>CM068373.1:388958681-389418681 GCA_034769895.1 Magicicada septendecula
CTTTGATATCAATGTGATTTCAGGAAAGGCAGAGATACAAGTAACCAGACCTTGTGATTATAAAGACTAAACAAAGAAATGCTATCAGTACAATTCCGACCATAACTTTATTTGCTATGAGCACTTCTGCTTGCCGAGCTGTAAGGCCGTGCTCCAAGGTTGTTTTGTGTGGAAACGTTTCGGCCGTGCCTTCGACGCCCATCTTCAGTGCAGAAGGCTGCAAAACATTTCGCAGTCAGTGACCACGAATTAAAGCCTTAACCACAGTTCAGTGGTCACTGACTACGAAACCCTTTGTCAGTCTTTCCAGCCTTCTGCACTGAAGATGGCCGTCGAAGGCACGGCCGAAACGTTAGCACCAAACAACCTTGGACCACGGCCTTACAGCCCGGCAAGCCGGAGTTCTCATAATACTGAAGCCGGCCGTGAAAGCCTCAGACATAACTTTATTTGTTTAGATTTTGAGCAAGCTTTTGACAGCTTCGATAGATAAGAACTCTTCGGAATAATGGATGGTGTGGGTATCTCCCTGAAACTGGTTGGGTTCATGTACAGAAAATAGTAGAAAACAGTTAGAATACAGAAAGGCCAGTTTGAAAACAGGAAACCAGAAAAGTAATTTTTTCTAAACTAAAGGAGGACTGAAACAAGCAGATTCATTGTCCGCCATAATTTTCAACGTTGTGAAAGAGTTCATAAAGCTTGAATGAGAGTGGCCATACAATTCAGAAGTCAATTGTGACGATTTAAAACAAATTTTAAATAGCACAAACAAAAAATTTGTTTGTTCAAAATAACCCATGATAAAATAATCCACCCTCCCCTTTGTAGCAAATAACCGGTACAAACATGTGAAAAACTAGTAGGCCTACTGACACGCAAATTATCCAGTTGTTACGCTAATTAAAATAATCATTGTAATTATCTCTAAAAGACGTGATAATCACAAATAAAATACAGACGAAAATAAAGAAGCTGTAGTATAATTAATAGTAGCTAATTAAAGGTAAAATAATAATAATCAGAAAGAACTACTTTTCTCTCGAAGTGTAAACTACGCTAAATCACTACTCACGGCTCCTAAACCTACCCCATTCGTCTCTGAATCGCGGCCGAGGCAACTGCTTAGCCATGTGTTGCGAGAAGAAATAAGTGTTATATTACCAAACTATGTAGAACTAAATAGGTGCTTTTGTAAAAAAAAAGAGAAATAGGTAGAGGAGAGCGTACATATGTAGTGAAAGGAAGTAAAAATATAAATATATAAACAGTGTAGCCATGATATCTCTTTAAGAAAGTGTATAACAATTACAGCATGTACAATACTCAATCATAACGTAACAGTAGTGCAGTCAAACATAAATGTGAATAGTGAAAATGACCTTCTGAAATAAATCAACAATAACTCACTACGAGCACCATGTATCCAGAGACCGAGCATCATGAATAAACAACACACTTAGAGTCAACAGATTTAACGAAGGACCACTACAACTGCAACTAAGATCATCCAGAAAACCCCGCCGTAGAGGATCTAGAAGAGGACCAGCTATGGATATACCCAATACCCAGGTGACACGGAAGGATAACTTCTGTGGTTGTACTTCTTATAAAAACCCCGAGTAAAGACAGTAAATTTATCGTAAAGACTCATATCAATCCTGTAAATTGTAACGTAGTAACAGGGATAGTTAATATTCCTAAATAATAGTAGCCTGAAACTGGAAACAGGTATAACTAAGTAAAAAGTAAATGAACCTATTCTTCAAATGGTTTATATAATGTTCTAAATAATCTGTAATATCATACAAATTAAAGCCCAGATCAGTGGTATTTTATTAAATATGCAGCTGTATGATTTTGAGCTCATCAGAAGAATGTTTTAAGCAGAATGAAAGCGTTTAGTTAAGAATTTAATCACTAAGTAAGAATCATGAATGTTGTAGCTAACATCTTAGTAACATCCTAATATATCAGAAACCTTGCATTGCAATTTGTAATAAAGAGATGTCTTTGCTAAACCCAAGAGAGTGAGTAAATTTACGAAACCTTAATCTAACTCCTAAACTTTACAGGTTCCTCATTTGTGTGTAAGTAATCAGTACATACAATGGCAGCCGGTTTAATTGACAAGGGCCCATTAAACTGGTTCCCAGTGTTATAATGTCGTAAAGACGAGACGTTATACAATGCAGTTTATCAAAAATTTGAAAAACAAAACGAAATTTTGAAAGATTAAATTTAAAAGGCGGGGTTCCAGATAAAAATGAAGGAACGTCTCAGTACGTATGAGAACGTGAGTGTCATAATAGTAGTATAGTAGACGTTGCATGGGCGATTTGAATGTTGGTGATATTACGACTGAAGGGGCGATAAAATTTAAGTGCTTGAGATCAGCGGTGAATTGTGAGGAAAAATGCACGACGAAATATGTAATAGACTGGTGGCAGGAAGTGGATCATATCGTGCCAATGTTAAGCATATGAAGTCTAAAAGTTGTTAGATCCCGACATAATGAAACCAGATTATTTAAAACGCTAGTAAGACAAGTGGTAACCCATGAGTCAGAAACTTGACCTTGACCGTAGCCGAAGAGAACATGCTGGGGGTTTTTCAAATAAAAGTAACAAGAAGAATAATGGAACCAGTGATAGAAGAAGATCACTGGAGGACTAACAATAAAGTAGAAGTAGCACAGTTTATACAACGAAAAGATTGCGTTATTCATCAAATCTCAAAAACTTGCATGGTCGGGTTTCGTCAAGACAGTATGGAAGACCTGTCAGTCAAAATGTCTTTTGGAACAGAATGGATAGCAAAAGACAGAAAGGAACGGGTGGAATAAGGTGAAATATAAACAAAAAATGCGATGAATTTTACTTGAAAGCGGATCAACCGAAGTCTCACAAGTAAACGATCACTCTCTTTCACGTGAACGTCTGCGCATCAAAACATGATGATGTTTTCCTTCCCTAAACACTTTTCCTTGGATACTGATCCCCTGTTAAAATGTGTTGAAGGGTAGCGCAGAAAAATCACGATTCTAGAAACAGTTTTGTGATGTGGCTAAGATGGTATCTACGATAAGTGTCACCTCACAGAGAAGGACAGACTTATGGAATTATAGAAACGTTTGTACACGATGTGTAACTTATCGCCAGTAACAACTTACGTCTGAATCACAGAAAGCAATGACAGATGGCACATTTTATTTCGTTCCACTTTTTTATCGACGTAAAATGAACTTCGATTCTGTTCTTAAACGTATAAATAATTTAAAATAATTTTAATTTCACTTACATATTTACCGCACATTTGTACATAAGTCTCATTTAGTTACATTCACGTAACAATAAAACATATGTCGCTATTGGGGAACAGCATTATTCGGCCAGTAAAATCAGACTTTTGTCTTCTGTGTACGATCGATTGAAGTATTGGCCACACAGTAAACTTTGACGGCCCCTGTGAACAGACCCCACTGGAATCTTTGTTTCTGGTCAATACAAGAATTAAAAATAAATTCAAATGAGAATCATCATGGCGTAGTATATTGTAACGACGGTCTCACCGATCGTCGTATGGTACAGTGGAAACAAAATACAAGACACCAATGAAGTCACTAAAAACCAGCTTTAATTATCACAATTAACAGTTTGTAATCAAATTATTCAACAAAATTATATTCGTAGAACAATTCAAGTTAATTTGTTCACACCAATAATAATGTCACCTAATAGAGTCGAGCACAATAATCATTTTTCACTAATAACCACTTGAACGCACAGAGTAAATCGCCCGACAATAACGCGAACCTCACTTGAATAAATCGCCACTAAAACTGAACTTAACGTCGGTGAACGCTTGTATCTATACCCCGCTGAGATTCCAGAATAATCCATAATACGCGTCAACTACTAGAAAAACTAGAGCGTAATTGATTGCGGCCTTGAACACAGTGCGCGCGGACCGGTATGGTCTGGAATTGTCTCGTTCCGGACGCCTGACAAGTGTCACGTAATTTCCCTTCATCTCAAAGTAGTAGCAATATGTACGCACACACATATTACAGCCGGGTTCCACTGGAATACCCGAGAAACAAGTAGAATGTTCTGTAATGGGGTAACCATATGAAACTTGTGGGACAGGTACAGTCTAATGATTACACGATGATGCACCTTCGCTCGCTTCCAGCGTTGTAACAGATGTAGTGCGTCTGAATTGCGCTGACAAACGTTGTAAGCAAATCTGCTGTCTCCAATATGCACACTAAACTAGTAGTGGTAGGTTTAGCATTTGTTATAAAAGAAGCGCATATCAAACATTTAATACACTATACCATAGGACGCTATATAGCTTAGTATCTTATTGAACTTAATAACAAGATTAACGTCGTAGTTTAAAATTAGACATCGTAGGCTGCCTAATGTAAACCCTTCGGCGAAGTGTGACCAGGACGACGCTTCAGCCGCCCAGTATTAGCTCGAGTATATTATCAGACGGACTCATTTTTACAAACCGAACCGTTCAGGGTGGCTGAAAACGCACGTTGATTTATGCACCCGGGAATCCGGAATATCTATATTAGTAACCAGACGCCAATAACATAGGTCTACTAACAGTGGCGTACAGTGGCGTACCTAGACCACTGGATGCCCGGGGCGGAGTTCTTTCTAAGCCTCCCCCATATGAGGGATGTTTATAATCCAGTTTATCAGTTTATAATCCAGTTTAACTAATACATAGCTAAAACACTGTAGTGTTACATATTTATTGTATCGATACACTAGTTAGGAAACTCTACAAGAGGCTGCAGTAATGTCTGAAATAAAAATCCACTTTCATATTGTAAATACAAAGTTTAAAGAAGTATTAGAAGCAGTATTATTTATAGAGTGCATTAAATTTATTACAGTACTTTATAATATACAATAAACTTATCATATAATGCAAAAAATATCATTATTGGAAAAAACAATACTTGGCAAATTTTTTCAAGCCAGTTAGCAGTTTTAATGCAAATAAGGTGAACTTTCTAAAATGGCCGTTTTCTAGTTTTGACATCGGAAAATTTAGCGTAGGCTTACATGTTATCGCCCGGTATTTCACTCCACCGTTTACATTTTCGTATCGAAGCACGGCCTACTTGAATCGCTGCTGCTGCTGTTACCGTCCGTGATGTTTGGTGTTCAGTTTGCGACTTCCGTTTCCGTGGTGAGGCATTCACGCCACCTACAACTGCCGCTTCTTTTTTAGTATGAACATGTTTCTAATAATACGTTTTTTTTTTAAATAACTGTAAACACTTTATGAGATAGGGTTGTAAGGTAGATTTCAAAATAATATGAAAAGTCTTTGGAATCGATCGCTTAAATCCTGGACCTCTCCCAGATTTACGTTTCAGGACGTGACAATATTAAATTTCCAATAAATTTTGAAATTTAACAAATAAAAAAAATTAAACGTATATTATTTTTAACAATAAAAAAAAACTGAATTCTTCCAAAAAATCTGGTGGCTCTTTACTGAGTGGGGCCCGGGGCGGTCTGCCCCCCCCCCCCCGCTCTCCTTTGTCCGCTACTGTCTGCTAAGACTCAAGTATTAACTTTTACTTAAAAATATATAATAGAGATATATTAAGATTACTTTGACTACGATAACGATAGTAATAATTATTATTATTGAAATCAATAATCGTAATTAATATCAATAAATTCTTGATTGTAGAAGTCTATAAGTGAGAGGCCGGATATGACGGTACCGGGCCCGGACATAGCAGTACAGGCTTGCCGATACACAAGCAGCTGATGTCTACGTTAAGAGTCGACTGCTGTGCAAACAACTCGGCTGTAGTAGAACACACTGTGTATGCGAGCGTCTTGGCTATGGGACCTGACAGCAGATAAACAACTGCGGCGCGCAAACGGAAATAACGACGGAGAAGAGATGAACGGAGCGGAAGAACCACAGAGGCTCTGACACTGTTAAACTAAGCACATGATACCACAGGGACACGTCTCGTGATGTATATGTTAGCGTAAATTTACTGCGTAGTACACCGCATATGGTGTCTTTAATCTGTTCTGTACACAACTCGGAAGCAGACACAAGTACGTAACGCCCCGTATGCTACGTACGTAAACTTTCTACATTTCCGCCTACAGTTTTCACTTGTTTTTCCTTTTTGTTTTTCATAATAATTCTCTTCATTTTACAATGCTTAGATGGATCCATTTAACTACTAGTATTACTCTAATTGCGGTTTCTAAATCAGAAACAGACATTATCTGATTCGACCATTTTGTGTACGTTGGCAGAGCCATATCCCAATTGCATGGCGTCATCTTGACGATTCAGTCAACAAGATAGAATAGATCAGTGGTCTCCAAACCAATAAAATAGGTATTTAAATAAAAATTAAGCATAATTATCCAAAGATATTTCTTATGTATTATTTTTGGGGTTTCTTATGTACGTATGGGATGTGTGAAGTTGCTTCTGACATATAATGTCTGTCCATTTTGCGTCAAAGTTTGATGCTCCTAACACTAGAATGGATTTCAAGTGTTCGTCTGACAAGTTAGCCCTGTAATTTGATTTTACAAAGTTCATTTTTGATAACGTTTGTTCTCAGATATAGGTCGAGCCAAACATTGAAAGGATTGCTCTTGCAAAGTTTTTTATTTCCTTGAAATCATCACTCTGTGACCTGCAATGAAAGAAAACTGAAAGAAGTTTACTGCTTTAAAACTTAAAAATTCAAAATAAACTAAATATAATCATACTTACTGTATGGTTATGAGTGTGCGACAATGAGTCATGCATACCTTGGGGAGAGGTAGAGCCAAGCGCACGGGGGAATAGGAATTTTCGCTTTAGGTTAGAATGAACAGCGTGATTAATTCAAGGCAGCCAGACGAACAAGCACCTTAACCACGTAAATGTTTTAAACTTGCACAAAATATTATAACATTTGACTGAACTTATTTCTTGTTTAGTTATTTAGTAAAATGTTATAACATTTGAAGTATTTTGACGATCTATTTAAAAAATTGCACGCACCATCAGCCGGATTGGCGCGGGCCGTAGTTTGGAGACCCCTGGAATAGATTACCTGTAACCTATGGTACGTTATTAAGTTGTGCCAGTATCAGCAATTCTAAGACAGGTTTTCTCATTATAGCAGTGCTCATGTCTGGCGATCTTCGTTTCCTTGCCTTCACACCTGTGTTTCTCATCCTGTCGTACTTCTTCTTCCTCTTCTTCCCGCTGAAGTTCTACTTTTGTCGTTTCTCATTTGCAGTAATAGCGCTTGGGATTCCTCCACCATTCAACTAATATACACTTTTGCAAATCGCTTATAATGCACACTAAACTCTCCACTGTTTCCAAAGTTAAAGTTTCCTACGTCCCACTTCTAACACCAGTTTTACAACGATCGCACGGATCGTCTTGTTTAAACAGGGGAAGTAAAATTATTGAACACCAGAGAAAACGTTAATTACACATTTAGTTACAGTTTCAGTAAACGAAACAACAGTAACACTCGTATACAACATTTCTTCAATTTTACGACAGTCCAACACAAATTACGCTAACGTTATAAGTCATAAATATCACCTAAATTACACTACCGTCATGAATTATTTGAGAGTACGGATGCAAATTAGTGATATAAAAGTAACGAAATGTGATTAACACGACGTTATTTTGATAGATAAATATTGTAATAAAGAAAATAGGCATACGACTTTCTGGAGTACTAAATATAACCATTTTTTACGACACAATTTATTGAATTTAGTTTTTTTATAACGGAATATTCTTCAATAATTTCATCATGGAAAGTTAGTGAAATAATTTTCATATAAATATGATAATAATTTATAATCTGTTCTTTGCAGGTAGTAGAGTGTTTAATGTATACTGAAGCTACTTGTTTTGTGTTGATTTCATTGAACCTAACTCGTGATTTATTCTAATTATCTATTTTCAATAGTTACACTCTGAAAGACGTATATTTAGTATGAAAACTTTCTGTAACAAATAACGTAAACGGTTTTTGTTAGTGGGAAACTTTTTTAATACTTTCAACTTTACTGTAACATACATGCACATATTCTTGCAAAGGATTATCTAATTAATTAATTGAGTATTATACTGTGTACAAACCATGTCTCCCATGTGAATTCCAATAAATACTGTGTTCAATAGTGTGTGAAAAATATTGCACACTCAGGAAATTAATTAATACGGTTAATTTATGGCAATAACGCAAATCGCTGAAAGCTGTACAGCTGTTCATCAGTAACATCTGTTGCTACTGCCTTGCTGTAGCCTATATACGAGGAGCAAATATACACAAGTATTTAAATTATAATTTATTATTTATTCGAAATTACAAGAGTAGTAATTTACATATAGTAACTTTTCAATGGCGCCCTTTAGCACTGGCGCCATCTCTCCTGTAGCTTACGTATTGCTTGAGAAAAAAAATTCTTCTGGCAGAGAACACACCCGCCCTCGAACAACTTCGATGTCTTCTTTAGTGGAACGAAACTTTTTCCCTTTTAGAATTTTCTCAAGGATCCAAACAATAAAACTCATAGGGGTCGAAGTCCTTTCTATGCGGTGGAGAAAGTTTCAATTTTGTTTTTCCAACTGACTGTCGACATGACCAATCATATGAATATCAACATGAGGGCACGCATTATTATGTAAGACACAGATAGACTGCTGGTGTTTTGGATGAAGGGTGTTGCCACTACGTCGATGCTCTTTTGGTTTCTGGGGTAAAATGGTGTACCCAGGTTTTACTAGTAGTGAAACAGACTGGAGGAAGCCACATTTTCTTCATATTGTGCCACAGTGAATGATGATGCCATACTTTGTGACAATGAAGTTGTTAATGATACAGCTATCTGCAACACCAACACAGATATTTAATGTAGCCTACAAGCAATATCGGAAATTTCAAAAGAAAAGAGCAATTGAAATTACAATTTTAAACCATAGCAATTTAAAGAGTGCATAACGTACTTTTACAATACAAACATTTGTGCAAAATAGACAATCATAGGGTTACTGGTAAATCTACCCTAGTCCACTTACGTGAATTTACATAAAACTAAAATTAAAGGTTTTCGATTGCAATTATAAATCACAAATTATAATGGGTACCACAGCAATTTAATGGAAACATAATTATTACAGATAACTACAGCTTCACGATAGACTAATTAGATTTCATAACACCGCCGTGTGCGAGAGAAGAGCTACATTATCATCATGCCTGTACAATAAAATGCAATCAACATTAATAGTATTATTTTAAAATAACATTTGATTCCCGTTTGGGTGAGATTAATCTACAATTTTTTTTATTACACTCCCATTAGTTTGTAGTATTTATGTACGGATCGTGTAGACACCGTACCACGATATTTTGTTGTGGGCGACATTTGGTGGGATGTAAAATTTTTAACAACAAAAAAGAGGTTAATAGTGAGAGAAACAGGTAGAGATAAAGAGAGATAAAGATAGATAGAGAGAGAGAGAGAGAGAGAGAGAGAGAGAGAGAGAGAGAGAGAGAGAGAGAGAGAGTGAGAGGAGAGAGGGAGGGGAGAGAAGCTGTTACAGAGCAGAGAGCATGGTACCTCAGGGATCAGTAGTGATGTATTAGATACTGTTGCGTTACGTCATAGCACACTAAACAGTTTCTCCACAAAATTTTTAATCTACATAGCAATAAGAATTTAATTTTCTATAAAAGCTAGGAAGATATTTATTACCTCTTTCTTAATTTGTAAGTTTGACGCTGAAATCCGACACAAACAAGAACCGATAATTCAGACGTGTTGTTAACTGTGTAACGAGATGACTCATCAGATAACAATATTGACGCCTAACGGCGATAAAAAGAAACATATTACATTTCGCTTCACTGTAGAATAAACAAGTGAGTTCTGCGGAAATTTATATTATTACTTCACTGCTTATCTTCACAGGAACTTACAACAGGCGGAACGAAAGCAGTGTGCTGTTTCAGTAGCGTTGTACAGCTTTCTATTAATTGTAGACTACATTTGATTGTAACTGTGCTTTAGTAAATTAAGTAATTCAGTAATTGAAATATTTATTTGTGAATAGTTTAAGAGCACGAACTTTTTTGTGGAAATATATATTTTGCAAACAACTGTCAAAGGAACTTGTGATAGTTTTACTGTCTCTGGTGTTCAATTATTTCACTATACTCTTCAGTACCACGCGTCGTGATAGTTTTCTTTCTAGTCGCATTTTTTGACGGAATTTATTATTTACTGTTGCTATGACTTCAATAACACACAGAGACTAATTAGATAAATGACAACGTTCATAGCTGTTCTCGCAGAGGGCGTACACGTTGACACTCACATACCATCAACAAGATACAGAGCGTCATCTGCAAGAGCACTTTAAGCTGATACTTCCTGTCCTTGAATAAGTCTGCAACTTGTGTACTTACATCACAGTTAGTCAGGGGCTGTTGGCGTTCCTTAACAGACGTTCGGGCTTCTAACTCGTAATATCAGTCACGAAGCACAATACAGTCTGGTTGTAATGGGGATAAGACGGGAACAGAGTAAGGCGCGTGAGAGGGAAGTGCTACTAGCGCATTTAAAAAAAATTAGCCTGCTTTCTGATTGGTTGTCTACAGTACATGCGTACGATTTGTTACGTGAATGACTATCTCCATGCGTTCATAAACTTAAATCGATCACTGATACAAATTATTCATCATTGGCTCAAAATTCTCCTGTTGTTTCAAACGCTGCGAGTTCACAGCTAATTAGAGAAAATAAAGCAGATGGGCTTTGTTTATTGATAATAACAAAAAAGAATATTTCAACAGAAACAAGGACGTGGCTAGGTTAGTGGTGCAATTTGATTAACAATTAAATGAAAGCTTTGTGCCACTTACGATAACCGTTGTTACCACATTAAACGGGTTCACTTTTACATTACAACCAAACTTTACGCTGCCCTTATCTAGTGTCTATCGGCATCTGTTCAACGTCGCATCGTGATTCACGAATTAGGCTGCCAAGAAAGAGTTTGTAGTTATGGATTGCTTATTTCTTCTTCGCCCGTCATTCTTTCGATGCTTCGTTCCTCACAAACTTCATGCCTATCGATAAGGTCCACAAATCGTATTATTCCCTGCTGAACAGTTGGCAGCAATTTTTTTTCATGGGGGTATTACCGACGGAGATTTTCCATGAGACGAGGAATTTCCTGAGGTGGCAGGTAATTGAGGGTAAATGGGGGAGAGGTGTTGATGGTAATAACAGATTTGTCGTTTGTAGCCCTACCGTGTTTGTTATATTCAGGCTATTATCGAGCTGGTACTGCTTACCTGCAGATTTTATCGATAGGTCTCTACTGGCTAACTACCAAACAAGGGGTTGAAACTCCCAATAAACACCCTTGGATACTAGTGAGACCAAAACATTCATTTTCCGTAATCTTCTTCTGTAAAAATATTCCTGATATACTGGATGATTCCAGCTGACTAATGCCACTGGCTGCAATATAGCCCATCTGGACTATCAAGCACGTCCAGTGTGTCAAATGATGGCCGACGACTATTCCTTAAAATCACACTGGCCTCCTCGCTATAATGCACTTTCAAGGGGCCATGAATGTTTTGTCAAGACGTTAAAGCTTTGTGAGGTGTGTGGTAAATTATGTATTTGAGGGTCTAATTCATTATACTACAGTAATACAACACTGAGTAATTTAAAATATTTATTATTTGGTGCGTACTATTTAAAATGAAGTCAACATTTTTTGCAGTGTAAATCTGTCCGTTAGTATTGAATTCCAAACGTTTGTGTCGGCATTACAAAATATCAACTATTTCATATTACCCTAATCACCACCTTCGCAAAAAAAATTCTTCTAAAACCATTGTAGACGAAAAGTAGTAAAATGACCATCAGAGTAATACAAGTGACTCAACAGCTTTTTATTACATTGCGTTCGAATATATAAATAAACGTTCGAATAATTATTACAGATTTTCTAATGAAGCGGATCACCCTACCGCACGCACAAAGTCATGTGTTATGCTCAATTGATATAATCGATTAGTTACAACTAATTGACGCGGAGAGGTAAACACGTCGTATGCCTGTGTAAAATTCCAACAGAGATAAACAAGTGGAAGCGGGCGTAATGTACTATGTGATAAGAAACATGATTGCTATTAGACATGATGCTTTTTTCTAAGGTTTGCACTCTCTATAGAAATAGTGTTATCTGAGAAACTCGTGTTGCGCACCTCGTGAGTTTTGACATAATGACATAACGGACAGAGCGATTTTAAGTACAGTGCGTGAAGGCTGTAAACAGTACGAGAATTGTTCAATAGAAATAGGCTTAGAGCCTGTAAAGCATTTTTTATTCAACGATTTTAAAAGAAATCTCCATTAACATTAAGGCATGAGTCCCACTGTTGCACTAATCTATAGATTCCATGCTGGTAAAATTCTGGCGGCTGTTTGCGGAACCATTCGGTAACAGCAAACTCTACCTCAGGTTCCGATTTGAGCCGCCGTCCTTTAGTGATTTCTTTAATGGGCCAAAAACATGATAATCGCACGGGGACAAGTTGGGACTGTAAGGTGGATGTTGTAAGATTTCCCACTTCACACGACCAAGCAGATCTTGAATCGTCTGCTACATGTGGTAGCAGAAGCGTCTACATGTGGTGGAGCATTACCATGCAGAAGAATGACATGTGTGAGCCTCCCGGGACGTTTATTCTTGATGCTGACCCATAAGCGTTTTAAGCTATCTGCATTGATGTTGATGTTGCATCGCTCAGCGTTGATGTTGACAGCAGGTTCTTTAAAATCTATGGTTCTTGTAAGATGTTAATTTATCTGAGTGAGCTAGTGGTTCAGTAAGTATTCCAGTATTCAGACATGAGTAAGAAAAGGAAAGAAAAGGCGAGTGAATGTTTCGCAGAGACAGCGACAGAGAAAAAGAAAGAGTGTGAGATTGAGGGGGAAGGGGAAAGAACCAAAATTATTGCAACAGGCACATTGTACTACAGGGACGCATGGATAGACTAACTTCGCCATATGTGTAGTAAGGTATACCGCATTCGAAAACAATGTTTGTTTAGATGCTAGTTTGTTCTACATAAAGACATGTTATCTCCTTCACGTATTTCTTTATGTTGATTACTATTATCCTGAGCTTTATTCCTACTCAATTAAAATTTCCCCAATATTTTTTAATCTTCATCAGAATTGTCAAACATTAGAATTGACTCTATTGCGGTAAGCATAGTAAACCGTTGTATTAAAACCCGAACTCGAAGTATGGCGAGAACGTAACGCATCACATTCAGACACTCTACGCGCTTGAACTCAGTTCAGAAAACGTTTACGTTTTCTTCAACAAACAGCGGTCAACAAACGAGAAAGGAGTCAACGTCTTTTTATTTCCTTTCTGTTACCGTGCTTTAGTTCCTTTCTACGTTGATTACTATTAACTTGAGCGTTGTTTCTACTCAATTAAAGAACTCAAATATTTTTTAATCTCCATCAAGGTGTTCATCAAATAAAAGACTCCGAAAGAAAATTTAATTTAATTGTCCTCTAATCTCATAATACTTACATTTCAGCTTTGCCAGTTCATAATTACCCTACTCGATGAGATGATTTTGCTGGATTGAAACATGTTTTGTGCATCAAGCAGTATGCTTATCGTCAGTCACATTGATTATTTGTATATATATATATTAAACTTTCACTGTGAACACTTACTTATTGGTTTTGTTTCCCAGACGTTTCGACGTGGTGTTCGTCTTCCTCAGTGGGATTTGAGTATTTCCCATATTGATAATATAAGTCATCTCTTCATGTTTGTCAAAAATTCTACCCATTATGCGTGTCAGAGTCTCAGTATAAGTTATGACAGGATCTGCACAAAAAGCCGGAGCACCCTCTGAGAATTCCGTGTGTTCGGCTCCTGACTGTTGCATCGTTCCCCTGTTTTATTTACGCAATACATGACAAACGTCACGCAGACTCTACCAATGTTGTTTGTATCGCAATGGTAAAACAATATTAAGTTCATTGCAATAACAATATAATCCACAAAGAAAATTTGAACCTACTAGTTTACGTTTTGTGAGTAGTAGTTATTTTATTTATTTTTTCTTGACGTTCGGGATAAGGTTATAATTTAATAGTTATTGCAACAAAATGATAAGATATTAAAAAATTTTTGACTTTTTGCTCTTAACAACACAAGTACAAAACTATGAAACGATTTATTATTAAAGAATATCTATTTTTTTACATTTAAGTTTCTTTAAATTTACTTTTGACATTTCCTTACACGCGTGTGTGTGATTGTGTCCGCTTGATTGGTGCAGCGGCAGAAGTTATGATCACACACTAAAGCACGGCAGCTTTCGACGATCCGAGCAAAAGATTACAATGGGACAAGTGTAAGAAAGGGTAACGAGGTTCAGAGAACGGCCGGCTCAATAGCCGATGTAATCCTGTGACTGGTCCATTCGTATCGTCGTTGTGAATTACCCCGTATAACTTCTATGGAATTATTGCTTTCAGAGTTGGGGATCTTTGAACTTAACGCCCTCAATTTCGGTTATTTAGGCATGTGTGTGTGTGTGTGTGTGTGTGTGTGTGTTTAGCGACTGGAACAAATTCATAAGTAAAACAACATTAAGAATAAGAATTAGGTTTGAAAAATTATTCTTATACGTTTGATAAACATAATATTGTATGTTATTATATTATAACATATAATAAAATTAATGTAAAAAACAAGTCTTATATATTATACTGTGAACGTATAGTATATAAGCTGGAGTTCTCTCCAGGCCATGCTGCTTATGGCACCAAACTATAGAGGGCGAAGAATTGTACCACGAAGTAGACAGGTCTTCTGTACTTTGGTCGGTCTTCCACTTTGTACCCTAAAAAATATATTACTTTGCTGATACTATTAGAAAAGTACGTAAAAAAAGAAAAAACTTTGTTTCAAGCTATGAAAGAAACACTGTTTGTTAGTGAGAAAATCTGAATCGTCTTTGCACACCAATTTAGAGATTCATAAACAAGTATTGGAACTTCATTGCATATAGCGTATTGGCGTCCATCTACAGCAAAATGCCAATTAAAATTATACTTAGATTATTCAACAGAATAAAAATATATAATGAAGAAAGGAAAAACAAGATGATTCTAGTTATTGAATAATGGAACAGAATTTTTCTCTTCTCGTGATATTCTTCTCTTTGTTTTTTTTCAGGCCACCCAGGCACTCCGGTTTAATCTTAACTCCTGCAAAAACACAACAAAGCAAATATTAAATTCTTAATATTATAATAAAGTTATACATTTATAAAAAAATTATAATAAAATAAACGATCCGTGGTGTCTTATAAGTGGTAACTTTGTCCGTGATCCGAAAGCGGGTAACGAAGTAAAGAATATTATTTTACGTAATGAGAGTCAGGAAGACGCCGCGTAACAATATGTTAACGAGGAAGCAGAAAGGCTACGATAGATGCACAAGTTCAGAATTCTATAGAACACATAAAAGTATTGCGAAATGAGCTTGCTTAAGCTTGGGATTAAAAGTGTAATTACAACGACTCGGAGTGACAAAGGGTAACCGACACTTGTAGCCATTATTAGGCAAATAATATTGTAGCTACAAGGATTGTCAATAAAAACACGTTTAGAGGCTGTAAACCATTTTTTATTCAACGATTTTAAAAGAAGTCTCCATTAACATTGAGGCATGAATCCCACTGTTGTAATTATGTGTAGATTCCCTGCTGGTAAAATGCTTGCGGCTGTTTGCGGAACCATTCACTAAGAGAAAACTCAACCTCAGCGTCCGATTTGAACCGCCGTCCTTTTAGTGATCTCTTTAATGGGCCAAAAACATGATAATTGCAAGTCGGGACTGTAAATTGGATGTTGTAAGACTTCCCTCTTCATACGACCAAGCAGATCTTGAATCGTCTGGGCCACATGGGGTCGAGCATTATCATCCAGAAGAATGACGGCATTTGTGAGTTTCCCGGGACGTTTATTCTTGACGCTGACCCGTAAGCGTTTTAAGCTGTCTCCATATCGCTCAGCGTTGGTGTTGACACCAGGTTCTTTAAAATCCAGCACACCCTGATAATTGAAAAATACGGTCACCATTACTTTTCCTGCCGAAGGTTGGGACCGACATTTTTTCGCCTACGGAGATTGTGCATGTTTCTACTGCATATACAATGCCGTTTGGATTCTGGTTCGTAGTGATAACACCAAGACTCATCATCGGCCACAGTATAACTATAGTCACCATATAGGGCCTACAGCTTTTCTTCTCCGTATAAATTTCCATTGGCTGACGCCCCTCAGCGACCAAAAACTGAATAACGGCACGTAGATTATCTTTAGACGGATTTTCTATCATAGATGCCATTTTTCAACTCAGTCACAACGCTTAGAAAAGAACAACCGCAAATATTTTTGACAGACGCGTCACTAGTACTTAAACAGACTATATAAACAAATGAAGTTCGTTGCGATGGTGACGAAGTCACGACTGCGCAGATCAAACGTGTTTCTGTTGAACAATCCTTGTAATTTAGTTGTTTTGATAATAGGCCTATTATTTTACAAATTTGATCCACCCAGATCTTATAAGATTAACAATGTTTTAAACTGTACCCCCATGTTTTTGTCACTTCCACTTTGTATACAAGTATATGATCCTTACCACCAATTTCCTCTGTCAGTGTATCCCGAATTGAAGTTAAGAGTGATTTTTACGTTTTTAATATCAACATGAAACTAGATACATTCTTCCATTCTAATTATTAATAATAAATTTATATTATATTGTGGATCCACGGGTTTTACTTAAACTAACCTAGACACACTATAACATCTGAAACGTATTTACGACATATAGACAGACCCAGAACAGAAAACGTAACAGTAACGTGAGAATATAAAACATAACAGGAAGGTAGCAGCACTGTTACATTGTTTCCTTAGTAACGAAATAAGTTAAATATCGTATTAGTGAACAGATTCTTAAAAAGTTTCCATCAGATTATTCGGCTCTACAACAAAGAGCGCACATTGGTTATTTTTAAAGTTTACCAGTAACACATCATACAAAAAATGCTAGTGAACAGAATAAGGTTTGTTATAATTACTGATAGCCGGGTTGTTAGGCCGTGGTCTAATAATGTTTGTTAAAGATATTTCGACCCCAACATCGGAGGGCATCTTCAGCCCAAAAATTGTTTGGCAGCTGTTGGCCAAATAACCCCAGTACTGAGGTAGACTAAATATACTGGGATTTACCTGAGTCATAATCATAGTCTACCTCAGAACTATGGTTATTTGGCGAACAGCTGCCAAACAATTTCTTGCGCTGAAGATGACCTTCGATGTGAGGCCAAAACGTCTCTAACAAACATCATTAGACCCCAGCCTAACAGTCCTGTTATCACTAAACCTAACAATCTTAACCCCGGCTGTGAGAGACTGAGATCAAATAGGAAGGCTTGTAACACTGACACATCTGTATGCTTATTTGCGTAATGACATCATAATGACATTATACAAAGCCGAAAGTGACTAGTTAGTAGCTGTCTTAGTGAGATGGATTCGATTAGGCTAATTTGCTTAGGCCTGCAAATTACTAACAGTACTGTGAGATTAATGCACCCTACAGGAAGTATTGACAATCTTTCAACGTTTGTTGCGAAGTAAATTACTTTTTATATAATAGGTACTTGATAATCCTAACGTATACATTTTAAAATTGATTCAGATTTATTTTAGACTACACTTCGTACTCACCTTTACGTATTCTGAACCCCATAAATACAATGAAAAATGTACATGAATACTATAAATGTCTCCTATTCATTGCCCTCTCAGTGTAACCCATCACACCCATTCTTCTTAGATCTTCCAGCATTTCATCCTCTTAGATCATCATCAGCACAGTCTTTTATAGACTTACGCCCTCAGAATTCTTTGGCATACGTTGATCATCCATACGCTCTAGGTGATCTAACTCCTGTATTCGTGGAGCCTTTACGGGTCCTTACAATGTCCTCATGCTTCAATAGCTCATCTATCTCCTGGTTATTTCTTATTCTCCAGTCGTCGTTCTTTAACAGTGCCATAAACACGTCTTAAAATCTACCTTTCAAATCTTCTTAGTGTTCCTTGTTCTTTCTTTGTTAATGTCTGTGTCTCGCCTCCATAAGTGACAACCGGTCTGATAAGTATCTTATATATTTTTATTTTTGTGTTACGACTAATGAGTTTGCTTCTCAATAGTCTACTGTTGGCATAATATGCCCTATTTCCTAATTTTATCCTGTCATGTATCGTTGTGTTTATGTACATTAAATTTTCTATCATGTTACCCAGGTATAAGAACTTATTAACTGCATCAAATGAATTATCCTCGATCTATAAATTATATATATTTCTTCGCCTTTCTGACGGAGAAATTATCATGTATTTAGTTTAACTGATATTACATTCAGTTCCGTTCCAGCCGATTTTTGATTCATCTCCTTGAGAATCTGAATTAGATGTTGTCTTGATCCGGTTATTATCACAAAATCGTCAGCGTAAGCACATATTCAGCTTGTTTTATTTAATAATGTACCTCGCTGATTCCGCACATTACCGTATCTAGTTTATCCATTATTGGACGTAATGTCATATTTTTTTGCAGCTTTGGCTTGTTTAGATCCACAGTAGACGTAAAAGAAAAAAATTGCAGTTTCTGTAAATTTCATCACTCATGAGATAGTAATACTGAAAAAATGTGCTGATTAAATATGTGTAAGATAAAGCTGAATAAAGTAGGAGAAAATTTGGATAGCATCAGAGTAGGCGAATCAAAATATTTCATTACACTCTACCCGCTTCGCGTTTATTGTGATGTGCTGAGTGTGTGTGTGTGTGTGTTGTGTATGTGTCCACATTCTACACTTTGTTTGACCATAACAATGTTGTCTCTCTATTGAAATATACGTACACAAAAGCGTGCCAGCAGGTTACGTGGAAACCGTTTTGTTTTATCTCTTCACATATTCCCTTTTGTGTAGCAGAATGGCTTAAAGTGCAGGAAGAGTTGTCGTTGTTGTTGTTATTGTTACTGCTGTGACATTATGATCCGTGTGTGTAAGAATCGGACAAAAAATGGGTCCAGCAGCAAATCTCTCTCGACTCTAAATAAAGACACGTTTCCTAAGTTTGTATTGAAGTACTTCACTCGCTCCCTATCTGATCGCTTTATCTAACTTTTCTGCACTGCTTTCCTATCTTCTATACAGACAGGCTGCCCTTTAATTTCGCCCGCTTTGTCCCGCTTTGTTTATTTCCCACAGCTAGAGAGATAACACAAATTTACGGTAACAAAAAGAAAATACAAAGATACTGACTCCGTTCTCGTTTGTTGACCGCTGTTTGTTGAAGAAAACGCAAACGTTTTCTGAACTGAGTTCAAGCACATAGAGTATCTGAAGGTGATGCGCTACTTTCTCGCCGTACTTCGAGTTTGGGTTTTAATACAACGGTTTACTATGCTTACCGCAATAGAGTTAATTTTAATGTTTGACAATTCTGACGAAAATTAAAAAATATTGGAGAAATTTTAATTGAGTAGGAATAAAGGTCAAGATAATAGTGATCAATATAAAGAAATACGTGAAGGAGGTAACATGTCTTTATCTAGAACAGACTAGCATCTAAACAAACATTGTTTTCGAATGCGGTATGCATACCTTACTACACACATGGCGAAGTTAGTCTATCCATGCGTCCCTGTAGTATTATGAGACTATTGCAATAATTTTGGCTCTTTCCCCTATCCTCTCAATCTCACACTCTCTTTTTCTCTCTCGTTCTCTTTGCTAAACATTCATTCGCCCTTGCTTTCCTTTTCTTACTCAGTGTCTGAATATTGGAACACTTACTGAACCACTAACTCACTCAGATAAATCGGGCTCTACAAGAACTTCTACAATGTATAATGCCAAGACTTTATCTTCACTAATACGATTTTAAGTAATTCGAGTCGATTCGTTTCACGTAAACCAGAACAGATTGCTGGGTCTCTGTAATATCATTGGTTTCTAATTACGTAGAAGTGAAAAATAATTATGGTGTCAAAAAATCGTCATTTCGATTCTAAGCCTTAGCTGAAACAACAATAACTACAGCCTCCCGAGAGTTTTATTCTGTCCGACTTCAGACTTGAACGCCATTCTGTTGTCAGTAGCGTACAAAAAAACTTTCAATAATTAATCAGAAAAAAATGTCTATGTAAGGAGTAATTCGTATTACCTATTTGCTTTTCAGAAAAAAAATGAAAAGGTCGAGCGTGTTACTGCAACTCTAAAATGGTATGTGAAAGCCACACAAATAAGAATGTAATTCGTTATGAGTTATGATGAGGACAGAACATTATTGGAGGACGTATTACTGAATGTAAGCGAGTTCTAGAGGTGCTGAGAGACGGCAATACCGGAATGCATTATCGACGACAAGTGCTCCTAAATGAGTGTTTTAGAGTAACACAGTTTATGTGTTGTCCCTCCAAAGTCATGTGAACTGTCGCCTATGTAATTAGTTGAAATTTTACAAACGTTTTTATTATTTTGGACTGAAATTTTCCAAACGTAACGTTTTTACTAAAATTAGTTACGTTATTGTTATTATTCTGAATAGTCAATAATACATTATTTAATTTTTCTAAAGTATTGTTAAATGATGACCCGTAAAAGGTTTTTAATTGAGCTCGTTGTGTACCTTCTCTGGTGTCGATTCATTGCTACTGTACAAGGTCGATATCTATGTAATATTTCGATTGAAATATAAGTGAGTGTTGTGCGCGTGTAAGTCCATGTGTGATGAGTACAAGTTTAAAGTTCACAACGCATCAAGTGTTGAAAAAATTTAGATTTTCCCTTTGTACTTTTTCACTTTGCATAATATTTGTCTACTGAAACTAACAGTCTGTTAAACAAATATTGTGTGTAATAAAGAAATCTTTTGGCAAGGTTAGAAACTCAAATTTTCGAAAATTTTAGTAAAAGAAGATAACAACTTCTTGCAAAGCAGAAAGAAATTACAGAATATAGGCTTATAGCAGAGAGAAAAATTTATATCGTGTTATAAAGGTTTAAGGAGTTGATCCCTATTACGCCCCGCGTTCTGGAGCGCCAAATATAAAGGTTTTCCTTTATATTACAATTAATGTGTAACTACTCTGTTTAATAAATTCTCACCTTGTAGTGGTGCCAAATTGACCAATTATAGTGTGCGCGCCAATTGTGTCGGCGTCAAATATAATTATTAAAGTTTTTGATGTTACATACTAAATTTTATCTTTAGGTGTATCAAATGATTGACAACATACACAAGGCTTTGCAAGGTTAACTTAATTTATTATACTTAACAACATTGATGTCACTTCCTTAAATTATGACAATTAATAGCATTGACATGACTTACTTATTCCCCTGAAAAGAAATACAACATATATCTTGAATCCTTACTGACTACATCAATCTACCAATTATTATTTTGTTAACCCTTGCTAACTTTCTTATAGGCCTACTCTTCATCTAGAGGCTTATTAGATTTTTAATCATCATTATTACACATTTTATTCTATTAGATTTTAATCATCATTATTACACATTTTATTCTATTAGATTTTAATCATCATTATTACACATTTTATTCTATATTAACCAATGGATTCATAAAATTTGATATCGATTACCATCATCTGTCATAATTATCTTATGAATTTGCCTGACTAGCTACTTGTTATTACTTTCTCTAAATATTATTACGTAAGGGTACTTTCAGATGAACAGACAGTGTTATACTTAATTAGTGCATGAAAATTTATTTGGTGTACGTTAATCCATTCTATGGCGAAAAGTCCTCTGCGCTGTTATCCTGTTCCTTGTCTCTCCAGGTTCTGGGAATCCTTGCGGCTGGCATTATATCCTCGTAGCATGCACTGACGCACTTATCACTTCTCTTCTCGCACTCCGACACCAGTGTATGTAATTTTTAGTTTCGTTCTGGTGATTTGACCTTCGAATTTCGTACATGATATTTAATAATTCTAACTTTTATTGATATGTTCTACTCAAGTGTCATTACTACGTGATGTATGTTTTGTGATTTGATTCACACTGTTTTTCGTGGATTTACTTTATTAACCCGACATTTGTTTATATTTAATGGTGTTAAAATTGTTGTCTATCTCTTACTCATTTTACCGCACTTCTGTTCCGTTTAACGTCTTTGATAATAATATTACTCAAGGCGACCAACTTAGTCGATTTTAATTATATTTCGTCATGTCTTTTAACAAACTCTAAGTTCCATTACCGGCTCCCGATTCTCGACTGTTCGTACTCACACCGATTCTTCAACCGATACAAGACTTTTTCCGTTACAACATCCGCACTCCCGTCAGTTCCGATATCTAACTTATACGACTCCGGCTATTAGATATTATATATAAGGCTCCCGATACACAACTCCGTCGTTCATACTCTCCGTATCAGAATAAAACTCCAGACTTAAGACCTAAGACATAAGACATAAGACCTCCGCTCGCGGTCAACACTCTAGTTTATACCCCAAAATCCCACTATTTTCTCTAATTCCCACTCAATTTCTCAACCTCTGCGCTTCTATTCGTTTTCGCTTGTTTTCTGGTGGAAACTCCGCCTTAACACTCTAGATTCTCATCTCCCTTCGTTTCTTATTCGTTCCTCCAGTTCGTTTCCTTGGTAACCACTTCTTGTAGAGACATTCTCCTCAACTCTCGACTCTGATAGGCTATTCTTATTCCCTACCCTTACAAGTTCATGGTAGACTCCACCCCATCGTTTGAGTCGGATGACCAATTTCACGGCTGTCTATCACCCTCGTATTTTGGCGTACTTGTCCTTTATAGATAAAGTGCTTTTAATTGTTGGGTGGTCCATTCATCTGCTCTTTTTGTTCACCATGTGTCCTGCTTCTTACCCGTGACCAATTGCTCGTATTGTCAACTAGTTTCTCCTAGTCGTTCCCACGACGAGTGTGGTCAATTATGAGTATTCCAGACAGTTGCTATATCTTGCTCTCCAAGCCTTTCTTCGTCGCGTACCCTTCTGGTAAAGCTGGACGTCCCGTCGTTCGTTCAAAGTGCACGCGTATTGTCTACTCAAGTCAAGCTTTTCCTTTCTATTGCTGCGATGTAACACTGCATTTGGTGTGCAGCTCGGCACATGTGGCTAATTGTCTTTGGGATAGCGTCGCTATGTCGCCTTGTCAACGATTTATTGTTTCTTCTTAGCGATATATTTCGCCTTTGTCTATCTTGGGCCGTTGCGCGTCACCCGCAATTCGCTTCACCGTACAACTGCTGCGACTTTAGGCATTGTTCGCCTAAACCCTTGCCTTCCCTTGTCTTGAACAACATGTTACTGAGCCATCGTATATCTGTCAGCAAACCTCGTTACACCGTCCACTTACAAAAAAATTTTTATCTAGACGTTTCATCGTTATAGTGTATTCTGTTAAGTAACCGTATTTGATATTATTATTATTATTAATTATTATTATATTGTATATTTATTATTATTATTCTTAATCTTCTTATTATTATATTCAATTATTATTCAATATTGCTAAACTTTTCTACGCAAATAGTGTGTTTACGTGGTACGTTCGTTCGTATGTTTGTTCTCTTGAAACGCTAAAACGGCTGCACCAGTTTTGATAGACAAGATATCAAAACACTTGTCTTGATTTTGGGTGTGCCACAAAAATACAGATGTTTGGAAAAAAATAATAGCCGGACGCTACACATCATAGTTTGTAAATTGTGAGCACAATAAAGTTAGGCGATTTTATTGTTTAAATATTAAAAAAAAATGTACATATGCCCTTTACCTCTGTGTGTATGTCTAGCTCAGACACACACACATATACAAACACGCAAGCACTCTCAGAGCAGATATAACGTAACTCTTTAACTCTTTAACGTAACTCCATTCATCAAATGGCGGCTTTGGCAGTGTTTGTACTGGCTTAAGTAAATGATAAAATGACACGAGTCTGATATTGTAAGTGGTTCAATGACATTCTGTAGGTTGTCCGTTTGCTTCACATTTGCTTCTCGACATCTTCGACATATCTACAGTAGTTTCTTCATTTTTTCAGCTGTTGAGTTGGGATCGTCATTGATGATACTGTCCATAACATTCGTCTTGAACTTTTGTTGTTCTTGCTACAGTGTGCATTACGCTACTCACTACTAACACTGAATAACGAGTGAGTTCACACAGGTACAGATGGAGCAGGGCAGCTCACAAGGAAACCCTTCTCTTCAGTTACACTCCCAACACAAATCGCTGACTGTTGCCTCTTTACTCCTACCACAAACGTAATGATAACACTTCAGGTCGTCCTCTCCAAAATCCATTTCTTTTGCCTGAAGCTAATCCAAAATTTCACTTTCCTCCAAGTTATTGTTGGTACTGTTTCTTTTTTCTACAATGAAACGAAATATTGTCCGTAAAAATAAGAGAATTATTTTTGAGATCTAGTGTTTCTTAACCACTGTTCGAATTTTGGATCATCCATTTCGTCATATAGATCTCAAGATTTTCTGGCAGAAAGGAAATTTCCTCACTTGTATGAAATAAAACAAACCGAAACTCTCAAATTCGCTTCCATTTCCAATATGTCTAGTTTCGAATGTCAGCTTAACGTCTTTTGAAAGTCATGTCATTCCATACTTTAGTCAAAAGCATCCAGTTAACGCTTATCAACGTCTCATCAAGATATGTTTTTTAAGAAAAATAATTCTTTTTTAATTTCAGAACTTCATTATTTTTGGAACGTAGTATGTCGCCAGTTATATAAATTCATTCTTCTCAGTCAACATATTTCTTCTTTTCTTTCCATAGAGGAAACTTATTTCTTGTTACAACAGATTGAATTTAAAGAATAGATATGAAATGTTCTATAAAATAAATTGTTCAATAAAATATGTAGTGCCGCATACCACAATTATTATAAAACGTTAGGATTGACAATTGATTCACAGTCTGATAACACAACATATGAGTTGACAACTAAGAATCCAACGGATACAACAGAACAATAGTCAATAAACTCCTACACAAAACACAATACAAACAACAGCCAAAGACAGAAAACAACAAATTCATAACACTAACATACAACAACAACAACCAAACTGAAAAAATAGCCCACAAATTCAAAAAAGCAGGATACAGAATCGCATACAAAACTACTAACAGAACAGAACACACACTATCAAAACACACACACAAAGCACAAAACAAATTCGATCTACCTGGTGTTTACAAACTAAATTCCTCAGATTGCAACAAATTCTACATAGGCCAGACAGGACGTAGCTCCAAATAAAGATACATTGAAGACACGAAGGCACTACACTCCACCACAGAATCCACCTTTGCAAACCACCTCATTGAAGCAAATCACACATACAAAATCATCGACAATAACATGGACATTCTACACGTACAAACAAAAGGCCGAAAACTAGACACTCTAGAACAATTGGAAATATACAAACACATGAAAACAAATAAAAATGACATCCTAAACGAACAGACACAATTCAAATCACATGCATTATTCGATCACATCCCACACATACTATATCGATCTTTCAAAAGTCGATACCGTCGCCAACAACAAGACGGGCAGTGCCCCCAGCGGTAGCCTCTGAAGAAGCTTTTTAAAAGGGAAAACCGATTCAGGTTATAAGGTAAACGTTTTACGTTTTTACCCATAAAAAACTTTGTGTTCCGGGTCGGTAGCGAAATAATTATATTTAGCAATATACGAGTATATGAGTTTATATATTATAAAAAGTAAGAAGTCCCAAACAAATATATACTTTACAAAGAAGAAAAAGAAAAACCAGCTAAAAAATTGCGTTACCATGGTAACCACAAGAACGAATTCTGTAGTGAGCCAATCAAACAAACGTTCTAACCAATACAACCTTTTCCTTGTAAGTACAGTAATAATTATGTTTTTAATTGTTTCTTGTTTTAGTAATCTTTTTATGCGCTCTTTATTTATTTTCCGCATAGTCAACTCGATACGTTTGTCTACATTCTATAGACTATGATTTGTAGCGTCCACCATTTTGTTTCAACAAATTTCTGATATCTTTGTGGCATTTCTAAGATTAGAACAAGTGGTTTGATACCTTTTCTGTCAAAAATTGCGTTTTAGTGTTTCAAGAGGACAAAAACACTAACGAAAGTACCACCTAAACACGCTATTTGCGTAGAAGAGTTATTAAATACGGCTAATTGAGAGACTACGAAATTACTTAAATGATTATAAAGTATACTTTATAAAGTACAACATTATTATTATGAACCTGTAAATAAGCAAAAGTAATATAAAGCAACTGCAATGCTTGGTATATATGACAAAACGCCTTGAATTATACTTACTGCTCATTATAAACGATTATAAATCAACATTACGCATTTGCTGTAAATTGGAAAGTACTCCAGTAAATAATGGGCAGAGAAAAGGAGTATTGACATCAATGCGGCCAAATGCACAGCCGTAGTCTTCTCCAGACGTAGGAGGCTCTCTGACAGACTGTACGTAGATGACACTTCTCTGCCCTGGTCTCGAAAAGTATCTTTGGCTCCATCTAGATCGTCGTCTCACTTGGCGGACACACTCCGGGCAAGTAATTGGTGGTGCCGATGGTTTTCTACGGGATTTCCGTATGGGCCAAGATCCATAAGCGAAAGCTTCACTCTCTCCTGGACCGAGGACTGGGCTGGACGTGCAAAGCTTGGACCTGACGTTCAATAAAATTATCCGTGAATCCCTGCATGTCCGTTCCCTGGACGCTACTATACGGACACTGTCCCGTAAATTCTATCGCCACACTGCCCGCTTCGACGGCAACTACCTCATTAGCGTCCTCGATCGCAACCTACCTGTGCCACGTAAATCTTAGACCTATCCTCGGCGTACACTTACCATGGATTATACAACTAACTAAAAACCCACACAGCCGGTAGCAGGCTATACCTCTTAATCCAGAACATCTCTGGTCACTGCTTGCAGGAGCTCTTCTGAAGCTCGGGACGCAGCACAAGAGCGGGCGACGGGCTCGCCCTTCACTACGCACAGCCCCACTTGTCAAGTAAACATTGTAAAAGTTAATACAGTAGTTACAAAAAGCTATCTTACGTGAACTGTACAAACGTTACGAGTTGTATCGCGTACACTTGTAGCGCCAAGTGTTTGCTTCGCGTTATAATTAGCGGTGAATACAAAAATTTACATTTTAAAATATCGGTATGGAGAACCATACATGACTTCCATATTCTAAGATTTATATTTAAAATCATTTTCGAAATGAAATATTACCATAGAAACTACTTCTTTCTACTTACTGCTTCAGCCTTAACCACAGTACTGTGGTCACTAACGTATACCACCTCACGTTATCGCACTCGATTTTCACTGATGATGGAAGTCGATGACATTGCCGAAACGTCTGGTTTTGTAGAAAACATTGGACTACGGCCAAATATCCCGGCAAGGAATTTTAACAAAAACTACTTCTTTGTTGCCGATAACGTTGTACACATATATATAAAATATATGCATAAAATTAATGGATTGTATAAGTTAATGATTGATCTCCATTAAGTAGTGCTCGAGTTTCCAAAGTTTTAATATTATGATGTCCGTAATTAAAACATCAGAGCAATTTTAGTGTGAATGAGGGTACACTGTGGACAAAAATTTTCAACATTTCCTATTGAGCGTTGCTTAGAGTAAAGCTGCGAATCTACAGTGTATGTTTCACGGAACAAACACACGAAAAAGAAGGAGCGCTCCGAAGTCAGTCATGGACCCTCAGCATCTTGCAGAGGGTTCATTCCCTAAAGACGAAAAGTCTGTCTATGAATCATTCCTCTGTAAACACGTGCAGTTACATTGCCCAGCGATCCACAGGAAGCAAATTGATGTCCATTTTTTCGGCTTGCACGAGTTATGTTGGTGTGGGTTTCAGCACTTTCCATTTAAAAAGCGTGCAAATGTAATAAAATAAACATGAGTGAGGCCAGAAATAACGTGAATTGTGTGTGTGTGTGTGTGTGTGTGTGTGTGTCTTACCTGCCTTTTTATTGCTGTAGGCATAATAATAAAATGGAAACGTAAACATTACATAACTGAGATATGCTTACCTGCCACGAACGATATATTATTTTATACATGGAGGAGTTCAGTGACATACACACGTACAGAAGAATTATATATATAAAGATATTAACTCATACATAATTTACATTAAAATGAAAAAAATTATAATTTTATTGCCTGGCAACAAAATTATTTTATTTTTAACAATTACCATTGTTTCAAAACGTTTAAATGAATTTTCAAGTACTTTACTGTTGTTAAAACGTAAAAGGTTGCAGGTAAACTACCCCTTCCCCTTAACCGATCTTCACCAAAATCGAAAGTCCTTAAGACCTCTACAATTCAGGGACGTATGCAAACAATTATTTGATTCTGTTTGAATTTGCGGCTGTTATCGTTTGCCATAGAAAATACGCTTGATAAAAAACGTTGCAGGTAAACTACCCCTTCCCCTTAACCGATCTTCACCAAAAATAACAGGTCTTGAGTACTCTACAAATCAGGGCTGTGTGCAAAAAATTATTTGATTCTGTTTGAATTTGCGGCTGTTATCGTTTGCCATATAAAATACCCTTGTTAAAAAAACGTTGCTGGTAAACTACCACTTTCCCTTAACCGATCTTCACCAAAAACAATATGTCTTGAGAACTCTACAATTCAGGGCTCTATGCGAAACATTATTTAATTCTGTTTGAATTTGCGGCTGTTATCGTTTGCCAAAAAAAAAAAATTTCCCTTGATAAAAAAAAACCGTTGCAGGTAAACTACCCGTTTCCCTCAACCGATCTTCACCAAAAACAACAGGTCGTGAGTACTCTACAAATCAGGGCTGTATGCAAAAAATTATTTGATTCTGTTTGAATTTGCGGCAGTTATCGTTTGCCATAGAAAAAAAATCTACACATAGACAGACAGACACACAGAGAGACAGACAGACAGGCACACAGACAGACACACACACACAGACAGACACACAGACACTTTTCGGAAAACGACTTTTTTTCATGTTTTGAGTGTAGTACAATCAGAATCTGCAATAATCTCGAACACCATTTTTTTTGCCATCACCATACTTCCATTTCCTTAAGGAATATGGAAGTAAAAACGGTTATGCTGGCGTCTTACAAATTGAATACAATTTAATTTATTCTGATAATTTCTTTTCAGAATATGTCGATTCTGATAATTTCTTTTCTTACACTAGATACTGATCTCGAACAACAAAACAGATTCTCAGTGACCAACATTTTCATGTCGTAATACGAAAAAAACATAACCTAGCGTCACATTATTTAATACTGTTATAATTGTAATGAGTACAGACAAAAATGAGATATTTCGTCGTTTTATTGGCATCTAAAAGTGCAAATGTAAGTAAAAACAATGTATTTACGTCAATTAACAACGGAAATAAGACGAGTTATATTTGAAATTTAAATAAAATGATGAATTATACGATTTATTACTTACATACTTTTATACATTTGTTTGTGGCCGAAGTAGATTCAAAATGTGAAGAGGGATGCTTAATAACAACAATTGTTACATTGTAAAATTTTGAAAGTTTTAACCCTGTAGCTTGTAGTTTTGAAAGACTAAATTTTCAAATCGCGCAGTACAATGCGATCGAAAACCCCATACACGCAATGAACTTCCCTCTCTTCCCCATTGTGTCATGTGACTTCTGAAAGAGTGTACCTGTTTGGGATCCTGTTATAGAAGAGTTAAAAATAAGTTTTCCTATAAATTTCCCACTTCACAAAATAGTATATTTGGATCGGGTAAGTCATTCGTCCATCTTTTAATATAACACTCTCTCTCTTTTCATTGCCATTTATCTTTCTCTCTTTCGCTTACCATTTGCGTTAGCAAAGCAATGACAGTAACACTAACGTAGAAAGGAGAAATTAAAATTTCTAAAACCCGTGTAGTCGATATTGTTTCAAGGATCGCATGGATCACCATCGTACAAAGTCTAACAAATTATTTAACGCCAGATAAATCGATAATCACCGTTTTTATCAACACTTTTATGGGACACTGGCATTCGTATTACAATAGTTCTGCTATACACTTTTTTCGATACACATTATATACAACAAACAATGAAAGTTCTTCTTCATAAAGGATTAATTAAAGTTACCAAGTTAAGTAATTACAATATTCCGCAACTTCTACTAACACGCTTGACAGGATAGAACACTTGTGGCGTTTAATGTTGACGAGAAGGATTCTCGTTGGTCTACTGTAATCGACCGATGTGATGGAATGTGGAATGTCAGAGTTTTGTACAGCTCTAGAATATTGCCGTCGGTTGCCGTTTAGTATTATGTGACAAAACTCACGTAATCTACGCATTGTGTTTATACATACGGTGGTTTGATGCCCCTAACAAAATTGTTTTTCAGTTTTTACACCTTGCTCGGTCACTACAATTTTTTTCTTCTAATTTTTCTTTGTATATGATTTACTATAGTATCCTGTATCCTTCTATTGTGTATTTAGGCTTACTGTTTTATGTCTTCCATGGGATAGATACCAATTCTCTATTGTCATTTTTATTCCTTCTTTTGCCACGCGTACATGTAGACACGACTGTTGCAGTTGCTTTCTGTAACTGTGATGTAACTATATCGCTGTTTTTATTGTGTCCACTCTCACCTAATCAGCACACATCCTGCGGTATTCCGCTACATGTACCTGCAGCTTTCTTTCTATGTCCCTGTTGATTTACATCATCATCATCATCATGATCATCACGTTCACATCATGGCATACGCAAGGTGATCATCCAGAGATCGTCCAGCCACCTCTTCCTGGGGCTACTCATACGTATGTTTACTGTAGGGTTTTCCAGACTTGTTGGGCTAGTCTTGAATCTGACATTCTTTCTAAGTGTTCCTTCCACCGTTGTTTTTAATTTTTTAGTATTTTATGCAAGTTAAAACTTACAATTCTTCTTATATTGCCTCATTCTCTTTGGCCTAAGCAATACGGTCAAGTTTAGAATACCTTTTAACTTCTCTTAAGAACCCCACTTCTAAGGCCCGTATTATATATTATTTTTTGTTTCTTTGTTTTGTCCATAATTCACGCCTGTACAGACACCGCCATAACTTTGTAAAATTTTAATTTGTATCTCGACGTACCTTGTTTCTAAAAAATACGGTTGACTGTACCGCAGATCGTCTGAAAGTTACCTGACTTAACATCAATATCACGATTCTTATCATAGCCATTCTTTATTGACAGTATTACTAAATTAAATGTAAGCAACTTTTAAATATCTTATTGTATATTATTCTTTTCTTGCTTTGTTTACAAGACCTACAGTACTACAACATATTAGCAGATCATTATTTGTTACTTATATTCCTCAGATCTCTGTAATCCTGTTTATTTTTTTAATAGCCCCATCGTCTGTTCAGTGTCAGTCCCAATGTTTCTTGAAAACTGAAAATTAATTATATATTCAGAGAAATTATGTACGTATAAACAGTTTTGAATGACTGAAAACGTGTAAAATTGCACTTTTTGATCGCGATATTACAAGCTGTTACGTAATTCATATTGTTTGATATCATCGAGTTTAATGGAAATTCAAAATGCAAACTGCACACTAGCCAGTGTCACATGCTCTAACACGTCAATAACATATAATTGCATGTGGAATTTAAACAAACAACGGCCTTGACTGTGTAAACACAAACAAACCAGAATACACACTGCTGTTAATAGGATCACATTTTCATCAGCTCAATTCTCAGAATTTTGTAGAAATTAATTATGGTGCACTAAGGTGAATTAAGATTTCTACACAAAATGCAAAGAGTCGTGTGCTAAAATAGTCGGGAGCAAAAATGCGTTGGTCGCATGCAAAGAAATACTACTCGAATATGTTACGAAATTACATTTGTGGTGTTCAGAGGGAAGAAAAAATAAAATGAAGATTGCTTGTTCTTTACTGCAAGACATGGCCTGAATTCAAAAATTGGGCCTTCATCTGGAACGGCTTAGACACACCAGTCAATTTTTAAGATAAACTCATTTGTTTCTGTTCCAGAACCCATTCGAAAAGTGTAAGCTGAAAGATGGAAACTAGAATATTAGGAACGTCTGGATGAAACTGCTGAATGATTGGGATACAGAATTGAAGGTAGCTGCAACGAGCAGAAACAGGTGGCAAGATCTATTCAGCGATGTAGTCTTGACTGGAGTTGTAATAAAGAGTTTTTTTTTTCAAAAAGTTTTAATAGAGGTTTTAAAGAATAAAACGTACTAAAATTTATAAACATTTTAAGATGTTTATCTCGACTAATAGTACAATCGATTCCTATTCGAAAAGTAGGACAATCACGATCGACTTGTCCTCCACTTTACCGACATCTTCAATGGCGTCTTACAATAATCGTTGTTCAGTCTCATGAGTTAGGCGTGTGATCTTGTTTTCATGTTCAACGATATTTATGGATTGTCGCCGTATAAACAACGTTTTACAAAAGCCTCCAGAAAAGTAATCTGTTGGTCTCAAAACGCACTATCTCTTTTTTCACCAATAAATATCACAGCCAATTAACATCACCTGTTTTTGAAATAATTTAGCTCATAATCTTTGCAACAAAGTATTATCTTTCGGTAGCTATATGACATGTTTAACCGTCTTTTCGGAACCACTATTTTCGGAAACCACGTCAATCAGTTGTGATCACAAAACATCACTGATCATAGTGCAGTTGCGTTCGCTGTTAAACGTGGATCGAATGTTGTCGAACTGACATTCTTGTAACATCAGCAATATTTTCACGAACCACAGCAATGTTTTCAGCTAAACAATGCAAACCATAACGAACACGCGGGTGTGTACTTTTTGCAGGCTTCCACGAATTGACACTCTGTACTGCACATCGCTTAGTCCGCAGGGCCAGTATGAGGATCGAAAAAATCACGAACTCTGCCAAATGTGTTTTTGACGTAGCATTATTTCTATTGCGAGTGTAACCCTTATAAACAAATCATTAAGTGCTATGAAAATGATATTTCTTACGAGCGTTGTTATAAGTAGTAGTTTGCGCTAACACCTACTTGTTTTTATCTCTGTTGGTACTTTGCAGACGCAAACGACGTGTTGACTAGTTGTGACTAATGAGTAACATCAATACGTGACATTGTGCGTGCGGTAGGGCAACAGCGTATTATTCAGTAACTGCACCTTGTCACCTTCAATTAAGCCGACCCGTCGTGCCGTCAGCGGTACCAGGTCGATAGTGGCCTACATATGACATAAACAGTAGGCTGTAAATGACAAATCTCACATTACTATCAACACCTCTCCGCCATATACCGTCACCTACCTGCCAGCTCAGGGAAATCCTCATCAACAACTCTCCCATGGACAAATGGCGGTCAGTAACGCCCCATAAAAGAATCGTGGCCGCACATGATAAAGTTCGCTACAAACTATTTACCGGCAGACTGAGTCGCGAGTCGCGATGCGACGTTGAACAGATGCCGATAGACACGAGATAAGAGAAGCGTAAAGTTTTGTTGTAAAGCAAATGTGAACCCGTTTAATGGGGTAACAACGGTGTTTCGCTGTTACCGCAAGCGGCACAAAGCTTTCAGTTAATTGTTAATCTAATTGCACCACTAACCTAGCCACGCCCTTGTTTCTGTTGGAATATTCTTTTTTGTTATTATCAATAAACAAAGCCCGTCTGCTTTATCTTCTCTAATTAGCTGTGAACCCGCCGCATTTGAAACAACAGCAGAATTTTGAGCCAATGATGACTAATTTGTATCAGTGAGAGGTTTAATTTTATGAACGCATGCAGATAGTTATTCGCGTAACAAATCTTACGCATGTAGACAAGTAATCAGAGAGCAGGCTAATATTTTCAAATGCGCTAGTAGCACTTCCCTCTGACGCGTCTTATCATCACTACAACCTGCTCAACTACTTCAAGTCTGATATAACGAGTTAGAAGAGGAACGTCCCTTAAGGAACGCAAACAGTCCGCGACTAACTGTGAGGTCAGATTATTTGTCTACACAAGTTGCAGACATATTCTATTACACAAGAGCAGGACGTTCAGCTTAAAGTTCTCTTACACATAACGAGCTGTATCTTGCAGTGAGGTGGTGACGTGTGCGCCCTCTACGAGAACAGCTATAAACGTTGATATTTATCTAATTAGTCTCTGGGTGTTATTGAGGTCATAGCAATTGTAAATAGTAAATTCCGTAAAAAAATTACGGTGTAGTAATTGTACACAGGAGACAGTACAACTATCACAACTTCTTTTAACAGTTTTTCAATATTATATATTTAACACAAAATGTTCCTTCTCTTAAACAATTTACAAATAAATGTCTGTACTAACTAAGTCAATTAATTTACTAAAGTTACAAGTAAAAAAATGTAGTCTACTCTTAATAAAAATATATACATTGGTTCTTTCAAACCAATTCTTGGCCACCTCAACGCGTAACTTAAAGACCGCCTGCCGACCTCTCGCTTAGCCGAATGTTCTGGCCACCTCGTTTAAGACTGTTAATCCTGTAAATATTATCTAGAACGCTTGCATACATTACAGAATGCTTGCAATCCTGTCACATGTGTCGCCTTATTATTCCAAGGACAGTAACATTTCTAAAATTCTCTGTGCAGTTGACAATTTTTATGTCATCTTCGTCTTTATTATAATAAAGGATCAAGAATGTGTAATGTGTAACAGCGTTGCGTCATTATGCGTCTCACGTAATGCGCGCAAACCGTCGCAAAAACTATCATCTGGCTTTGGGACTATCACTACTTTGAGATGGTGAGAAGTTCTAACTAAACGCGCGGGGAACTGTATTTTTAATCTCTGGGGTCTGCGGTTCCCTTATCACGTACATACGAACTCAAGTGCGTGTGGGTGTGTGTGCATGCTATAACGTTTTACTCCTCTTCTGAATTGTATCTAACGCATTGTAACCAGTTCCCGTGAAAAGCACCAAATCGTTTCCTTCACAGATCCCCCCTTGTTGTCTACCAGAATCGCTGCAAACTCAAAAACATTTGCTGCTGTTACTTTTGTTGTTATTGCCTTGTGCATAATGATAAGTTTGTAAGGGTTGGTCTGAAACCATCGATCCAGACAAGTAAATCCCACCCGACTCTCAATAAAGACACATTCCCAAGGGTTGTACTGATTGACTTACTCTCTCTATCTCGACGATTTTTCTGTTTTGTATACTGCATACGTCTTATTGTTTTACACACTTTGCTTTTCCTTCAATTCTGTTTCTCATATCGTTTGTTCCTATAGCAAAAAAAGATAACGCTTCATCCTTGGGCGACAAATAAGCATACAATGATAGGCCTACTGATCCTGTTTAGAATTATTGCATCTAAACACAGACCATCTACAGCCAAAACGTTCATTGACCATTCTACGATGGACAGAAGAAAAACATCATGCAAGCTACTTGATCTTACATACAACATTATGTAATTCTCATGTAATGTGTAAAGAAATACAAATTGGGCGTACAATAATCTGCTGTAAAATTTAAATTAAGTTGTACTAGCAATAGTTGCCTATTATTACAACGTAATTGCAACAAGACATGTTACGTTTTACTGATTTGCTATTTGTATTACGTTTTTCCAAGCAAACGAACTATTCTGAACAGAACAAAGCGCCATTACCCGAGTGTGCACACTATACTTGTATAGAGCAGATCTTTCCTTGTTGATGTCAAAGGCCTTTACTGTTGTTTTGCTCAACTTTGAACTTGGCATACTACTCAGCAACTCCTGGTGACGTCGGACTTCAGTCACTGAGCTACCTAAAGTGTTATTATAAATAGTAAGACTGTATTGGTATCATGCACTTTCCTCATTCTATGCCTGAATAGATCTTCTTAGTCTCACTCTGGAAATAAATGATCTGCTATACTCTGGTCTTCAGGTCACTATGTTAATTGGATTTTGCTTACAACCTCCATATTTTGTATGACTCGTTTCTGTATACATTTATTCTAACACTCTCTTCTTGGCCTTCCTGTAGCGTGACATACACTCTTCAGACTTAACACCCTTCAACGATTTTGATCAAGTAAGCCTCGACCATTTATACTGACACTGATTTATGTTCAGTTTTGTTAAAAGGCCTTTAATACTCCACGTTGTCTTACTCATTATCCTTTATTATACGCAGTGTCGTTTTCCACTTCATCCGTCCGACTGGCTTTCTTTACTAGGATTTTTAGCAACAGGTGCTTTTTCGAGTGTAGAGGAGTTGGCCCCACGTCTCAACCTCCATGTTGGAGGACCGGGTCTCTTCTGTTTGGGTTAATATTCCGTTGCCGAGGCGTCCCAGTCTTGCAGCCCCGGGAACTCGCTTTTCGTCTTGCTCTGTTAACATTACCCAGGTGGCACCTCGGGGAGGTGGAGCTAGAACTTAGGACGAAGCTTGTCGTACGACAGTCTATGTGCGCAGAGAGCATTTTTCAGAGCTTTGTTGCTATACACCTTTCGGCAAGGCATACAAGCCCCCCCAATCCCCAATACCTATTACCAGGCATTTAACTCCCTCCCCGCAACTTGCGACTAACCAAATATTTTTCTAGACTTACAGCTTTATCGTTTTCTAGGATACGCTATAAACATAGTGGTGCATACAGGACCAGAAGACTATGCAAGTTAGGAATTGGAAAAGTACTCTGAAAGCTTAAACATCTTTTAAAGCTGTGCAAACTCTCATTAAAGGTTACAGCCTAAGAAGAGTTGGTGTGAAACTCTTATCAATGAATAGTCAGGTGTTTTATATAATACAACCACTACACATACACACTTACACACATATAAATATATATGTATGTGTAGTTTTTGTCCTTTAAATGAGTTGAGGTAATAAGAAGAAGATTATTTGTTGCGTATCAGCTGATAATTATTGTACCACACTTAACGTCTCAGAATGTTATCGTATAGGGAACTGTTACATACCAACCTCCACCCGTAAGTATCCAAACGTGTTCACTCGTGACGCCTTTGTCACGTATTACGTGCTCAACGTTTGCTCTCCTCGTCCAGCAACAAACCAATCTCATTTTCAAGTGGAAATGTACATTTAATTTTATTATACACTTAGTATGCTGAATACATGATCATACTTATTTTATCTTTCTATTTCTTATTTGTGTCACAGTGTCGTATAGTATTTAAAAGAAAAATGTATAAGAGACAATACGTATATTCAGTTGCAATAAATGCAGTTCTACGCATACGTAGCCCAGAGTATAGAAGGCAACGACATAATAGTCAATATTGTTTTAGCCCTGTAAAAGATATTTACTTACACTAAAATATAATTTAAACAATATTTACGCAATAACAATGTCACCATTGTCACATTATACGTGAATTGGGAAAAACTTAATTCAACAACAGAGGATTAAACTCAAATCGACGAGACAAATTAATTTCTTTCATCCAAAGTCAACAAACCTTATACTCAAATGTAACAATCTATTCCGCACTCACATAATGAACAGAAGAGTCATCGATGTCATTAAGTTTATTAAATATCAGAACAAATAAACTAAAACAAACTAAGTTACAATGGACAAAATAATCATCATAAAGAACGGGATCTTCATTTACTAACGAAATAATCCTACCCCTTGTCTACATTTACGTAGCTGGCAAGAAAAGGCCCCAATGATCCGTGAAGTAGTCACGACTCTTCGAGAAATCGTTTGATAATCCTACATCTGCTAAGTGCGGTAAAAAAGTGCTATGTACAGGTAATTACACAGCATATTGATATGTTATTTTCAATAAGTAATGAAACTGATAAGTAGCTTGATAAGGAGGTTGAAAGCAAAATAGTCTCTTCCAGTCGCTTTGTGGAGGTATCATTAAGCACTTAAAGAAGAAAACAAGGAATGAGACGCAATTGAAATATTATATTGTAATGTCCATACCTCACATACTGTACAAGTAATGAGACTTGCATTAGAAAGGCCATAGATATATCTAGAATGAAAGGAACGGAAATGAAGTTCTTGAGGGCCGTAAAGGGTTGTATCAGAAATGATCATATTAGAATGGAGCTAGGCATAACTGAAAGCTTAAATGAGAAAATCTACCGGTACAAAATGGAGTGGCGGTTACACGTAGAGAGAATAGATCCAACAAGATTTTCAAGAAAAGCCCTTGACTATCATCCAAGGGGGAAGATAAGTGTGGGAAGACCCCGTAAAGGATTGTTGGATGAAATCCATTAAGACTGGAACAGGCTACTAGCTTAAGTCCTGAAGGATGACGATGACGACGACTGATAAGTAATTTTTGAGGCTGAAGGGTATTGCTTACCACACTACCTACTTCCTTCTATCCTGAATAGCTAACATAGTGTAACCTATATGTTGTTTCACTTATGTATGGCCTATAGCCTGTGCCGTACTTACTATACATAACTAGGTACAATTTCGGGGGTACAAAAAAAAACAGTACTTTTTGATAAGGAATTGGCCTTCATCATGCAATCGACAAAGATCAGAGATTATATTTATTTTGTTTTCTGCGTCGCCGTGTCAATTAGGAGAATATGCAAAGAATTTGTATAAATATACACTACATCATAATTCTTAGTCATCAGTGCCCTGGATCTCAACGGTTAGTGTATAAACACCACCCTCAGTGTTGACTTATCTTTGCCTTTAAATTTTAAACGCATTAGTTTGTTGCTGTGTGGGAGACAAGGTAATGGCAACTGTAGCGGCCAGACAAGAGAGCGCGACAGCTGGCCGAGGGATTACAACGGGACAAGTGTAAGAAAGGATAATGAAGTTCCGACAACGGTCGATACAATACCCGATGTAATCCTACAGACCTGTGATGGTTTAGCCACTCGTTTCCATCTTACTCCGCTTATCTTAGACGAGTTATTGATTTCAGACGTTGACAGCCTTAAACCGTAACGTCTTCAGAAAATACTAGAATGTTTGATTTATTTAATTAAATATATAAATGAAAATAATGTGTACGCATACATAAATAACTATATTTTTCATGACATTATTTGAGAAAATAAAGTAACAGGTTCACGTTAAATTTAACTGATATATTCCCAAAGCAATTTTACATCCGTTCACTGTAATACAATACGTACTTAACTAGAACGTCCCTTCATCCTGCGCTTCAGTTTCCTATGTTTGATCGTGCCGTGTCCCTTCATTTAGCCTTCTTCCTGACCATTATCTCTTCTTTCCCGTAGCTAAAATTCCTGAAAATCTATTTCCTCCTTTTGCAAACAATATCATCTACATAGTGGCCAAAAGTGTACAACTTTAAAATTTCTAGTGACGAAAGTTTTATCATTTTTGACCATTAACTAGATACCACTTTAAGACATTTGTGTCGATGTTTCGACATTTTATTGTTCAGGTTAAAAATTTTAAAACTTGTTTGTCATCATCGTGTCAATGAATATCGATATTCATCTTTTTCAACCAGCGCCACGTAATTATGTATTCACATTTATTTTGAGACCAATGTATATACCTTATTTGTTAAGCTAACTTAGGCTATTTATTTTCATTACGGCTCACTTCATTTTTCCTAAATACTGAAAGGCCTGCAAGTACCTGATTTGAGGTATACAATCGATGCTGTATATTCTTGTGTATAATGATTTGGATTCAAGTAAATAATTACAACTTTTCCTAGCTATTGTTTAATATATATCTTGACGATCTGCTTAGAATGATGGGATCCCTTCTGGCATCAAGTTAAATAATTGTACTGCATTAAATACGCTGCTCTTTGCAGATGATATGGCTTAATTCAGGCTAATGAGAATGCACTGCAGAAAAGAGTTTATATTGCCTCCAACAGATAAGTAAGGAATATAATTTTAAAATTTCAACTGCTAAAACAAAGGTTATGGTTTTTTGTGGAAAATACCCCATTCTATCTAAAATTATGTTAAATGACCAGCTCATAGAACAGCTGGTCTCTACGTTCAATAACCTTGGTTGTAGTCTTTCTTATGGAGGTAGTGGTGATCTCAGCAATAAAGTAGGCATGTACCAAACTATATGTAAAATACTGAGGAGGATTAGAGTCGTGTAACAAATTCTATAAGACAATGTCAGTACCAGCAGTGCACAGTGCTGGATGCGAGACCTGGACTATAAGGAAGAAGGACTGGTGCCAATTACAGGCTGCAGAACTGAGCTACTTGAGATCGGTAAAGGGATGTACGCGACTCTATCATATAACAAACGAGTATATTAGACGAGAACTTGATATAGTTTTTCTAAATGAACTCATTCAGAATTATAGAAATTGCTGCTAGAAAGAATGGGCAATACCCGTTTTCCGAAGTTGGCTCATTAGTATGAGACGGTTGGAAGAAGCTCTGTAGGCAGGAGGCCAATCACAAGATGACGGAAGTCATGAGGCCGGAACAGGAGAAATCCTATCTATGAAGTGATGGTGACGATAAATAATTACAATATTGTGCAGACATTTCCTGTATTATTATTACATTATAATTATGCCATAATCACAAGGATCAAATCAAATATAGTATGTTCCGGTCCCAAGCAGATAAATTAAAGCTGGTCACTTCCAGAACTAAAGCGTTTTCGGCTTTCACACCTATTTGACCCTTTATCAATAGTTGTTTGGAGATGCGGCAGTCGTTAAGATGTTACAAACACTTTAGTCGGTACTGGGCGATCCTGTCGAGTATATTCAGTTCCTGCCGTATGTCTTCATTCCTTCTACTATCTTGGAGAGTATAATCTGACTGAGATAGCTCACTTCGATCGCTTCAATACGAAGACCAATTCTCAGACTCATAGAGAAGCGTGTAGCGAGGACCATCACCTTGTAGGACTTCAGGCATGTTTGTTCACTCGTTGATTTTATAGAGTTCTCGTGATATTCCCGCACACATGGTTGAATTTATGTAGCTTATTCATCACATTATAGCCCAGATATTCAAAATTGCTAACCTGCTCTATAACAATAACAATTATGTAATTTAGGTAAAACAAAACGGTATATTTGAATATAGCAATTTATTTGGTTTACATAGTAAACAATTAAGGGAATCAAGTAAACACTTTGCTCACGTGTTGATAAACTTTCGCTCTAAAATTACCTCTTCTATATAGTTGACAGGGTTCAGTGCTCTTACACGTGAGGCTACATTGTTTTAAGCGTGCGTTACAACGTGGGACAGTGTTGCGCAACGTGCAGACTATCGTCTCTAGCGTAGGCTCAGACACCGAGTAGACGTAAAATGTTTACTTCTTTGACAGCCACATTCACTTTCACTACCAACTGCTACATTCTCAGCAAACGCATCCTCATTCATCATCATCATCTACTCTTTCTTCTTCTTTTTCTTCACAGCTAGGTGCTGCCTGTTCCGTTTTAAAAGATCCAGCCGTCTCTTCCTGGGTCTACCCACACAGCTGTGTCCTATAGGTATATCCAGATTTGATTTGGCCAGTCTGGAATCTGAGATTTTTTCTAAGCGTTCTTTCGAACGTTATTTGTAACCCTTTAATTTTGTATTTAAGTTAAAAACTTGTAAATTTTTTCTTATGACCTTATTCTTTATACGATCAAGTTTAGAAAACCTTTTACCTTCTGTTAAGAACGCCATTTACAAGGCTTGTATTTTAGTTTCTTGTTTTTTGGTTTATAAACCCAGAATCCATAATTCACTCCCATAGGACGGTACACGGACCGCGATAACTGTGTAAAGCTTTATTTTTGTATCTCAACATCCCTTTCTTCATACAGTTGTCCCACAGATCGTCTGGAACTTACCTAACTTAACGTCAACATAATAATTCCTATCATAGCCGATTTCATTTTCCAAATAGTTAAAGTGGCTCACTGTTCTATAACTTGATAATTAAGTTAATATGACACGATCCTTATTAATATTAATTTTAATTCCACATTTTTTTCCAGAAGAAGCAGTTCCCTATGTCGTTCAGTTTATTTTGTTAACTCCTGTAGTTCTACTGAATTTCACTGAAAACCGATATATGACATGTAACTATCAAGTTATTTCGAATGCAGGGATACATTGTACCCGCATATACATTTTTTCGTATTGTTTAATAGTGGCTGTTAGTTACAGCTGACATCGCCTCTCGCATCCAAACTCCACTTATTGCTGTCATATCAGCCATCATCTGTCATGGTATCATCAACTTCGTCTTTCCAAATTTCTCTTGGCCCTCCTTGTTTCCTCTTTCATAAGGAATCTAATCCCACTAATCATACGTGACAAGTGTCCATAACGTTCAAAAATGTTTCTTCAGTTTTTTTCTATTATGTCAAAATCTGTTCCCAGTCCAGCTCTTACGTCTTCATTCTTTATCCTGTCAAGCCTATACAATTTTTTTAGTAGTTCGTTTCTACTGCTTTTAATATTGACCTCTTCTTCTCATACTTTGAACTGTAGGTTTTTATACCATAATTTACTACGGAGACTTACAGATATGAACTTTAGTCAAAATTATTACCGTTTTACTCTAAAAATATCTAATCGTTTAGTCGTTTAGCGGCACTGTTAGTTAGACAAAAGGAAGCTGTGAGGAAATAGCTTACATTACGATATAAATAAAGTAAACGATACCAGGGTGCTGGCGCAGATTTTATTTCAATTTTTTTATAATCGGTACACATGTTTAACATTCGAATAGGGAGGAGCAAACAATATTTTAATGGAAAAATCGTTTAAGCCGTTTTGGAATATATTACTGGACTATAAATATCGTTAAACAAGTTGGATACACTGCGGACTAAATAATCATTCGGAGACTACCTTTTTCCTTCTTGTCAAGATAAACATAATCTCAAAACCTAGGATAAACTTTTGTACGATTCCTCAACATCTGCGTAGCTATATCCCACTCGCTTTATTCCATTTACATAACTATATTAAACGGGGAAGAAATACGCATAAAGCTCTACAAAATGACCCTCTTCACACTTCTCCAAGGGTTTGAGAATTAGACGTTAACGAAGTTCCGGGTCAGTCGCATTCAAGCGGCCGAAATAAGATCTGTCAGGCATGTTCCAGGATATACTCTTCAAGATGGCAAAAAAATGTCCATGTACGGCAGGAACTGAATATTATGGGTACATACTTGATAGAATTGCCCGATATCGGTTTAAATGAATGGAACATCTTAACCGAATGGACGACTGCCGCATCTCCAAACGATTGTGGAATACAGGCCGAAAGGACGGAGAGGTGTGGGGCGTGGGGCGTCAGAAGAAGCGTTGGAGTGTGCAGCTCTAGTCTGCCTTCTTGGGACCGGAACAAACCATTTCTGGTTTAATCCTTATTGAAGACGATGACGATGATGTCTAAATTTTTGCCAGAACAACTTTTTAATTTTTGACACTTCCTTTTTTTCTTTATGCCTGTATTAGGAGAGGGGGTTATTTCTCAAAACCTCCTCTCTTTAAATATTATTATTATGTAGTTAAGATTTTCCTCTTTTATTTTACAATTTACGTTAAATAATATTTAACATTTAAAATAATGTTTAACTTTATTTTAAATAACATTTAAAATAACTTTCAGATAAAGAGGAAAAGATGATAGAAACTGTGGAAATGGACTTCTTAAGAAGAGCGTGTAATATTTTTAGAATGCAACATGTTAGAAACGAAGATATAAGAAGGGAAACAGGGCGCATATTTACAACAGCAGAAAGAATAGAATCCAGACAGTTGCTATGGTATGGTCACGTAATAAGGATGGAGGAGAAGCGATGGCCAAAGAAAGCGTTGACTTACACACCACAAAACAGGAGAAGAAAAGGAAGACTGCCAACACAATGGAGAACAGGAATTAGGAAAAGCATGAGAGATCGAGCTATTGCAGGCGATGACTGGAAAGATAAGGAGAAATGGCGATCGAAATGCGGGATGCGGCATAGACTGTAGGACCCCCGCTAATAATAATAATAAATAACGTTTAATATTTTTTTATTATAAACAATAAAACTGTATTCTCTCAACGAACGAAAATGAACGTAGTTGAAAACGTTAGAAGACTGTGGCCATATAGCGAAGTCAGAGTTGAGATACGCGTATACTACATTTCACGTCGTCGTACGAGGAGATACGTTCGATGCAGGTTCCTCTGTGCGCATGGAACAATTAAATGATGTGGACAACAAAGAAAGACAGTCAATAGTTTACTGTTTGGAAACAATTAAAGTATAGGTGCAAAAAAACTTTTAAACATAGTCTGCTTCTTCCGTTCGTGTGTGTGTGTCTTTGCGGATACTTCGTCTATATTCTAGATACTTTTCTACCGAAATGGATGTACAGTAACAGTTAAACAGTAATTCGTGTTGTCAGCGTTCTTCAGTTCCCCTTATTGTACACCAGAATCGCTTAAAATATACACAAGCCGTTGTTGTTGTTGTTGTCGTCGTTGTTATTGTTACTGCAGTGTACATTATGATACACTTGTAAGGGTCGGCCAAAACATCGATCCAGCCAAGCAAATCCCTCTCGACTCTCAATAAAGATACATTGCCAAGGGTTGTAACTGATTGACTTACTCCCTCTAGCTCGTCGTTTTTCTCTGTTATCCACTGCTTCACTTTCTTCTACACAATCTGTCTTTTCGTTTCATCCGATTTTACATGACTTTTATTCCCTAAGGCGGGAGAGATAACGACAGAGATAACACCGGTTTCTCGTGGAACGAGTAACTGTCTCCGTTTAGGGCAGCGACATATATACAGATTGTTGACCGCTGTTAGACGGGGCGGAAATGAAAACGTCTTGTCAGCTGAGGTTTGAATATTTGTGGTGACTGTGCGTATTGCAGATTGTGATCACCGTGTTTAGAATATGTCACTGATTTATTTTGTTAATAGCGTCGGAAATTTGTACCGTATTTCTAGTCTTAATAAATTTGTCACGCAAAAAACTGCTAGGGGTCGTTTTCTTTCTCCGTAAATAATGTCCGAGTCTCAATTTTAAGAGTTTGGTATAATCTACTATTGCATTAAGTTCAGTTTGCTGCAAAGTGGTGTAATGATTTCTCTTGTATAGCATGTAAATATATTGCCAAATTGTAATTAACTTACTTCTGCAAGTAGATTGTACAATGTTTTATAGTATTTAATTAACCTGACGCACGTTTCACTAACTGTGTCAGTATCCTCAGAGGTTTCTAAATTAATTAACGAATACTCGTTCTGATTAGATTTCAAAATAAAAACTAACGAATAATAGATTTAAAATTTTGATACTTGTGACGTTTGTTTAACGCATCAGCTCTTCTGGCGGTTATATTTGAAAGTCTAATGCCTGTACATTATTCAATTTAATAAATTTATAATTTTAAAATCACCTTATTTGTTTTTATTTGACTTTCTACTTTAATTAGTAAATTATTGTTATTGTGTTTTTAAATGTTAAAATTTTCCCAAATATTCACTGTTTTATATTTTTTTATGTTTTTAATTAATTTCATATTTTGAATGTCTGGAACTGATGTTTATTATTTAGACAATGTGTGACTAAATTAGATTTGTAAATATTTGATTTTAAAAACGCTTTGCTGTGATGAATAAATCTATCCAGTAGTGTTTTCCTTTTCTGGCCTATGTAAAATTTATTGCAATTTGGACATTCTATTTTGTACATGCCATTTTTAATTGTAAATGTTGGATTTAGATTTAGGTTTTATTTGATTAAAGATTACATTATTTGTGTTATAAGCTATTTTTAAATTTGTATCTTTAAAGGGTTTACTTAGTTTTTGAGTTATATTTCCATAATAAGTAAATGTTGTATATTTTATATTAACATTAATAGGTGGATTTTTAGGAGTAGTGTTATTGCGTTTTTGTTTAGTGAGTTTATGTTTTAATTTATTTTCTAATTTACTGACAGTTTTTATTTTTTATCCGTTTTTAATTCCTACCTGTTTGATAATATTTCTTTCTTTGTCACTTAAATGGGTTTGTCGCATTCTGTATAATATGTAATTAAATACTACCATTTTATTAAGGGGTGGATTGTTAGAGTTATTTGGTATTATTAAATTAGTTTGAGAAGGTATCTGTATATTGAGTATTCAAAATCTGTCTCATTTTTGTTTGTTGTTATGTAATTTTCTTCTTGTGTAAATTTTATTTTCGAATGTAAATTGATTATTGAGTTAAATATATTAGTTATGTTTATACTATTATTTAAGGATATGTATAGAGTATCATCAACATATCTAAAGTAACATCACAATGGATCGTTCAATTTTTATTATATTTATTATTTTTTTCATTAAGTTTTTGAAGAAAGATTTCTGATATGTTAGCGGAGATTGAGTCTCCCATATCTGTTTTATATGATAGTATGGTATTATATTAAAAATAATTTTGATTTAAAATAATTTTTAAAGTTTTAATTAACTGCTTAATGGACGTGCCATTTTCATTATTTATTTTATTTATTGTCATGTTTATAGTTTCGTTAATGGTAATATTTGTATAGGCCTATATATTTGATACGTCAAAAGTTTTCGATATTAATATAAAAGAAGGAATAATCGATTTGAATTTTTTTATTGTTGTAATGTTTATTTGCAGAATATGGCGGTTATATTGGAAACATCTAATGGTTATATATTACTTGCTTTAATAAATTTATAATTGTAAATAGATCACCTTGTCTTGTTTTTATTTTACTTTGTTCGATTATTTGTTATTTGTTTCTATTTGAAAAAAATCGATAATTCGTTAGTTTTTATATTGAAATCTAATCGAAACGATTATCCGTTACACCAAATTTGTCACTACTTATTGCCACACTGCTAAATACTTCGTTCTTGACGAGGCCTTTCGGTGTCTCCACCATCTTCAGTTCTTAAACGAAGTGAAGATCTGAAGATGGTGGAGACACCGAAAGGCCTCGTCAAGAACGAAGTATTTAGGAGTGTGGCAATAAGTAGTGACAAAGTAGGTGTTAAGATGGCTGCTAATAAAACTAACAGAACTGGATTATCCGTTAATTCATTTATAAACCTCTGAAGACACTGATACAGTCAGGGAAATGTGCGTCAGGTTAATTAAATACGATTTAAAAATAGTACAATCTACTTGCAGAAGTAATTACAATTTGATAATATCAGAATCCTGTTAGAAACTTGAAGAGTTACTAATAAAGAAATGAAGAATGTAATTATGTGATGTACTGAGTGCAATGTAATGAAGATAAATAAGCTATTATGATTAGTATTATTCGTCTTTAAATGGCCAGTATTGGATGGAACAAGGTCAGTAAATGACATGTCCTGATGGCTGTCATATAATCAGTCATGCTAAAGAGCAGACATCTGGCTGATTCATCTGATTCATTGAAAAACCAGACACAGGCCTACAAGAACTGCATGATTTCAGTACAAAGAAGACACGCATTATGTGTTGCATCCGCTTATCGCAGTTTCACACGGTGCGAAATTGCACGCACGATCCCTAGTGACCTGCTGGCAGAAGAAAGGGAATACTGTATATAGGAGACAGAAAGAACAGCACAGAAGAGACGAAGATAAAAATACCAGCAAGAATGATAACAATGCAGAAATTTTAAGAACGACGTTCACAGAGAACCAAAGGCAGACGGGGGATGAAAATCATCAAGAATTTGAACGCCTGGATAAATACAAAACATGGACAGATTGAATACCGCCTAACACAAGATACGGAAAAGGACATTTTCAGTCTTATCCTTACAATGTGGATTGGCCTGTTAGACAAACTTTTCCTCACCGTGGACATGACAAAGAAGTTGCGTACCATATATTTTTCTATGCAACAAATGGACAGATGAGAGACATCACCTAGAAGGCACAGTAGGACTCGTTATCATAATTAGCACGGTTGAAAGATTCTAGGTAATCAGGAAAACTGAACTGAAGTGGCACTTTACTCTGAGAAGGTCCTACGAAAGAAGAAACACGCTGAGACCGCCGCGCCGCTTGAATACTAACGATACTCACGCAAGGAAATAGCAACACCGTGAAGCGTTGCTGAAACTTAGTAACAGCTGTTCCCGCAATACTGTAAGCAAGTAATACGTGAATCCTAGGAAAAAAGGAAACAATTTAATTTCAAGGTACTGAAACGCAATTTTTTGGGATAAAAGGATACAAGTATATTTCCTCATGAATCGGCAAAGGAAAGAAGATATTACGGGGGTATTAAAAATCATATCTTTGCAGAAGAAGATTAGGAGAGAGTGTATCAGCCTGTTGGAAAGAGAGATGTTGTATACTGAGGAGGAGACGGGTTCCCTCGTATATTGGCAGGGAGCATCGTCCCTCCTCACTTGCCTTCCAGAATGTTATCTTAACTAAATATGTAATGCCGTAAAGTGTGCCTTATAAATTTAAAGTCTCTGGTTTCCATTTCTTGTAGTAACTGTGTTTCCTACTTCATTTTCTTTTAGTAGAGGGAAAGTGAGCGTTAGAAAACACTTCCGGGTTCCAGTTGAAAACACTGCCGGGTTCCAGTTCATGACGTCATAGAGGCACTGGCAGCTGGTGTCCGAGCTGTCCATGTGACGTCACTGTTTTGTGTGTGTGTGTGTATGTGTGACTGAAACACTACCGTGTTCCAGTTCATGACGTCATACAGAGGCTCAAGTCGCTGGCGTCCGCATGGCTAAAACCTGTTTCAAGACGTCACGGAGGCCGTGGTTTCTGCATGTCCAAAATTTGGTAGCCGAAAACAATGTGTAGCGGATGGGGGTACCCGGAATTCGGCGGTTGCCCGGACGCGCAGAGGCGTTGTCATCGGGTACCGTTACTCGAAATTTTGGGGGTATCGGGTACCGTTACCCGAAATGTTTAAATCAACGGATGGGGGTACCCGAAATTTGTGGGTACGCCCTAACCGGGTTCCAGTTCATGACAGAGGCCCTGGCAGCTGGTGTCCGAATGTTAAAACACTTCCGCGTTCTGGTTTATTTTGATGTAACAAAATAATCGTTCTCTCTCGACATTTTTTTAATGTCAGAATTTTGGTACCCTAAATGATTAAAACAACGGATGGGGGTACCCGAAATTTGTGGGTACGCCCACATGACGCATGTATAAAACACTGGTTACGACGAAACAGGAGGCTGGGTGGATATGATAGCTGGTTCGACGACGACGTAGAGGGCGTGATGTCTGAAATGTTTAAATCAACGGATGGGGGTACCCGAAATTTTTGGTGTCTGAAATTTAGTACCCGAAATGTTTAAATCAACGGATGGGGTTACCCGAAATTTTTGGTGTCCGAAATTTTAACACCGGAATGTACGACCACATGACGCATGTGTTCAACTGTAACAATGGTATGTCATTGGATATTAATTTTTACATAAAAATAAATTACGGCCCCTCCGGGATTTGAACCCGGGACCTCCGGTACACCAAACCGGCGTGCATCCACTACACCAAGGGGCCGTTATCGCTTAACTGTAATTATTTCTGTACTTATACTTCTCATCTCTTACTTGTAACCATGAGGTGGACGAGTGATATCTACTGTCGTCCTATGTGTAAAATCATAAAAGCACAATATAAGTTTATTTATTATTAAATAAATAAACATTTCGTTATACTTTTATTTTTTTACCTCTCATCCTCTTCCTAGCAGCCTGAGGGAGGCGAATGAGAGCCTGCTACGCTTTTTTTAACGTGGTTTCCCCAACTTTACAGATTCGTAAAGGAGGCCTACTCCACGTTATCTATCGCTGTACTATTGACTAGTACAGCGGTAGATAATAATAAAGATACATTATGCAATGCTAAGCCAATGTGTAAAAGCAGTACATATTTTTTTATTTACTTTTTTATTTATTTTTTTTATTTTTTTAATCGGGTGAATATGTTGTTCATACATGATGCGTATTCACATTTGCTGTACCGTAATGAGTAATTTTCACACCCATACTGGTTCTTGACGAGTTTACAGGTATATCTACCGTGCCAGTGACCCGTCTCGAACTACCAGGACTACGTTTATGAGTATTTCTACCGCGACAGTGACGTAGTCAAGGTTAACATTCACGCACACACTACGGTACCTAATTCTACGTTTATGGACATTTCTGTCACGTAGCATTCACACTAACACCACGATGAAAACATGTTCACAACCGACTATATTTTATTTCGTTGCCGCAACCATTCTGCATAAAACAAAGCTTTGCGTAATGCACAGTGTAAGGGGGGAGTGGTAACGGGTTGACGATGAGGAACAGGACATTGTATGATGGGTACAAAGGATCTAGGAACTACAGGTGCTTGAATATCGTTTAAGTCAATCACCTCACCATGGTGATACAACTGTCGTAAGAAATTTGCCTTCTCAAACCCTTTTGTATAGACAACAGGATAATCTGAAAAAATGTCTGCAACGATGCGTACCATATTCTTGTACGGTACATTACCATCGTTCCATCGTATCCTGTGATAATGTGTTTCCAACCAGTCATTGATTTTTCGGAATTTCTGGTGCAGTCGTGCACTTTCGTATGGTGGAGCGAACAACACGATAACAAAACGTCCGGTTGTTATATCAACTGTAACGAACTCTTTGATTACATATTCATTTTTGTCACCGCGAAACGCTTCAAACTCGGCAATAACCGTCCTATTCAAGTTCATTTTTCCGAGTGACACATGTCCGCATCGAGTACGTTAATTTTTTCAAATTCCCCCTCTACTTTTCCTTCCAATACCAGTTCATCGTAAAGACGATCAAATGTTAGCTGTTGGTCGTGACGACTGCTTTCCAATCGAAAAAACGAGGGGAAAAAGAAGGATGGTGGTACATAACACCCCTTGGCTACTACCTGATTAATGTACGACTTGAAGTGATCTTGATCATAAAACAAGCGAACAAGATATTTCTTTAATACTGTTAATAAACAACCAAAACGGATCCACTCGGGTTCTGTGAAAACAAATTTTTCGGTCTTACTACCTTTAATCCGAACAAACGTTTTCCCAAAGTTACGACTGATCATCACACTCTTCTTCTTTTCACGGTTTTCACCTTCTTCGTACAATAACATACTGGATAGTAACTGTTCACGAAAGATCAACAAGTAATTCCACTCAGAAAAGTCAAGTAATATACGTTTCTTTTTTCCGTTTGTAAACAAAACACCCGGTTCATAGTTGAGTTCTTTATACAGTCCGACGGTAACGAACTTAGAGTACGAGTTGATTGGATATGCAAGAGACAAGTAAACGTTATACTCACAATGGCTGCTGCTGCTGCTGTCACAGTCACCTTCCATCGTTGAAAAGGACTGAGGTTGTTGTTATGTAGAGATCGCTAATACCTATCTTTATAAACTAGTAGAGGGGAGAACAAGTTTTTTTATGACAAACGATGAACAGTATTCGACAACGCTGTGTACTGTACTATCCTATCGTGTATAATCAAAGCGTAAGCGGTGGTTTTATCTGGAAAATTGTTACTGGATTCAAATTCTAAACGCACATCAACGGCAGACGACTTGATTGGTTCTTCTTGTCTGGAACAATCGATGACAAACAACGGTGCTTTCGTTATAAATTCATTAGGTGTCAAAAGAGGCGCTCTGTTGCGACGGTCGTAGTATGATGTTTGGAAACGTGTATACATGTCGTAGAACAGGGCGTAACGTTTTTTATCGATATCCTGGTTCAGGTTATCGTACGGATAGTATTTATCGTTCAGAAAAAGCTTGACATTCGTTAAATTGCAGTGATCAAATTCCGACGCGTTTTTCGCTATATTGTTCTTCCTATCCGTCTGAAATATTAATATTACATACCGAGGTTTTTCCAACTGTGACGATGTCTTCAAGGTCCACGAATGTCGATTTGTCGTCGGTAGAACGGGATACTCGTGCAATTCCCAACTGCGGAACGGCATCACTAGTTCATGATCCTCCTCGATGTGCTCCAATAGCGGTATTCGGTACTTGTTTGACACGCGCACATAGGGCATCTTCCAGTGTACTTTGTTTATTACGAGATTACCGTTTGCAGTTGCACCCGATTCTTTTAGCACCATTGCGTTCTGATCGGTAGAGGTACGCAACAGAATCAATTCTTGCTTAACGTTCAGCATGATGCGTGTATAGTCTTCGTTGAAACCGAGTAGCATTTTCAACGGAAGACAAAACGTAAAATCACCGGTACTCTCGTGTACTGTCAACGACTCGTCGGTTGTCGTCACCCATCCTGCATTGATTAGATGCTTTCTTTCATGCTCATTGCTCGATAGTAACAATTTCACAGTGCTCGTAATTCCAACGTTTTTTGTACGATCCACTTCCACACCGCACACTTCGTAACGGATCTCCTCAAACAAGAAAGCCATTGCATTGTTGATTAATTTCACGTTCAACGCTGTGTCGGTAGCGTTAACCTTGGTCAATGTTCCTTCGATGTACAGAAAACTCTCCGCCGGTAAAGTGAAAACATCCTGTTGTTGGATGGGTATACGTATTTCATCGTTGTTACCGTATCGGGTGGAAGCATACGGTGCGTGCGTACGATATTCGAACTCAACGATTCTGTTATCGAAAGCCGCTCCTCGTTCGATAGCTAGAATTTCACCCGACATTATTTTAATCGTATAATTTGAATCCAAGTGAAAGTAAGAAACGCTTGTTCCTTGATGTCAATCGCTTCAACGTTGAACACCGACTACCATGTTTCTTTCGTACACACTCCCTTTTTACAGGTGACGTTTGTCCGAAATACAATCCCATATTTTCAGATGCAGTCGTATCGTGATAACTTCACCGCGAAAATCGACTAAATCCCCGTCCTGATCAACGAGAGACAAAATTATGTTGTCTACACGTTGTACGTTTACCGGTAAGTATATTACGTTTGTCGGTGTTTCAACTATTTTGAAACCTGGTGCCACGGTCGGATAAAACGAATGCAACGTGTGCTGGTCCTGGCCGTCCTTGTACGCACCCTGTACGATATTACTCCGTACGTGAACGGTGTTAACTTTGATTATGTCAACGGGTACGTTCGACTCGTGTGTTATATACGCTTCCAGCTGCTGATTCTCCTTGAATCCTAACATACTTGCAATGGTATTCGGTGTATGCGAAAAGTCGATGACATGCTTACAGTAAATTTCACACTTTAATGTGTTGTTGTTTGGACGTAAACTGATTGTTCTCTCGCCTAACTGTTTCTGCAGATACGTTTCGATATCACTGATTTCGTAGGTGCCGGTAGGCAACTTGATGACGGACCACTGATCCTTGGAAATTTTTACTGGAAATGCATTATTTTTTCCTTCAGTAACGTTTGGTATTGAATTATACGATGTAAAATCCAATAGTCCAACGTACCATTCACCGTATAACTCGAGAGGTGGGAAAAAGTTACACACGAGATTCGCAGCGTCGGTACCCGTCACGGTGACCGTTAGCGACGACATGCTGAAGTTTACTGATCAGAAGACGATAAAAAGTCTAAACATAAATGACCGCAGATGACCGTGTTAGGAGGTTGCTTCCGTTCATAGTTGTAACGAACGTCGGCTGTATCACCAAAATATTGCATCAGCTCGAGAGGTGGACGTAAATTACCGAACCCGTCAAAATAGTGTACTCGATTTCCACGCTTCTTGTAACATACCCAGTGGGTTCCCGGTCCGCTCTCGTCGTCCAAATTTACGATGACGCTTTCGTTCTTCCACGGCGCTGTATCCGGTAATGCGTTACGCATGTAAACACCTCTAAAATACGGTATGTTTAGCTTTTTTGCGTATACACGTAATTCATCTTCGGACAACGGGCGGAGCGGTATGTGAATTAGTTTTTTCGGTACGGACGTAGATACAATCCGGACGCAGTTCTCTTCTTTTTCCTAGCGGTTCGGACAGTTCTCTTCCTCCTCTTCTTCATCCCACCACCAGCACCACGACCACGACTACTCACATTCTTTTTATTTTTACGACGTCGACCGCTTCCTATTGCTGATTTTGCTTTCATGGCCGCTGCAACTGCTGTCGCATAAGCTCGTTCGCTGATACCCGAATCCAAAGCCTTTACCCGTCCCCACGCTTTTTCCGCGAGTTTACGATCTGCAATACGTCTACTTTCGTTGTCTTTGTATTGAGCGTAAGCGATATCGTGTTCGCGACAGGCTTCGTCTAGTTGATTGATTCCACGATCACCACGCGCTAATCTTTCTTCGAGTTTCGTGCCCGGTCCACAGAATCTGTAACCCGGCAGATGTAATTCGACAGGTAGTGCGTCCACCGCTCGATTGATAACTGACGAAACAACGGACGGTACAACGTTTTTAAGCACGTTTCCGACGCCCCACCCCTTTTTCCTCTTAACGTTGTTGTACATCGTAAACCGATCTCCAGTCTTTCTCTTCTATGTTTTTATCGTATTCATCTATTAACCTTCTTATTTCCTTCGTGTCGAGTGTCCACTCGTCTTCTGAACTACGTGGCTTAGACAATTTCAATAAGTAGTAATCCAGTTGATACTGAAATGTTTTAACGACTTTATACATCTCGCTCTTTACGTATCGTCTCACGTCATTTAATTGTTGTAAGTTAACAGCATCGCTCTCCGCAAAACCATCCGCTACGTCTGTTATTCTCTTTTCCGCTGCTTTGAAAACACCATCTTCGCCCAAGCTAACGGTGTTCTGCAACATGTATTTTACGTTAACCGCGTCATCTCCAAAAATCGGTGAACTCACTCCCGACAACCAGCTCTGCCCAAACAAATAGCTGTTCGATACTTTTTTAATGACGTTCGAGTCTACATAGTTTTTGTTAACCGCATCGGTCGCTTGTTCCGGACTTCGAACGTTGATTACCCATCGATCTCGTGCATCGATGACCTCACCTCTCTCTTGACTCGAGTGTTGTATACAGTTGTCATCAACGTAATATTTGTTGACTACGTCTTTAACGTCTACAGGAGTATCAACATTTTTCAATCTACACCCTTTAACGTCCACGCTTTTACGTTCATCATCGAGTAGCAGACAATGTGTTTGCATATAAGTCAGAGATACAGCATCCTTTGCTGCATCCGGTTCGTTCAGATTGCGGATCTTTTTGTTTTCAACATCTATATGCCCATCATTCGTAATCTTAAATCCTACAGTATCGCGTAATTGTCTTTTTGTTTCTCGTCGCACGCTCACGGCGCTTTGATGTCTCCCGAACTTGTCCACAACCATTGTACGACTGCACGCTACAAATGATGTGCTAACCGTTTTAAGTAACGACACTGTGGTGACCATCGCGTGTGTAACACAATCGGATCGTCACCCTCTTTCCAACGAATGATTTCTATACCGCAAAATGAACATCGAACCCTGTCAATTTCATTTGTGTAATGAAAGCCTGCGGCAACCATAGCGGTTGGACTGATGAAATGCACAGGCCATGATGTAAAGGTTTTCAGTCTTTCGTTTTCGACTTCAAAGTCAGGTGTCAAATCTAACCCGCACATGTTGACAGTGTTGACGTCAATGAGTTGTTACACCGACGTTCATAAAATTTATACGATAATTTTGGCTTCACGTAATTCCTCCACAACGGAGATGATTTCGTTGTCGTGTCCGGTGTGACCGGCGCGTTTTGAACTTACCAGCAGTCTCAACCGTTCAACCAGTTTGTTGGGATCGTTCCAGTGTACGTAATCGATACCACGTCCGCTGCGCGGTGGGAACAATCGGGCGATTATCTCTCTGTACTTTACACCTTTGTTTGTATTTATTTTAGCACCGGGTAAATGATAATGTTTATGTGCGTTAGTGTCCGACAGTATAGATTTGTACGCTGCTAAATCGTTTTCATCATAGACGCTCTTGTTGGGTTCTTTCATAAACATAAGTTCGTAGAGACCCGGTGTACCCCTGTATCGTTTTCCAGCTATGTAGAAGCTGTCGTCTTGATTGATCTCCAACACCGAATTTCCCACCATCCATTTGTCTGCAACGTTACGGATACCGTACGTATGATCCATCTTTTTGTCTCGATCATCAGATAAAGCGAGTAGTATTTCCTCGCGAGCGGACCTTCGACAGACTGTTCAACGTATTCTTGTGCTTCCTGTCGACCTTCGGGTGTTGCTAAAAACTCTTCAAGAGTCACGTTCGATGTTTCGACATCAGGAGTTTGTGCCAACACTTCCGTTCTAAGGAATCGAGGTTGTGATGGTGGTGGTGTCATCTCGACAGCTGTCTTCGTATCTTCATCTTCAACATTTATTTTTTTAATTTTATCACCGGAGACATTCAACTTTTCCGAAATCTGGGTTAACGGTTCCAAAAGAGGTTTGTACTTTCTCGTTAACGCTTCATCGCTCTCTCTGATGTCATGTTTCAACGCGCGATACTTTTGTCTTATGTTATCGCTAATTGCATCAATTTCATGTGTCAATTGCTTGTCATCCATCTTGACACTGATGACTTTCTCGCACAAACTATTCTATTTATGTATAAAACGATCGAAACCCACTCTGTATCTACCCGCGTTTATCGGTGAGTCCTTGTTGATGACTATGAATCCGTAACGATCCTTCCACGCTTCGGCGCACATCGCTTTGAACTCTTCGTATTTCATATCTGTGTTAACGTGATCGTTGTAAACGTGACGTAAATTGAGATCATCTTGCCTGAAAAAAACCAAGAAATTGGCATTATCACGCACCAGTTGCTTTGGCACCAGACTGTACGTCTGACAAAGGTACAAAGTGTCCACACCGCTATGCCGTCCCATAGCGAAATATTTTCGTATGTTATTCTGCCGTTCACATACCACATCATCGAACAACATGATTGAATTAGGTACAATTTCGTGCGGAGGTGGTACTTCATCGTTTTCACTGTATGTGAAGTACATCATTCCTTCGTCAGCGAGAGCATTAAAAACGTCTTCCAACATACGATATTTTGGTTGAAATAACGATTTGGAGAACACGTACAGGTTCTGAAATCGCAGTCCGTTTGAATCGAATAACATGTTAAAGGCAACGTTTGACTTCCCGCTACATGACCCGCCGCACACGATACATCGAACTGTGTTTGGAAACAGTGGACTGTGTTTATTATATGCAACTTCACCGTTGTACTTAGCAGAGTCTACGTTCTTAACATTTAACTTTAACGATTGTTGTTCAATCTTCATCTTAACTCGTTTACGTTCGGTTAAATACTGTGGTAATGTTATTATATCAGATCTTTTTTATGTATCCACGAATCGTGTTTACCGTCAAAGCCGAGCCAGCGCACTCGCACGCGATCACCTTTACGTTGTAATATTTTTTCAACGAGATACACATCACCAACGCTGGTTTTACTCAATTCTTGTTCATAAAACCCACCTTCCACAACGTCACCCGTGTGATCTTTCAACAAGTACGTAACCGGTACGGTTGGCTGAACTCTGTGCACTGTATATATCTCGTTCGTCCAGTTTGGTGTATAACCTTTAGCGAATGTGATTTTGTATTTACTGATACGCACTCGATCGCCTATTTTAAACTTATGTTTCTTGCTCACTTTCCGCGGTACGATATTTTTTCTTATTCGTTCCAACACAATTTGCTCGTTGCTCTTGTCGACTTGTCGCGGCTTCATCTCTATAGTTCTATGCACTCTGTCGTTGTATTCCATCACCAGTTTAGGCAAAAGCGACAACCACCGATAATGGCCTTGCTCGCTGAACGCGCGGTACATGTTCGTTTTCAACGTACGATTAAATCGCTCTACGATGGACGCTTTCTTCTCGCTATACGTTGAATAGTGTTTGACGTTGAATCTCTTTAGTAAAGCTTGTACGGTAGTGTTAAAGTACTCTTTCCCCTTATCCGTTTGCAGGTATTTCATTTTATTTTTTACAATTATTGGTTCGAGAGCATGTGCTACTTCAACACCCGATTTAGTTTTTAAGGGAATCGCATATGCATACTTGCTAAATGCGTTTATTACCGTCATTAGATATTTGTACCCCTTGTTCAACTTGGCATGCGGTATCATTTCCACCAAATCCGCTTGGTAGAGATCGTGTAACCCCTTCACCTCCACCGCACGTCTGGGAAAGTTCCTTCTCACCGGTCTGTGCAATTCCTTTGCAATAGTTTTGCGTACGTTTTCCATATCGCCACCCGAAACGCGAATCGCAAAATTTTGGTACGAGATATACCGTTACGTTTTCACTGAACCTCACCGACTTCATCGTCGTTACTGACAGTGTGTTGCTCCTGCAAGCGAGTCTTATATCAACGTATATCGAACGCATAATTTATAACGGATTTTCTCGCTTGCTGAATTATCTCGCGTCTGGGTTGACAGAGTTTATAATGACCGTACGCCAGTGTTGTTTCACCGTCATCCAAGACATATCGTTTGTCATCGTATGGTGACAGCGATAATTTTGTAAGCTTTCTTGTGTATATGTTATGTTTTTCGCTTTGGATAGTCTGCGCCGTAGTATAAGTTTGAGAAGTGGTCTTTACACATTGTTTATAAAGTTGATGTTTCAACTGTGTAGCTATCGCGGAACGTGGCACACCTTTCGCTACCTTTTTCTCTTTATCGTTTGCCGTAACGAATGAATAACATTTTGCGCGCAACCCGACAAATTCAAGTACCGGTATTCCATTTGTTTCGTCTTTAAAAGTACCCAACTTTTTCTTGTTTGTTTCACTATAGCACGGATGTGCCTTAGGGTACTCCGACGTGTCAAAGAGTTCGAGATGCTCCTCCATGTCTTTGTACACATCGTCGGTGCGAATGTCGTACAACAGAGAGTCAGTGTCCGTCATACATAGACGTGCACGTGACCCGTACGTATTCATCGTGAATCCGTAATGGAACCGATACATAATCAGCTTACTAATATCCAATACACTGAACCCAACGTACAAAGGTCGGTTCAGTGTAATGGATATTTTTTTCATCGTGAGACCTACCAGGTCCTCGTTATAGATGAAAAAATGTTGTAGCCTGGGGTTAGCGGTTAGTTTGTGAAGTTTCTTCTCGTTTGGAACTAACTTGAAATCGATTCGCTTCCGTACGTTTTCCAACGATTTTCCGTACGGTGCGTTATTCATTAACTTAAAAAAGTCTTTTTCAAAGGTGTTTCTGGCTTCCTTTCGTCGCTCCGTATTAAAATCGATGAAAGGTTTCAACCATACGCACTGTGTGAATGCTAACACACGGTGAATCGCTTTCAACTCCATTCCTAGTTCGAGGTAGAGTTTCAATGTTCTGTAATGAACAATGTATTTTGTCTTGTCCTCGAGGGACGTTATCAGTTTCTCTACCTTACCGTTACTGCACACAAAGTCTTTTAACAGCTTCATGCGATAGCAGTACGGTGAAAGCATACTGTCCGTAATAGTACGCTTTTCAGGTGCTAAAGGGTAGTCACTGTGTAAGTCGTGTAGGTAATGTGGATACCCCAGATCGACTTCCAGGATATAACCGGTGTCACCATCGTCGCGTAACGTGTGCACGTTCAACGTATCGATCACTGTACGTTCCAACCATCGAAAACCGGACAGTGGTAAAGGCTGTGTCATAGCCGTTCCGTACAGGTTGGTACAATCGAGGTAAAGTAAATAGTTATGCGGCTTGCTTGCGTCATAATCGGGAATGTACGGGTTGTTGGCCTTGGCGTACCTACTAGAAATTGCTGCTAAGCCGCCACGGATACCTCTTTCGATGTACAGGTGTACGTCTATATCGCGGAGTAACTCTAACCTAACTCCTGTCATTTTCAGCATCGCGTTCCACGCTAAACCGGCGGTGGTAAAAACGTTACACGGATCGAGTTCGTAGTACTGTAGGCTCATGTTTCGAAAGTTTTCAAATACATCAGCAAGCAGTAGTACATCCGTTTTTAAATAAAGGTCATGATAATCACCGAACGTTTGCATGTCGAAAGCCGACCAAACCGCTCGAGCGTGCGCGTAATCTTCTTCGTTTATATCCGACTCTGTCAACCCGTTGTAAAAATGTTCGCGGTCCGGTAACTGCCTCTCGTCAAATTTTGAATCGTCCGTAACGTATTCGTAAGGGTACACGCCTTTACGCAACAGTAAATTAACATTACGCGTGTAAAATTGATTAAGGATTTTAAATTTATCCGCGGATAAGTTGGAGACGAGTTTTTCAAGTGACGCGTTCATGAACCGCAGAGAATCGAGAAACCGGAGCTGACCGAGTGTAACGGAGATGTAACGTTCGGTTGTAGTAGCGATACACGTTATTTCATCTTCCTTGTACTTTCCGAAACCTTGCATCAAATGATGCGAGTCATAGCCACTTAAATTATGGAAAAAAACCGGAACGTGTGTTGGTATTTTGTAATTTATATTACACGCATTGTGAGCAGCGCCTAAATAGTTTCCCGTTATGTGGCAATGGTTTCGAACCGTGTCGTCCGTTAACGGCTGCTTGCACAGATGACAGTGCGTAGCGTTTCGGAATGACCGTTCATCGGCCGCTGTCATTTGGATCGGTTTATTAAACTTTCTATCGAGTCGTTGAACGTCGACTAAAAGCACACGAAGGAACGTGTCCACCACGTCTTTACCGCGGTATATTACAGGTTCCTTGACAGCGTTTCCCATCCAGTCAACTATCACATAGCAGAAACTGGCTGGTATATGATGTGCCACGTTTTTACCGGTGGTCGGAACAATAAACGATTCGAAGTCAGCGTATACCGTATAAGGTACGCGGTGACAAAGTGAAAAGTTTTTAAAATACATCCACTTTTCGTTCTCGTCAGGAAGTTTTACTTTCTGTACTGCATGCTGAGAACAGTTGCGTTCGTGTTCTTCAACTCGTTTTCGCGCCGCGTTAGTATCTTTATTGTCCGAAAATCGGTGTAGACAGTAGTTGCAGTAAAACGAAGCGCCGTTTCGTTTTGACAACGACGAAAGCATACGCGAAAGGTTCCGTATGAGGCAGTAGTGAGTAGTGTTCGCGTCGGACAGTAGCAGTAGGTTTACGTGGTACTTTCGACCGCGGTGTTCAGTAATACGTAAAGGATATACCTCGCCTTCGTAGCCAAAAACGTTAACGGATATGTTTTCGTTTAATTTTTCAAAACGTTTTATCTTATTGACTGCTACGGGATAAGGTATGTCCTTCATGTTTATTTCTTCTTCGTACGGAAGGTAATGGCTAACGCGATGCGGGTTACACGCGATCGGGTGTATACCGGCGAGCACAGACCACAAGAAACACTTTTCATCTTCTAAATTTTTCACATTAATAATTCCTTTCTTACTGTGTGACAATTTCGATGGTGTAGGTAGAAAGCTCGACCCCACAAGAGGATTGTATTTTGTAATATTTATTTCCACCGACTCGACACCATTTTCGACCCACCCGCTTCCGTCACGCGTGAATTTGTCAACGGATTCCATTATTTTCTCGCTAGCTATCGAATACTGTTCATCGATATCGTCATACTGTGACTTAAGTTCTGTACGTGATCTAAATACCGCATTACAATAAATATTTTCGGTGTTTATTAATTTTTTAAAAGATACACGAACTGCTAAATACCACTTTATATAATTATTTAATGCAACGGCTTCGCTACAAATCTTATCAATAACCGTGTGTTTGTAATCTAATAATACTGTTTGTGTGTTTAGTGTATTGTCAAGTATCATAAATTTTATAGTAATTACATTACCATTGATAGCACGGTGTTCGCTGTTGCTGCCGCCGCTGCTGCTGCTGCTGTCGGTCATTGTGAAAGGAGTGAGGCCGGCTTCGCGTAGTCGGTTCCCTATATAGACAGTCCGGTGACCGGTAACGCTGTCGCCGCGCTCCGCTCGCGAGGAGCAGCTGCGCGGGGTGGGGTGCGGGGTTGTCGTGACCGATGCGGTGTGTGCTGGAGGTGCGGGGTGGGGGTGCGGGCTAGGATGTCATCGTCCGGTCGTGACCGATGACGCGCGTTGCGGAGGGCTGGGTGGGGTGGGGAGTGCGGTGTAGGAAGCCGACGTCCGTGACCGATGCGGTGCGGGGTAAAGGTGTGGGATGGTGGTGCGGGGTAGGGAGCTAGGTTGCAGCCGGTGTCCGTGACCGAGAGGTAGGCGAGGTGCGGGGTACAGGATGCCGGCGACCTTGACCGAAGCGCGCTCGTTGAGTCGCCTCCCACGGGATGTAGGGTGCGGGGTACGGGGGGCTGGGTTGTACGACCGGTCGTGACCGAAAGCAGATGGTGGCCCGAGACGACGCGGGGTGGGGTGCGGGGTGACCGTGACCGACGGACTCGAGTGGGGTGCGGGGTGGGGGGTAAACCCGGTCGTTGCGGAGCGACAGACAAAGTAATTGAACAAAATATGTAGGCGAGGTGCGGGGTGGTGGTGAGGCTTTGGGTGCGGTGTGGGGGTGCGGGGTAGGATGTCATCGTCCGGTCGTGACCGAAAGCAGATGGTGGCCCGTGACGACGCGGGGTGGGGTAGGAAGCAAAATTATAGCCGTTACCGTTGCGGTGGTGGTGCGGGGTAGGGTGTCGTGACCGAAGGAGATGACGCTTTAGAAGGAAGGAACGTGGTCGGGGGAAACAGAATAAATACGCCAGTGTTTCCCTGTGCAGTCATCAGTACTCGCCATGGAAGGAATCGTTGCGAACGCGAAGACAGTTGAAAATTTTTTACCAAAAAGAGACTTGTCAAGTCTTTCTTTAGGAGTAAAGTATCATATAATTCACATGAAATTTGTGAAAACGAAATTCGGGGAGTCAGTTGTGGTAGATTTGGAAGATACCGGAGCCTGTCCTCAGCCGGAGGATAAACTTTTCTATGTATACCTACCTAAAAGATGGTGTGACGTATTTACAGAGGAGCAATTGAAAGCTGTGAAGCCTTGTGTCCTATCACTATGCGTAACCTCACACACTCCGCTGGCGAACGAGAAAGTGAGCGTGCAGTTGGATATTGATTATGTGAGTATGATATTTCAGTACCACTAATAATTACTTATACAGAAGTGGTTATGTATTAATTTTTTCTCTTTTTTTCCAGACCAAATAAACGAGAACAGGATTGATTTATTATAATAATAATAGTAATAATAACATTAATAGTAAAATGTTTTTAAATGATGAAGTAGACTTCTCTATTTTTTTTGTCGTTTTTTAATGTTAACTATTCATTTTCAGAGAAAGAACAAGGTGTTGCTTGGATCTAATATTGTAGAAAAACTTTTAAACAGAGAAATAAATGGTAATAATAGATTATATTGTCAATGCGACATGATTAAATTCGATTATAATTTTAGAAATAATCGTAAGACACTGAGTAGATGGATATCAATACGAAACGAAAAGAATATTTACAAAATGAAAGTATTTATTCGTAATGAGTTTTTCAAACTCTTCAAAACATCAATTAGTTATTGTAACAACCATAATATTGAATATCTTCAAATAAAAGATTTGCTAATTGCTAAAACAAAGCTGGTTAATCAGATGTACTATATGATGTATAATTTTACTGGTACAGCGTATACCTCGCTGGTAAAAAAATATGAGTGGTCAAGGCATGACTCTAGCGGATGTCCGCTTCGTAACCGTTGTCGCGTCTGTTGTTATCTAAGATATCAAAATGACTTTAATTCAGAATACATGTTTTTTTAATACCACACTAACTATCATTTGATGTGTCTACATTCTTTTGTATTTGATCAAGTATTATTAATTGTAGGAAATTATATTCTGTTTTTAATTATTAAAAAACGTATGTGGTTTATAACATAAAAAGTTAAGATAAACAATCATTAAAGTGTTAATTAAATTTTTATGTGTAATTAAATTTTTTAAAAGATTTCTCTCATAGTTACAGAAACCTTGTTTCGATGTTATGTGTTTGTGCGAATGCGAGGGAGATGTATGTCGTTCACCACCATATGGTGACCACTGTAACATTCTGAGTGCTTGTGAGTGGAGAGAATTTACACTCTGAAGAACAATTATTTTAAAAAATTATTTTGACGAAAAAAATGTAATTGGTTAAGGCATAATTCCACTGGATGTGCGCTTTATAAGCGTGTTACTTCTGTTATTATCTAAAATACTAAAAAGAGTTGAATTCAAGGTTTTGGTGTACCATTTTACACATGTAGCTAACACCATATTAATTATCATTTGATGTGTGTCTACATTTAGTATGTTATTATTAACATATTACACATCAACATTGTAATATTGTAATTTATTAATTATTATTATTATTATTATTGTTAGACATATAAGGCTTGTTTTGGTTGTAGTAAATGTAATTATTATTTTGTTAATTGTGTGTGTGTGTGTGTGTGTGTGTGTGTCTGTTTGTGTGTGTGTGTGTGTGTGTGTGTGTACATATATAGAGGGAGAGAGAGAGAGACAGAGAGAAAGAGAGAGAGAGAGAGAGAACCTTCAAGGCTGCAAAAGAGAGAGAAAGCGAGAGAGAGAAAAGATTATTTTGTATAATTATGTAAATATATATATATATATATATATATATATATAGCCTATATAGATAAAGTGTCTATTTTGTTTAGTTATGTATATAGAGAGAGCGCGTATGTTTTGCTCAATTATAATTGTCTTGTGAATATAGAACGTGTCTATGTAGAGAGAGAAAAAACTTATAGCTTATGATTTGATTGTAAAAGCTTTCGATATTATTAAAACTTTTATATATAAACCATAACCTATGTTATTTTTATTATTATACCCCTTATACAAAACAATTATTCCTATCATACTTGAATAAGCGCAATAGCAGTAGAGATGTATGTCTCTCACATGGAATGTAACAGCAAAGAAACCGGTTTTTATAGTAGAGAAAGAGCGCTGCAACTTTCAACAGGTTGCCTGATGCAGCTCAACGTCAACCACACACACACACACACACACACACACACACACACACACACACACACACACACACACACACACACACACACACACACACACACACACACACACACACACACACACACACACACACACACACACACACACACACACACACACACACACACACACACACACACACACACACACACACACACACACACACACACACAGCTTTATAAAACACGGACGCCAGCTATCAGTTCCTCTTTGAATACATTAACTGAACGTGGCAGTGTTTCACACACACACACCGCTTGTACCAGCTTAGATGCTGTTTGACTGGTTTACAGGCGAATCGTCACAGGAGTAAATATATTTATTCAGTTAACAATTTTAGTAACGCATAATAAGAATATATGTTTTCTAAACAGTATTCAAATCGATGCATCTGTTTTATATTAACACAATATAAACATTATAATAATACAATATCCGGTTTTGAGTACCGGAGGAACCGCGTCGGGATGTCATTAATCACCAAATTTCGGAACCCGTCAGGTACCTATTGTCCCAAATTTTAACCGATCAATTTCGCGTAACGGTTTCTCCTCCCCGTCCAGAGTTTAGACATACAGGACTTGTTTTAGGGTGTACCCCCCATCCGTTGATTTAAACATTTCGGGTGTCAAAATTCGGACACCAAAAATTTCGGGTAACCCCATCCGTTGATTTAAACATTTCGGGTACTAAATTTCAGACACCGAAAATTTCGGGTACCCCCATCCATTGATTTAAACATTTCAGACATCACGCCCTCTACGTCGTCGTCGAACCAGCTATCATATCCACCCAGCCTCCTGTTTCGTCGTAACCAGTGTTTTATACATGCGTCATGTGGGCGTACCCACAAATTTCGGGTACCCCCATCCGTTGTTTTAATCATTTAGGGTACCAAAATTCTGACATTAAAAAAATGTCGAGAGAGAACGATTATTTTGTTACATCAAAATAAACCAGAACGCGGAAGTGTTTTAACATTCGGACACCAGCTGCCAGGGCCTCTGTCATGAACTGGAACCCGGTTAGGGCGTACCCACAAATTTCGGGTACCCCCATCCGTTGATTTAAACATTTCGGGTAACGGTACCCGATGCCCCCAAAATTTCGAGTAACGGTACCCGATGACATAGCCTCTGCGCGTCCGGGAAACCGCCGAATTCCGGGTACCCCCATCCGCTACACATTGTTTTCGGCTACCAAATTTTGAACATGCAGAAACCACGGCCTCCGTGACGTCTTGAAACAGGTTTTAGTCATCCGGACGCCAGCGACTTGAGCCTCTGTATGACGTCATGAACTGGAACACGGTAGTGTTTCAGTCACACATACACACACATACACACACACACACACACAAAACAGTGACGTCACATGGACAGCTCGGACACCAGCTGCCAGTGCCTCTATGACGTCATGAACTGGAACCCGGCAGTGTTTTCAACTGGAACCCGGAAGTGTTTTCTAACGCTCACTTTCCCTCTACTTCTTTTGTTATTAACATGTGCAAATATTATTTATTTTTTAAATTTTAGTCCAACTAGTTCTTGCCATTTTCCGTGGTATACACATTTCTTATGTCCCATCATAAACTTTGAAGATTGTAAGCATCATATAGTTCCCCTAAAACAAGTTACAAACTTGTAATAAGGTAGATATATATAAGTTCCGTAGGTTATCCGTTAAGTAGATTATGATAATATGGACAGCAAAAATGAAACTAATGGCCTTTAAAGGATCCGAATCGAACCGTCGAAGACAGTAATTTGATAATAGGATATTATAACAGGTTAGCCATTTCAGTTATCTTGGTAGCCGATATTAGTTATGAGACCATAAAGTTGTCGCCAGCAACATCAACAAATTTACAATGACATGTGAAACTTTCCACAGGACACTAAAGCACAACGTTAAGAAGGACACAAGACCATGACCAACGTATCCGATTATGTGGACGTGAAAGATGCGCATTGGCGGGACAGCAAGGAAGACAAGAGATACCTTCTTTGCAAATTCAAGGTTGTAGTCTATTGTACAGTTTGAGGGTTATGATTATACGAGAAGTCCTGGGAGTCAAGAATGTTACGGACGACACATCAGCATATCGAAGAAATGCAGGTTTACAACATGAGGTCAACAGGAAGGTAGAATGTCCATAGGACGAATTGGAAATTAAGCCTATAAACCGTAGGTGTCTTGTATAGCCTCGAAAGAGATGGAAAGGTAGCTTTTGAATGCGGAACAGACGCAGTGCCTAATCTCTGGCAGTGCGGAAGAAGGACATCCTCATTTCTGCCGCTTCCAGGCGGGTCTTTTCCCCCCAATACCTAAATAATTACGCGTATTTGTCTAATTGAAAATTACTAAACTTGGTAGACTCAGGTGGGCTGGACATGTGATCAGAATGGGGGAGAATGAAATACCTGGAAAGGCACTCACAGAACAGACCTATGGCACCAGGACAGTTGGTAGGCCCAAACTACGTTGGGAAGACGGTGTGAACTATGATGCGTGCCATATCCTTGGGATCCGGAACTGGAGAGCAGCTACACTTGACCGGGACAACTGGCAAAAGCTGTTAAAGGAGGTCTTTAACTCAGTAATGGGTTGTTGCGTCGCTGAAGAAGAAGAAGAAGAAGAAGAAGAAGAAGAAGAAGAAGAAGAAGAAGAAGAAGAAGAAGAAGAAGAAGAAGAAGAAGAAGAAGAAGAAGAAGAAGAAGAAGAAGATTTGTCTAATGGTCTATTCCCTAATTGCGTTTATTTGTTCCCCGTTTCTCCTACGACATACGTCTTAGTATAATTTATTCACGCTCGGTTTTAATATCAAAAAACAGAAACGTTACTACAAACAAATAAAGAAACTACTTTGATGTCTGAAAGACATAAGTTAAATTAATGTTTCAAACCGCTTGGTAGTCTCAAACATGGTTCATCCTCCACAGATTTTCGGTCATAAAAAAATGCTTTGCGCGTTTTTAAAGCGTTGTTTCATTCGTTTAAGCGTTTCTTAACTTGGTAAATGTTCTGTTGCACTATTTTAAAGTTCGACACAAAATTTGACAGTATTAGCATTGAGCTCCATTCTTGTGGTGTCTGATGCCGTAGTTTTGTTAGGCTCGGTGAAATTTTGGGAAGGTTAATTGAGTACAAAATCTTTATGCATGTAAACAAAGTTATTGCTAATACCAATAACTAACTATTGGAAATTTTTCTCATTCAAAATTAATTAAATTCAAACAACACAGTGCCACCACCACACCACATGTACATTCAAATTAAAGACACGAATAAAAGCAATTTATTTGAGTCAGATCGGTATACTAGGCGGCACTAACGGTATGCTAATGTGGTACGGAAAGCGATACGTTAGTGTTATTTTCGCACGATAGCCGTGGTAAACAAGTTAAAGGAAAAACGATGAATATTTTATTATGCAATAAAATTTTATTTTTAAATTTACTTATTTATCGTACCAATAGAAAGGTGATAAAGTATAATGGAGATTTTAAAATAAAATAGACTTTATGAGTTTTCAATACTTGTGTCGTTCTCTTCGTGAGTTCTATTTTATTCCACTCGCAGTCAATTTTCTTCCTTTTATTTGCTTTCCTGCTTTGCCGTTAGTTGTTCTAATCATCTTTAAACCTTTGTCTCTCCAATCGCCTTAAATCTTCTAGTCTGTTACTTAAGTAAAATAATGAATTTCGGCTTTCATTTCATTTTGCGGCAATTTCCGTCGTTTTTTGTGTATCTAATTTCTTAATTCTTTTAACACGGTCATACCACGTTGAAATCCGTTTCTACAGTCGGGTTGTTGGTAATTATCTCTCTTCTATCCCTCATAACATTTTAGCTAGGAGTTACTTCTAAATTTTAAAATATTCAAACGGAAATAAATGTATAATGTTAAAAAAAGTTGAAATACTAACCAAAAAATTCACACTGCTTCTACTCTCCTGACAAATCATATATACTTTTTAACAATTTTGCGTTCCACGTAGGATGAATGTCACTACAAGGAAGTACAGTGATTTCAAAAATTAGTCACACTATGATAGAGTGCATTGTGAATGTAGCGTGTCATTGGTGTGTAAGTTATATAAATATCATTAACTTACACTGATAGAATGGTTGATCGGCACTTGGTACAAGATTTTATTAATATTTGAAGTTATATAATATTATATATTATAAAATTATTGTTACTTCTGAAAGTAGTTGGATCTTATTTTTTATCGTTTTAATTGGCCTGGTGTACGTTTTACTGATCTTCAGAGGTTTCTAAATTAATTAACAAACAATCGAATTGATTCGATTTTAATATAAAAACTAACAAATATAACAAATACTCGATTTTGTTTTGATTTTAATGTAAAATAAGGAATAATCGATTTAATTAGATTTAAATTAACGAATGTTGTTATGTTTATTTACTTAATCAGCTGTTTTGACGGTTATATTGGAATTATTTAATGTTTGTTTTTTATTTATTTAGATTATTTAACTTCAGAGATTACGCTAACTCCACCCCCGCATGTCATACACTTGAAATCTCTCATCTCAAACCTAACCGTTGAAGCTGCCGTACCAGGTGAAACGATTGTCATGAAAATAAAAAGTGTCGATAAGGCTATACCAAATGTTTATTTATTAAATTAAAATAATATCATAAATATCGTATCGGTCAATATTTTGATTACGTTATGCAATGTCTAGTGATTTCACTTTATACAATCAGATTTATCTTCTTCTTCTTCTATCAGGGACTAGGCAAATCACCTGTTTCGGTCCAAAGTACGTCTCCAACGCTACCTTTGTGACTTTCGAGTGCGATAAATGTCCTCTAAGGACGTTAGCAGCGTCCTGTAGAGCAAGACCAGTGGTAGGAGTGGTCCTTTGAGTCTCTGGTCTTGCTCTGGGTTTCATTCAAAGACTCACCTCCTAGATTCTTCCGCCCCTATTGCCGTTGGGAAACCTTCCTCTTCCGCCCCTAGGACCGATGACCATTTGACACCTCAAACCCTGCCCGTGACCTTACCGGGTAGTGCGAAAGGAAAACAAGTATACAAGAATTAATAGTAAATCTGAAGTATGAAAACAGTGAAAGACTCCCTAGCAGTGTTGGGGTCGAAAAGACCAAGATTTGGTCAAGAGACCAGGCAGGAAAGAGTAAACAAAGGATTTCCACCCCCCAGACACGTCGAAACAAGGTGAGAATCCAGGTAGGGTACATCGGGTGTGCTGAACCCGTATATATCAGATGATCAGTATTCACATTAGCTGTTTCCATAGCATGTCTAACGTTCATATTCCACAACGCTAAACGCCCAAAAGTGTTTACCAGTGTGCATTAAAAATTCTCGCTTTATTAGTTACGTCAGAATAATTTCGACTTAAAAATGTAACGCGTTATAAGATTAGTACAGCGTTTATTTCGTCGTTATATCGTGTTAAGCAAACGAAATTTATATACCAAAAACATGCGAAACGACATACAACTGCTTCAGAATATAATAGTAGGGACTAGACTTATTAAACTATTAATAGTTATATACACATAAGGATTTATAAACCTGTTGATGCATCATCTCAACCACTTTTCCTATTCATTTTTTTCTTCCGGTTTCCGGTTGCCAGTTGTCTGTTTTCACTTGCGTTATCTATTTTCTCTGAGATCTTCCTACGTTCAGATCTAACTCTTCATTTCTTCCTTGTGCACATAAACGTCAGTATTTAGTTTCCGCTTTACATTTGTTTCATTCAGATCGTCATACATTTTTGTATCCATTTTTTCTACACAATCTAGTACGCATTTCTGTATTATCATTCGTCCGAGGTGTAGGGCTGAAGTAAAACGTACAACACAAAGGTCAGCTTAATATTTATTTCAAGGATCAGCTTAACCATGAAATCTATAAGTCACCGCACACACACACACACACACACACACACACACACACACACACACACCACAAAGCGTGCACATAGCCCACACATAGTCAACCGGAAGACCATATAAAGGGGATGGACTAGGTGACGCCTGTCTCAGTTTGCGGATGGCCTTGAGATGTGCGTGTTCATGTGTGTGTATGTGTATCATGGTAGGTAAATTTAATTTATTTACTTTTGGTTGTTACTTATATATTATGTAAATACTATATAAGTAACATAATAACATAAGTAACAAACATACTTTTGTGTGTTTTGACTCTCTGTCGGTTGTGGGACAGAGTATCTACTATACTCCACACTGGTTGTATACTGGTGTGGTGGTACACTGGTGGTATACTGGTTGTGGGTTATCTACTATTTTTGTTTTGTTTTTGCCTGAAGGCGGCTACAGATTTGTTGCGTAGACGAAACGTCGCTTTATAATAAAAAAGCAGTGACGGAAGAAGTCCGTCTGACTAGTAGGCCTAACGTCAATAACCCATCACTGACGTATTTTAAAGAAACATAAATAATAAAACATAGGCCTACTAAACGTAAATAAACAAATTCATGAAAATTTTGTATAGCATAGGCGTTGAGACTAAAAACTAGCTCTTTTGATATACATATAAAAAATGATACTGCATGATATGTATACACTTTTCCGACAGGGAACACTAATTTAAAAAAAAAAGTATGTTGGTCAGTTTCCGCGTGTTGTCAACTTCGTCAGAGGCCTAAATGAACGAAAGTGGACTAAAAAGGTAAAGGCAAACATTTTCGCATAAAATAATAATGTTCCGTGACGGAAAACTGTGTGCATATTATTATTGATACTCGGACACGTAACCGACAACAAAATCCAAGAAAGAGCTTTCAATATTTAAAACTGTTGGAATGTAAACAGTTTATTTTGAAAACAATATGGTTATGTACTAGGTTAATCGTGTTTTGTATTTTATAATCATGTTTTGGGTGAATAATGCTTTAATTCAATTTTTATCAGTAAGCCAACCATGTGATTATTAAAGTCCGTTTTTTGCATCCATTAATAAAACGTTTTATTTGGATACAATTTCAAATCTTTCTTTACTGTTCATCACTTACGTTATTAAATAAAAATCTCTTTGGACCCAGCGGTTATTGTTATGTAAATAAGTAGGTATCACGCGGATAGAGGGAAAAGTTCCGAATTACGCAATGTGCTGCCCACGTAGACGTGCAAATTGACACTACGCCTCTCCGAGAGAGAAACTAGATTCGTAGGCCGACTGTACAGTTCGGTTTTACGTCCAATTAACATGATTGTAGTCTAATACAACGCAGCATGGAAAAGCATTCAGTTGAGTAACTAATTCAACAGCACGTAGAGAAGTGGTTGCCAGCAGCTAGTTGATGATATGCGGTAGGAAGTAGGGTGAGCTGGCGTGGCAGGACAGGGTGGTAGGCAGGTTGCACTACCATTACGAGGAAGAGGGGCGGTGGAGGAGGAGGAGAAGGTGGGCTCGGTGAATTATAGAAAGGTCGGTGGAGACCCGGCCTTGACCCGATGACCCGCATACACAACGTTTGTTTTTGTGTTAACCAGTCAAAGACAGAGACAGCTGACGTGCCGTGCTGTGTTCTCGCCTAATTCTGTTAGCGTCGATTGTTTTTATACGCGTTCGTCACGACACGGCCTATCTGCTCAGCTCTGTTCTGTTTTCGTGACCACCAAGACGACAGCCACGCTCGCGTACGGGCCCACACGGTATCCATTAGGCAGTACTTCTAACTAACCTCTCGTTCTTTGTGCCGTTATCCATCGCACCCGTCTCCTGCCTTTCTCTCTTTAAACGTAATATACATAACCTCGCTACAGATTTATCCACCACTGCATCAGACACCATTTAGCTACCGCTATACCAGTGTTACATGACGTCTGGTCAGTCAGAAGATTTTAAATAGTTTTTTGAATTCATCCAAACATTATTTCCTGATAGAAAAACTAGGAGGTCTAATGGTGGTAACGGTTCTTGGAAGTTGCGCAGATAGACAAAATCTGCGTAAAAAAACTCTGAGAAATGCTCATTTTTAACAACAGCTCCGCCACCGACGACATGAGTCGCGTGACCTTTGGGCAATGCGCCACGTACGATAGGTGTGCACCACGTAGCAGACAGGAAGAAGCGTACGGCGAGTTTCTGGAACACTTTGGCTGAGCGAGACATCCTCGAAAAGACAACTGGCAGGAAAAGAGCCCTAAAAATGACAGCCCCAAGCGTCGCTAAAAAATTGGTAACCTGTACAGAGGAAATACCCTGTACCTTGTCATTTACCCTCAGTTCTCATAAAAGTCTCGGAGATAGGGCAGACACACGATTGACGACCATGGATATGAAAACAAATAAGAGAAAGTGGATAGCAAAACGATTACGAGTAACAATATGCAATGTAAAAGGAACAGCACAGAGGGAAAACGAAATAACAAAGGTTTCTGAGAAAGAGACAAAACAAAAGAAAACGGGATTAAATTAAACCTACATTTGGAAAGGATGGAAGCAAATATATTTCCTTTAAAAGCAAGAATATGTAAAGTAAAAGAAACATGGAACATAGGTCGACTGGAAAAGGATGAGAGAACTGTGCTGGACAACAATGCCTAAAATGTGAAGCGGAGATGAAGTGTGATAATTCTATTATGATGATTATGACGACGACGACGACGATAATGATGATAGAAAAACTGCAAACGTAATTAAAGTAATGTCATACGTCTCTATATAAGTAATGTCTCACTTATATATATAGAGTAATGTCTCTCTCTCTGTCTCTCTCTCACTGCAAGAGAGAGAGAGAGTGAGTGAGTGAGAGAGAGAGAGAGAGAGAGAGAGAGAGAGAGAGGAGAGAGAGAGAGAGAGAGAGAGAGATGAATAGCACAACAATTCTACAAGTGCCGAGAGAATTCTCTTGGCATAGGTATCATTTCGTGCACCAATAGTTACGGAACTGCCTGCGTGCAGGCAGAGAGAGCGCAAGTTTTATGGCAATTGACTATTTTTATTCTAATCAGAACTAGAAAATAATGCTTTATGCAGGAATCCCGACGACCAATGTGGGACTCCACAGGTAGGGTCTACCCTCTGAGAAGTTCCTGTTTAAACACAGATCCTGTGTATGTTAACCTTGTAGGATTACCGCTAGATATTATGGGGATGGGTCTCAGTTACGGCGTTTCGGGATCTGTAAACAGCTGATTTTCATGCCGTGTAGGCGTCTCAATAATGCCACTGGCCCCGGTAGAGATTCCCCTCGCCGGAGTTCAGCAAATGACAATTGCAGCAAAGTGGCACACTGCATTTCAGACGTTTTTACATGCCAGCGTAAATCCCAGAATTCTCGCTGCACCCATTGATTGTTGTGGGAATAGTGCCGGACTCTTGCTCTCGCTTCATTTAAGCTGAGAAAATTGAGAACCACATCGTCAATCAGATCCTGTGTTAAGAAGTTGTCTTATGAGTTAACCTTTCCGTGAGATCTGTTTTCCCATATTTGAATATTTTAATTAAATATAATTAAATCACTACGGACTCGGAAGACAATTTTATTATTTATTTATTTATTATTGTGTTCCGAGTCGGTGGTGATTTAATTATATTTAGTTAAATTAACGGACACGTCATGGACAACGAAATCCAAGAAATGACTATTTTAATATGTAGCGATGATTCTATTTAACCTTATTTGAATTATTTCAATCTGCTTCCAACTGTTAAAGACAATAATGTACAGAGTTTTGTACAGGAAACATACAACTACCAGGAAAACACAACTTTCTGTTCCTATAAGCCACCGCACTCCTAGAACTGTGTGATGTCAGCGCGCGGTCTGCCGCCAAGAAATCAACAAGTTTCTGCCAAGATGTGATGACGCATGTAGTGACTGCATTCTCCGACACAGTTCTAACTGATGTAATCACCCTGAGAGCACTAAGGCGATACACAGCAGCCATCTTCTTTCTGTGTCTCTCAAACTTCAATACTGTACATCTGATCAGACCGCCGCAGCAAATAGCACTGCAGACGTACTACTGAGGCAAGCAGCCTGTTTCGTGTTGGCCTCCAACACCGGGGATTAGTCGTGATACCCCTTGTAGCAGTAGTTCCTCCGTTATTGCTAGAATACTCAAAATGTCTTTCAAAAGTTCCTGTAGAGTCAACAACCATCCCAAGTTTCCGGATGTAGATCTGAGTCTTAAATACATAATTACCAATTCAAAATGTAACAGTTCCCACCTTCTTCCGACAATTCACTAGACTCTCTTTGTTTTTTTTTTAGACCAGTACTAGGCCACTGTGCCAACTCATTTCATGCATGAAGATGTATGAAATTTACAGCTTAACCAAGAATATTGATATTTATCCTAGATATTTTGGGGCAATTACTATTGGAACATCATCCACGAATCCTAACAGAATGACATTCTAAGGAAGCACCAGCTTCAACATTCCGTCGCATGATGCACACAACAGTGGGCTGAGTACCTAAATCTTTTATACGCCTCCGATGATCTTTTATTCCTTAAGGTTACTTCTATTTTGTATGACTGGTACCGTTTTTTCAATTCGCAGGCTTTACTTTTTTTAAGCATACTTTTATTGAGCTCGGTATTGATAAAATCCTGTCACTGTAAGAACACAAAGAAAACCAAGTATCTCAAAAGAACTTTATGATAAGTTACCCAAATCATAGTTGGATCCAGAGTTGTTCTAATAGATCTAGATTCCGTCTCTATCCAAAATTCTTATTTAAAAAAATTGGTTTCACTTGCTTTGAAACCCGACATTTCTTTCATTAAAAATTGTTCTTCTAAATCGAACTTTTCAGAAGTAGAGTGCATTGAAATAGTTATCGATCATTTTGCATTAAACTGATGACAAGTTTGCCAAATAACTATTTTGAAGATGTAATATGTACGGGTGTTTGTCTGTTTACTTACAGAGTCGCTAAAATAATCTCTTAATACATTCTCTTGGAAACAACGCCTACAACGGCACCACCAATCGACATCCAAAACAGACTAGTCACTGGTTCTGATCATCAGTAGTGCACGTTCTGCTTCTGTAAGTTGTAGTCTTCTCTCATCAATTTTTTATATTCATTCTGCGGCTCCATTATTGTACTGGGACAATATCAATAAGACATTTGCAAAAACCATTTTAAGCTATTCATATTTTACAAAACGTCATTAATTTTTCTTTTCTATACTTTCCTCTACTTTTGAGCCTTGTTATACCCAATCTTTTAACAAGTGCTCACAAAATATACCGTGATAACTGTTTTCTTCAACCACTTTGGATTTTAGTAGCTTCTCTTCTTATTTCTTTATCAACATTTTTTGTCATTCCACTGTAAACTACAGTTCGCTAATGTTCGTGTTGTGATAGTCCTCTGAAGAGTTCCGCTTAGGGAAATGATTTGCACGTTCCATAAACGTGCAAGTCTGATTGGTTTGCTTCATTACTTTTATGCTTTATTATCAAATGAGTCGTTAAATTGATACATTCAAATTCTGAAAAACGTCTCTAAATATTTGATTTGTCTGTAATTGGGCAAATAACTGTACGTGCTTGGTCTTAGAATACAATTACAGATTGTTAGCTCTTGAAATATATAACAACATTTTTCCAACTTACACTTAGCCTAGTGTTAAAAATACGCCACCTCGAAATAAACAGTAACTTAATAAAAAAGATAGTATTTGTTGTACTATTTCTTTCAACTCTTACTTCAAAACGTATTTTACAGATTCCTTGTGATCGCATATCATATCTACTTTTATAAAGATATAAAGTTCAATTTAAAGCTCTTACTTGCGACCACATATTTAAAGTTTTCCAGTTCTCTGATCCTGGTAAGGACGGCAACGGGAGTTTGGAACCTCTTCCGCTCTTCCAGAGATAGAGGTAAGCGGATGTGGAGGAAGACCTGTTACCTGTTACCTTTGCGATCTAGATCAGGACGCCTGCTCCGTCGCACGTCTCATCTCTGAAAACATTTAGAAAAGTTAGATAAAGGCCTGAATGTGATAACAGTTGCTTTATGGAAGTAGAATCCGGAGATGATGTTTAGTAATGTAATAATAAATATTAATCGTAAGTTAAATAGGAATATTATAATATAGTAATTCATAACATATGAAAAACATTATGAACCAAACTTTGAAGGATGTGAGGTACGATTGGAAACAGCATAGGACTCCAATGAAACCAAGATTAAACCCAACAAAAATCCGCACGTGTCGCGGAAGACTCAGAGTACATGTCGTCCGCATACCCGGATTGCCAAGAGCAAAACTCCGACTCGACTGAAAAACAACTGGAACATTAGGTAATAGGTGAGACACGCGGGTACAAACAAGTAACACACATACATAGACAAAGGTGGCCTTAAAATTAAAAAGTAAATTACGTCAAAACCGGCCACGTGATGTTAGTGAAAAAGGCGGGCTAAAATTAGCAAACAACTTGGCATGAGCCTGTGAGTTTCAAACGGCAAATTGCAAAGGGTCATTGACATTCTAGTCCATATTCCGTTACCTACATCAAGTTTCCTGCTGTAACCATCTTCTAATTTTTTATAATTTGTAAGAGGCTATGTCTACGTTTATTCGTAAAATGTTTTAAATTTTCTACATTTATTTTAATGTAGAAAACATTTCTACATTTAATTTAAAACATTTATATTGTTTCATACTATCACATTTATTCATTGAAAAATATCACGGTGAACCAAGTTAGTTGTTCACTTCTCCTCTGCTACTTTCGCCTCAACATGTATCCGCATTTTTGTCATGTTTTCTAATAATGTTTAAGACAATAATCATTTACGTTTAGAGTTTTGAAGAAGAATATATCTCCAGATAAAACATATTATGGATTAGAAAAGCACCTGGCATCTCACGAAACACGAAACGCAAAATTTACAAAACGCTTATCAGGTCGGTGCTGATATATGCTTCAGAAACCTACGATGACAAAAAAATAGCGAGAGTCTTCTATGTTGGTTTGAAGGACGAATTCTAAGAACAATATCTAAGAATATTTAGAGAAACAATATTTAGAACAAGAAAATTGAATGTGGCGCAGGCGCTATAACTATAAACTATACCATCTTTACAAATAACCGGACATTGTCAGGATAATCAAAATATACAGGCTAAGATGGGTTGGACACACAGAGAGATTGGAGGAAGGACTGCCTACGAAACAAATCTTCTACCAGAAACCAATGGGTAGTAGAGCAAGGGGAAGATTCCAAAGTAGGTTCAAAGATTAGATAGAGGACGACCTCAGAAAACTGAACATCAGAAAATGGAAAGGTAGAGCACGCAATAGTGAAGAATGGAGTCGACTCTTGGAGCAGGCCAAAACCCACCAAGTGTTGTAGAGTCACAGCTGATGATGAATCATTTACGTTTATCAGTTTTTATGTCCCCTCATTTTCTAAAGTACATCTCTTTCTTCATTTTCAATGCATATTTATTTCGCATTAAATGTAATGTAATTTCAAATTAATGTGTAAGTACTAAATACATAATGTGTGTTGTTCCTGATGTACTTAAACGATCTGATATTCAATCTGTTCATTGACGTGTACAAGAGATTCAGTCCCTAGCTTTCCAACTTCAAAAACAAGGAATATAACCTTCCTTTTCCTACTGGTAGGCCTATTTGATTCTTGAATATTGTCTGTAATACGTATGAATTTTCTCTGCGATCCTTATAACAGCATATCACGTATGTTAAAAGCAATGTTTTAATTAGACTTAAAAAAAATATTACAGTGCTACGTAAACTGAAGTATAACAAAAGTGTCTACGTGACTGTTAGCACGCGGTAACGCCCGCCCGAAGCTGCTCCAGATGTTTAGCGATCATTCTGCGCGGTAGAATTACGTAATGTTCTAGTACGTTACTCGACTATTTCACCGACACGCAGGCCCGCTATGTTCACTACAATGGACGGCGGCCGGAGTATAAATACTGAATTTCATTTTTAGACCAGCAACTAGAGTGAGGTTTGAAATGTTCGTTATACTGACTAACGGTTTAGTGGGAAGTAATTATTTTGTAATTATTGCAAAACTGTAATAAGGTCACATTTATTGTTGTGTGTTGGACAAAATTCAACTTGAATTATTGTATAAGAGTGCCTTTGTTGATTTCTAACTGTTGTTTGTGTCTAATTAAAGTTTGTAATTAGTGACTTCATTGATGTCGGATATCCTGTTTCCACTGTACAACTTAACGATACGTTCGACCGGCATATATATTCTATTTACTCATAATTAACCAATTTGAGAGGACAATACAGAAAAGAGCAATGTAACGATTTGTTCATGTAATGAGGACGAAAAGCATGAACTGATGCTTATCATAGAAACCCACTCAGACGGCAGGAGAGGAATAACAAGACTTAACTGGAATGGCTGATTAATTGATTATACTGAGAAGCTGGCTTTGATAAGACGAAGTTTAGGAAGTGGCTGAAGGACACTGACTCTTTACTACAATAGAGATGGAAAACAAGAAGGAGAAATGAAATTGGGCATATTTGTATAAAAATAAAACGGCTGCATCGAAAGAACAAAATGTAGACTTTATAAAATTATAATAATTATGTATGTGGACCAGTATTGTAGACCAATATTCTGTTTATTTTACATGAGACCAAAGTAATGTAATTTTTTAAATTTTTACTGGAACATTAACTATCACACGGCTACGGTTCAGAGCGCACCACGAGATAATTGAATTCGACGTAAATCACTACAAAGCTAATCAACGTCGTTGTCATCGATAGGTTTACTTCATTAAAAATACTCGCTGCCGGGCGACTTTAACGTGATAGATAAATCGATGGCTTGAGGGGTTCGGGGTCTCATTAAAATTTCACAAGGGTCGTTGGTTTAACTTATTAATTACAGCGGCCATTAGCCATCGATAAATAAGCAACAGTTTGCACAAATTGCGTCGTTTGCTCGCACCTCGTCAGCCGACTTTCAAGTCGCTCGCGGTTATTGAATATTGACTCGTCAGTTCTTCAGCGTTCTGCTTTTACTTTGAGCACATTCGTTTCTAATAAACTCCTCTTCGTGACTTCGTAACTCCATATTGTTGGTGGATTGGCCGTATTGCCTAAAATGGCACCGAATCGACAATGAAAGGGCTCTTAGTCACCCAAAGAAAATAGAGATATTGAGAGATCACTAAAAGTTGGGTAGATTTTGAGACAGAAAAGAACATATCGTTTCAATGAGAAAAGTTTTAGAGGGGAGTCGACCTACCAAACGCACCGCGTATATCGTTATATCCCTTATATCCATTAATGGTTTCAAGAAATCATCATCGTTAACTACAAGGAATGAGCCAAGTTGTAACGTAACACTACCGGTTACAGCCAGTTGTGTGGTAAAACACATTTATATCAATAGTATATTCTGATGTAGACTATTAATATTAAAAGATGTAATGTTAGTAAGTAGACATACAGATGAGAATTGTACCAAGTATTTGTTATATAAGTAAGAGGTGTGTACTAGCGAGGCGACACGTTGGCGCCGAACAAGTGTAAAATTGTATTGTATGTACAACTTTCTAAGTCGTAAAGATATAAAACGCTTTGTTTGCACAGAACAGCAAAAAATATGAAGTACCGTTAGAAATAGGGTGTTTTCGGGCTTCAAAATACAAAGAGTGATACGTCATAACGGGGGTGGTTTTCGAAAACAAATTTATCTTTTTAACGAGATAACGGTCTGGCGGAAAGAAGTGCGCGTCTATAAGAGTTCTCCAATCAGGGATAGCGACATCTCTGCGCGCGAAGTTATTTCGAGTGTTAACTGGATAATTTGAAACTTACCGGCAACACGTTTGAATTTTGGCAAATGATGGTAATCTTAAGAGTAGCGGCAGTATGGGAAGTCTATGTGAAACTATAAAAGTAATTCGAGAAGGAACTTAGAGGAGAATCGGTCAGTCAGTTACCAGTTAGCAAGCAGTCAGTCCGTGGAAGTTTGTTAGTGGCAGTTTTGCTAGTTGTTGTTAGAGAGAGTTAGAAGTTATGTCTTAAACAATCATTAAGCAATCTAAGACAGTCTGTAACATATTCGTTCAGTCAATCAGTATTTGGTCATTAGACAAACCATTTAGTTATCGTCATGAAGAAGTAAAGTAAGTAGTTACGAGGAAGTGAAGAAAAGAACAAGCGGTCATTAATAAGCCAAGCAGTATTATTTATCCTGTGCGCGGCATCAAGAGCGAAGCAGTATTATTTATCATGTGCGGGGCCGTATGAGAAAGTCAAAGTTTCGGAGGGCGTGGAGATGAATGGTTATCGCGATAGTGTGTGAATAGAAAGCAGAGTAAGATCAATTGTGTTGTGAGGTGTAAAGTGTGGAATGAGCAGGACGGAGTAATGGATAATCAAACTCTAGTATTAAATTAAAAAGTTGTAATCAAATAATTTCATGTAGTATAGTTGTCTACCTACGTTTAACCCGTTTCATTCTAAAACAACCCATGAAGACGTTCAGATGCTGAAGTGTATTTTATATCTTACGACATAGAATCAGAGTACGAAGTTTAAATAACTTATTTAATATAAATTTGAATGATAGTTCGATATTTTTTTTATGATATGTTAGATCTTAAGTCATGTCGTTGATCAAAGTTAATTTATGATGAGAATTAAGGAGATTTCTAGTTCCAAGAGTAACTTAGCAATGTTATAAATAATATTCAATGTGTTAATTAATCTCTTATAAATTATAAATAATATTCAATGTGTTAATTAATCTCATAAATTATAGAGAATAGTCAATGGACTAATTAAGCTCTCATAAATGATAGATGATATTCATTGTGTAAATTAATTCCTTATCAATGATAAATGATATTCAATGTGTTCATGAATCTCTTGTGACGATTAGAAAGGGATAAAGAATTTTAGTAGCAATTGAGAAGTTATTTAATCTGTCAATTTGTAATGATAATGATGTTATATTATTTAAATGTATACAAGTGATAAATATAGTTTTGTTTATTTAGCACCTGAACATAAGAGTTGTTATTAGCAACAAACCCTGAGATTCCTAATTATCTCTGACGCCCAGCATTCTATACTTAATAATTATAACATAAATTTAAATAATTGTATATTTGGCGTACGAACGTAAAGCTTTAAAAAGTACAGCGTCCAGCGAGTAGTTATAAAGTCTTCTTCTGATCACCGGTTTTAAAGTCGCTGGACACCTCTTTTGCCAAATTGTGTGTACGTGAAGGGCTGCTGGCAAAATGGATTGTCATTTATGTGGAAATATTCCAAAAGAGTGCTTCTCTCAACGTTTTAACAATATTTGAAAAATCTAATGTAAAGGAGTACTGTGAGGACAGGAAGCAATTAGTTTAGTGTGCTACATCCTGAAGATATTCTTAAAATTAAATACCAAAAGATATTTAGAAAATTGGACCTATATATTACCAAAAAATAATTTGGATTTTGAAAAATCCTAAAGTACAAAGAGGTTTTGTTCGGTTTCAACGTGCTAGCACAAATACCTAGATGTAAATCAGACATTGTGTACCTTTCCTAGAGTACAATAAGGCCTTCGATAGAGTTCAACATAATAGTCTCGAACGGTTGTGGAATCCAATTCCACAACGATAAAAATTTGGGTACGAAAGATATGAAAATCATCTTACACCTTTACTTTAACTTAAAGGCAGTGATAAAAGAGGGAAACAAGACTTCTGAGGAAATAGAAATAAGGCGAGGGATTAGAGAGGATTGTGTGCTTTCGCCTATTTTCTGTAATATTTTAGAATAGTATTTAATTATTAATAATTCATAAGAAATACGATGGTCAGTTGAAAATTACGCGGAGCGACATCTGTAGCTTAGCGGTAAAACTAAAATTTTTCGTGTGCTGCAAGATTTGTATTTTATGTGAACTCTTAATTTCCACATCTATCTATCAATTTATTCATTGTTTAGAAGCTGTTTAAAATTTACGTGTCATGGGTGTTTTGAAAAACGGACAAAATCAAACATCGTGGCGTGATTCTTTGTCAAAAATTGTTTGGCGCCAACGGAAATTCAAAACGAAATTGTAAATGTGTCAGGAGATGCTGCGATTCCAAACCAAGGGATTGTAAATTTGCACTTGAGTTTAAACGTGGTCGTAAGAGCATTGAAGATGATCCCCCCCAGCACTGAAAGCCAAAAATATGGAACTTCAGATGTGGCAGCCATCTTGCACAACGCTTTTTCACACCAAGTTCTTGAGTTAAAGTCTGATGCACATGCTCATATGAGATACCTATGTTTTCAGGAACGTCATCTACTCCTCAATGTGCGGTCTTCCAACACCCTATGAATTTTTTTCAATGTCATTTTTTGGACGTCGACTGCTGGGATCGTCTTCAGTGGTTGTACGACCACGTTTAAACTGGAGTGTGCCCCACTTACCGTTGTTTCTGAAGGCATCTCTTAACACGTTTACAGTTTAGTTTTGATTTTCCATTGTCGCGAAAACCTTTTTAACGTAGAATTCATCTCAACACAATGTTTGATTTTGTGAATTTTAAAAACACCCGTGACAGGAAAATTTCAAACAGCTGGTAAAAAGTGAATACATTGACAGGTATATCTGGAAATTAACAGGTGTTCACGCGAAATATACGGCTTGCAGCGCACGAAAGATATTAGTTCTACCACTGAGCTACAGATGTCGCTTCGCGAACTTTTCAAATGACCCTCGTAATCAAGGAACCATTACCAGGAAAGACAATAGATATCAAAGTTAACGGAAGGATTATTAACAATTTACGGTTCACAGATGACGCTGTACTGATTGCGGGTTATTTAATTAATAAACTTGTGTTAATGGTTATAACCACAAACAGAAATAACACTGTTAAACACTACTATAGAAAACATTTTCCGATTCGCTCTTTCAGGCTTCACAGCTCACTATCAAATCGGAAACAGTGTTATTTCTGTTTGCGATTGCCGGACGCCTGGAGGATCTACAGAGATCAGTTGAAGAGGTTGTGGCTACAAGTAAAAAAATGGATCCAATCACAAATTTACTGTAGAAATCCACATGGCTTTTATAGACTTTGAAAAGCCTTGATCGAGCATGCAGTGTCTTGTTGTAGAACGTACCTGTTCAAAGAGGTTACCCCCTACGTAAAATTACAGTAATTAAAATATCCGCAATTAGCCGCCGTTAGCAGGCACGGGGCCGGATACGAAACTTAGCTGTATCTTACAGTCCTAAAAGAAAAGTATCCCTTAAAAAGGGATAAATTGGTGAGTATAAATTTACCAAGTTAGCGTGTAGTTATAATTGAAATTTCAATTGAGTAATAAGAATAATGTTCTCTTCCAAAGTCTTACCCATCTTCCACCATTTTTAGTCTTCTGTTTCAACTGGCCTTATATAATTCATCCCTTTCTTTCTCATTCTTCCCGCCGTTTATAAGTTCCTTTTCGATTATCCTCTTGTCTGCTTCTGTTTGCTTATCATCGGTTTTTACCTCATATGACTTAGGCCTACTTGTGACTCTTTCCTGCAGCATCCAGTTTCACGTTACCTCCACTTCACTTCTCCTACAAAGCTATTGATTTCAATTTCCGCCTACGTGTTTCATACTTTCCGTGTCCCCTCTAGTTTTGCTCTCAGTGTTTTATAAACGTTTTATTTACGTTGCTGTAATTTTATTTTGTGTATTTTCGTATAGTTCTGAGCCTCTTAACTACATAAATTATAACAATGCCTCTTCTGTTTAATCTCTAAGCAGTCTAAGAGTTGAACAGGTCAGACGCCTTCTGTGAGCCATTCGGCACAGACGAGTATTGCTGTGGCCAGCACTACGCTGCAGTTCACTAATACACCAGGATGTTATCCTTGTACTAAATTTATGGGGGTGGGGGCACAAAAACGCACCTTTTGCGCCCAGGTGGCGCGCCAACCTCTAACGAGATTGTTAGCCAGGCGTCATTTTCATTGAGCTACTAAGCCTCATAACCGTAGGCTATATTAATTTTGCGATTACCACCTACTTATGAATGTTATTGTTGTTTCAAAGTTCTTTTTTTTATAGTGGAGACCAACCTGTCGGTAGTCTATGTTCTGTTTATTTTCCTTCCTCCTGTTTCCAGTCTTGTCATCTTATACCACGATTATTTCTCTGCATTAATATTTTTACCTTTCGTTTTCTCCTTCTATTCTTATTCTACGCTTATTTGCATTTCTTTTTGCTACTATTGTCTTAATTTTTCTTACTGTTTATTAGGTTTATTTTCTAAGGGCTCTTCTGTGTTATTCAAAATGTTTGTTAAACGGGTTTTTGTTTTTTATATTTGAAGTAACCTTATCGTGACGCTTCGCGCTCGCAGTGCGAGGTGCAGGATAACGCAAAGCTCGCGCTCCTTCTCGGTCTTACCAGACACGCCTTCCAGGTTGTGGTCTATTATTTACCGGCACCCAGGTCAGTTTTGTCACATACTACGAAGCAAAGAGGCTACACACTACGCGTCACAGGCGAGACGCGGCAATTCAATCGGAGCTTGCCAAGAGGAGCGATAAGGAATTGATTTGTTGGGAGTCTGTTCTACAGCGGTTTAGTGTAAAGCGGTTAATGTGCACGTGCACGGACTTCTGTAACCGGTTACTTGTATTGTAGCAGTGTCAATTAGGTACTATTTATGGTTTATTGCTATACTGTTTGTTGGAGAATCGTGATCTTGAAGAATTGTTTGCATACGAGTTTTTCTTCTTCTTGTTTTCTTTTCTTTATTCAAACTGCAACTAAAGTTGTAATTAACGATTGCTCTGTTGTCAATTATTCCGTTTCCACTGTCGAAACACGACGATCCATGCGACCATTATATTTGAGAAAGCACTGAATTAACGTAATCGACTAGACCAATGGTTCCCAAAGTGGGGTCGGCGACAATGTTTCAGGGGGTCCGCGGATAATTTTAATAAAAAATAGAATATATCGTAAATTTCTCCGATTTTTTATGCTATAAAATCTAAATTTTATAATCTTAAAACAATTAGTAGAAGTTTCCAGTATTTGTTTTGGTTCAAACTAATAGTAATTGTAAAAAGTAATTTGAAACTAATGGCTTTAATAATGTCTTTAAATCATGTTGTGTAGAAGACCTATTTGTCAGCCGAACTGACTAGAGCACCGCATCAACGCAGAACTGATCGCGGTGTTTTAGCCCACGTATAAGGACTGTATCTAAGCAAAACGCGTTTCCGTGTACCTGGTTTTAGGCTTAAGTAGCTGGATTTGAAAACGTGTGGCTGGAAAGATAGAGCCGAGGTTGGCAACGCTGGTTACTCAACCGGAACTTAAAGACTTAATATTGAAATTATCAGACATTAAACCCAATATTACAGAGCTAATTATTCAAAAGCAGCTTCGTTATTCACATTAGACTGTATTTGATACCATTAATATTATAATTTTTTAAGTCAAGAGAATATTGATTTTAATAAATTTTAATTAAAATGTAAGAGTCTGTATCATATTTACTGTTTGTTTTAATTCAGAACTCAGAGGTGTCCGTGAAATTTTTAATTTTTTGTGGGGGGGGGGTCCACGGACTGAAAAGTTTGGGAACCACTGGACTAGACTGTGTTAAGTGCGTTGTGTTAGGCAAACGGTGTTTACATGTCCTGTGACACGTGTCGTTAGTCGGACTGATAAAAATCGTGTTTAACTTTCCGTCGTGATCACGATAGTCGCAAACACACACACACATACACACACACACACACACACAAGGCTAATAGAGTGCTCCGTTCTGCTCAAGCGTGACCACAAACACGCAGGTACATTTTGTTTCGTTTAATTCGTTATGTCAGGCGACTAGTACTTAATTTAAAAAAATTGCGTGGCGTGTCACTTTCCGCGCTTGTGCTTGTGATAGAGCATATGGTAGAAGCTGTCCATTATTAAATCCTTTCAACCATTCATGTATGTACAAGCATTAAAAAACAGTTCTAACAATTCCCTCAGGTAAATATTCGCTTAACCGCTGTTGATACATGCCAAGACCTTTATGAAATAATTATGTTGGTGGTAATAACACTTTAACCTGGACGTAAAGTACTATACTTTAGGTCACCTTATGTTCGTGTAAAAAAGACCTTCAGAGGGCGACTTAGCAGGGTCAGTTGAAAAGTTTGCGGAGCGACATCTATAAGTTAGTGGTAGGATTAAAATTTGTCGTATGTTGTAAGATTCATATTTCACGTATGAACCTATTAATTTTTAAATATGTCTGTCATTTTATTAATCGTTTATCAGTTGATGAACTACACATGTTATGCGTGTTTAAAAAAATGGACAAAATCAAACATCATGCTGTGATTCTTTGTTATAAAAGGTCTAGGGGCAATGGAAATTCACGACAAAATGATAACGTGTTAAGAGATACCGAGACTCGAAAAAAATCATCTGTAAATGAGCACTCTAGTTTAAAAGCGGTTGTAGAGCATTGCAGGATGATCCCCGCATTAGAGCAACAACTCCAAAAGATGATCCCCCCCCCCCAAAGAGCAACAACTCTAAATGCGGCACTCGTCTTGCTCGACGTTATTTCACACAAAAGTGTGAAACTAAAGTCCTTGAGATAAAATATGATTCACACGCCCACGCTGAGATACCTATCTATGATATTAACCATGTCATTCACTATCAATCGCCGGTCCTCAACACCGTGTATGAGGACCTTGTAATTGTAATATTACAAAAAATATTGTAAAATTCTTGGATATTGTAATGAGATCAAGAATTTGTTACATTTCTGAGAGTCCGCTTAGGGGAGGGTCATCTTCAATGCTTGTACTACCACGTTTAAATTCGAATACCCGCCTACAAAATATTGTTATTGAAGGCGCAGCATCCCGTAAAACATTTACCATTTTGTTGTAAATTTCAACTGGCGATAGACCTGTTTTAACAAAGAATTCAATCATAGCAGGCTGTTTGATTTCGTCCATATCCACATTACTAACATAATGGATTTCGTGAGTTAGCATCCTGTCAGATCAAAAATTGGTAGATAATGAAATTGACATGCCTCGTTTTTCTATATTCAGCCTCTGATGTTTCTTAAGCTGCATATCGAGAGTGGTATTTGACAGAGTAACAAAACTTTTAAGTAACAAAGCATTTAACATTGGATTAAGAAAGAGGTCAGAAAAGTTTTATTAGGAGAATCGTAATGTATATATAAGAGACATGAATAGACACCAACAAAGAATATGTGTAGAAAGGTACACAATGTGGTTGTGGCGAAGAATGGAAATGATTAACTTGGGAGGCAAGATAACAAATAACGAGGTATTGCAGTTTGGTTGGAGCTATTGGAAACAGGAAAGCAAATGAAGTGGTAAAAGCTTAAGAAACTGTGTGTTTACAGAAAGTAATAAAAAAGGGAAAATTCTATGTAAGAGGACAGAGGTAAAAAAGAAAAGTTAAAAAAGGAGAAAGGAATGCTGGTAGATTTTATGGATCCTGGTTTAATTTTGCAGACCTTAACAATCTGCGCAAAAACGAATAACATAGACAAAACAGTTCAGTTGAACTATGACTTCGGACTGAATAACCACTATCTGACGAATTGTTATGACTTTGTGCCTACGGACAGGCACGTTTAGGAAAAATATTTTTATTAAGAGTACTGGCAAACTATCACATTGCCGTCTGGTTATGTTACAACGTACACAGCGCGTTGTTCACCCTTTCCTGTTCATGTAAGTAGACTGAAGATATTTGTAACCACATGACTGTTGCCTAATATGAAGAAGGAACACGCTGTCACGACTTCCATAAAAGTTAAACAGCAATGAGTTACTTCTATTCCTCATATCACGAGGTACAAAAACAGAACAACAGTGCATGCCAACTAGTTTGCAACAAAATTGTTGGATGCCACAGAAGACGCAGTACGACTAAAACGGTATAAACAAGCAGACGTACCAAAGTGCTCGCTGGGCTACTCCCTACGTGACATGTATTTTATTTCTTACCAAAATTTCCTTAACGTTACTTAACATATGTGTAACATAGTTTACAAAATAAAACTTATAATAATTTCTTTCTTTTCAACGAAGGTTTTCCATGTATCAACCAGCAGGCGCGCCCGTACGGAGTGCAACAGCTACAATCGATAGAGAGTCTGCGGTATAATATACAACGGCACGCGACAACCTTGCATGTTCAGTTTGGCAGTAACGTTATAAACATTTATTCAAAGCTATTTATCTGCTTTCCCGTTATAACGTTTGACCCCGTTAGTCTGTTTTATTTTATTCTGTTTATTTTTTCTATCAACGTTTGCAAAACATAGCTTTCGAGTTTTAGAATTAGGTATTGTCTTTTTTCTAACATCATGTGTGTAAGTAAAATAAACAATGTCTCCTGCTTTTTATAATTGTACTTGTTTTCCTTTTTTTTTTTTTGTCTTTGGCTCAGTCCTTTTGTGTTTATGTAATTTTTTGTTATCCTATCCTTTAATAAAAAATGTATAATTTATATTTTATTCGATTTTATTAAATCCAACAGGAATGCTATATGACATTCGCACGTACCAAACTTGCCACTACGAAAAAGTCTCTCATTCCCCCTCCCCCAGCCGTCACACGATACTTGTGTCATTTGTTCAACACCATTCACTAACATACAGCAGTATAGAGTTCCCAACGCTTTTACGGCCGACCTCAACATAGTTGGTAACATTATTTGCCGGGCTGTTAGGCCGCGGTCTATTGTTAGTGTGGACAGACGTATCGGTCTCACCATCATCAGTGTCATCTTCATTGTCGGAAACAATTGATACCGTGTCTGCCAAGTCACCCCAATTACAGAAATTACGTTACTGAAAATCTACCTCATCATTGAGGTCCTAATCATCATCAAGGTGGTTTAGCCTTAACCACAGTTCTGTGGCCCTAACGTACATATCCGAATTTTATCGCTGACTCGTTTTCACTGAAGATGGCAGTCAGTGGTACTGGCGAAACGTCTGGTTTTGTCAGAAACTTTGGACCACGGTCAAACAGCCCGGGAGTTAATTTTAATCAAAAAAGAAATAACACTGTCGCATACCACTATAGAAAAATTCCCGATTAGCGCTTCACAGCTCATCAGCAGATCGGAAACCATCGTCATCGCTAATCGGAAATGTTTTTTTTATAGTGGTGTGCAACAGTGTTACTTCTGATTCAGATTTGATTTTTACTTCCATGTTCCATAATGAAATGGAAGTATGGTGATGGCGAAAAAATCGTGTTCGAGACAAGGGCTGATTCTGATTGTACTGCCCTCAAAACATAAAGAAAAGTCATTTTGCGAAAAGTGTCTGTGTGTAGAATTTTTTCTATGGCAAACGATAACTGCCGAAAATTCGAACAGAATCGAGTAATTTTTTGCATACATCCCTGAATTGTAGAGGACTCGAAGCTTATTGATTTTCGTGAAGTTCGGTTAATGGAAAGAGGTAGTTTACCTGCAACATCTTATGTTTTAACAAGAGTATTTTTTTATGACGAACGATAACTGCCGTAAATTGAAACAGAATCAAATACGTTTTTGCATATGTACCTGAGTTGTAGAGGACTCAAGGTTTATTGACTTCGGTAAAGATCGGTTAAGGGGAAAGGGTAGTTTACTAGCAACGTTTTATGTTTTAACAAGAGTAAAGTACTTAATTTTGATGAATAAATTATCCTGAAAAGAAGGTCATAATAATCCACTGTAGAAACGTAGATGAAATATCTATAAATGAAAAAGCTAGTTGAAGGGGTGGGGGTAATTTTCTATAAATGAAAATGATAATTGAGGGAGTAGGGGATAATTTTTATTTATATGTCATGTGTACTAAGTTGTCGGCAACAAATAAGTAGTTTGTTGTTAAAATTCCTTCCCGGGCTGTTTGGCCGTGCTCCAATGTTTTCTACAAAATCGGACGTTTCGGCAGTGCTACCGACTGCCATCATCAGTGAAAATCGAGTGCGCTAACGTGAGGTGGTATACGTTAGTAACCACAGTACTGTGGTTAAGACTGAAGAAAGAAGTAGTTTCCTATGGAAATATTTCATTTCGAAAATGATTTTAAATATACTGTAAATCTTATAACATGGAAGTCATGCACGGTTCTCCATACCGATATTTCGATCGTCTTCGTACTCAGTCGGAAGTGTCGCAGCGTGCATACAGGACAGAATTTCTATCACTAGTATGAACCAAACATTCCGTTGCCGTAATAAGTACAAGAAGGATTCATACGATTTAATAAAGGCTTAAAGGCACTGTACGATCATTTCGATAACACACTGTAAAACATCAACCTATTCAGTGTCTGCGTTAAAATGTTAAAAAATCATATACAGATTTAACTTTTTGAAAAATAACGTTTTGGTTGCATCAGAGATGCTTTGCAGTGAGCTTTTATTCCCTTACTCTATTCCTGTTATTGGTCAAGTTCCGTGCAATGCTTTGCAGTAAGCTTTTATTCCCTTACTCTATTCCCGTTATTGGTCAAGTACCGTGCAATGCTTTGCAGTAAGCTTTTATTCCCTTACTCTATTCCCGTTATTGGTCAAGTACCGTGCAATGCTTTGCAGTAAGCTTTTATTCCCTTACTCTATTCCTGCTATTGGTCAAGTTCCATGCAATGCTTTGCAGTGAGCTTTTATTCCCTTACTCTATTCCCGTTATTGGTCAAGTACCGTGCAATGCTTTGCAGTAAGCTTTTATTCCCTTACTCTATTCCTGCTATTGGTCAAGTTCCGTGCAATGCTTTGCAGTAAGCTTTTATTCCCTTACTCTATTCCTGTTATTGGTCAAGTTCCGTGCAATGCTTTGCAGTAAGCTTTCATTCCCTTACTCTATTCCCATTATTGGTCAAGTACCGTGCAATGCTTTACAGTAAGCTTTTATTCCCTTACTCTATCCTGCTATTGGTCAAGTTCCGTGCAATGCTTTGCAGTAAGCTTTTATTCCCTTACTCTATTCCCGTTATTGGTCAAGTACCGTGCAATGCTTTGCAGTAAGCTTTTATTCCCTTACTCTATTCCTGCTATTGGTCAAGTACCGTGCAATGCTTTGCAGTGAGCTTTTATTCCCTTACTCTATTCCCGTTATTGGTCAAGTTCCGTGCAATGCTTTGCAGTAAGCTTTTATTCCCTTACTCTATTCCTGTTATTGGTCAAGTACCGTGAAATGCTTTGCAGTAAGCTTTTATTCCCTTACTCTATTCCCGTTATTGGTCAAGTTCCGTGCAATGCTTTGCAGTAAGCTTTTATTCCCTTACTCTATGCCTGTTATTGGTCAAGTTCCGTGCAATTTTTTAGTTTAAAAATTATTTGTGTTTCAATTTATTTGTACTACTTGACGTTAGGCCATCGGTAACACTCCCATAGTGATATACGCTTCTTTTGTTGTGTCATACTACAAACAATTCGGTACTAATTCGTATCGCACTACACTTGCCGCCGAGTTTACCTTTATTTGATATTGTGTAGCGACCCTCTTAGGAGGTTGTGCGACAAGTGGGGTCGCACATGGTAGAAACGTAACAGGCTTTCATGGTCGCTGAGCTGCACGATCCCATCGAATGAATTATTCCCACTTAAAAGCATAGCTAAGTTGTCTAGAGTGGGCACAAGGGAGACATTGCCATAACAGTACACCGTCTTACTTATGTACTACCTCTGTCTCTGCTACGCGCATGCTTGTAATGTTCTCGCCAGTATTGTTGCAACCGATGTTCACACTGTGAAACACTGTTCAAGACTGCTGTGCGCATGTGCGAAATGAATGGAAATTTCGTTAGCCTCGCAACGAGCTGTTTGTCCACCGCGCACCTGGAAATCAGTCTTCAATTTATATCATCATGTTTCTACCGTTGTTTTATTAAATTGTTTTATTAAGACCCGAGTTCAGTTATTAAATAAAACTTGAAAAGAACAAAATTAAAAAGTCAATATATATATATGTGTGTGTGTATGTGTGTATTTATTAATTTAAATCCGTCTATCTATTTGGCTGCTACAAGTTTATGGTGGTATTTGGCTGCCACCAAAAATCGTCATGTATATCTTGTTTTTAGGGAATATATTTGTCCTTTGAAAAGGGCTCAATCCCAAATAACGATTCGTTAATAACGATAACCATCTTTGATAATAACGATTTTAAAAACTGCATTGCATATGGCGGCAGCAATAATTTGAGTCTTTTGGTGCATCTAGAATACACAGCGCTGTTAAGCCGCCTAACGAGATATACACTGATAATATTGATGGGATTTGGCTGCCTCCAATGTTGCCAGATTGCAGATCACGTGGAATGAAAGAAAGAAATTTGCTTCTGAAGGCATGGTCATATTCTTCTCTACTAGGTGCTATTTGGATGCGTTATATTTTCGTAAATTTCAAATTGAAGATGAGGAATGTAGGGTGGGGGAATGAAGTGGCTGGTGAGTACATTTCAAGATGCTCTCAAGGGAAAAGATATTTTGTAGAATGCGCTTTAATGATTTTGGAATTTATTTTATGAAATCTCATAAGTCATAATCATTTGAGTTATTTTTTATGAAACATTTTCACTTTACTATATAAATCACAACCATCCATGAAGAACGAAGGCTACTGATTAAATTCCACAATGTCTTATTTTAGAAACACAAATTACGATTATGGGCCAACTTTTGCCAACAGTAGCTAAAAATTTTCAAATGGCACCCACCATAATAATGACCAAAAAATTATGTTTTCCACTACCACTACCACATAGGGATTGTAATGACGTTACAAGCCTATAACAAATAACCTTCTAGAATATATTATTCTATTTGTCTTGATATTCCTTTAACTTATAAAAAATAACATTAGAAACCTTCTTTGTTGCCCTAAAAAAATGAAAAGTCAAAGAAATGTGTGTTAGGGTTATAAAGTGTAAGCAGTGAATACAGATACTCTGGAGTATCAGTGTATTCATTGTTTTAATCAGCTGGTGAGTTTGTTTTGTTTTATGGTCGCCCTACATGTAACTGCAGAGAATGTATGTGACCCACTCAGATCGATTTAGGTTCTGGAGAATTTGTTTGTTTCTTTTAGAGTTTAATGGTGATATAATAGAAAGTAATTAGAAAGTCAATTTTATTAGTAAATAGGCTACATGTACTCGTTAAATATATTTCGTAGTTTATCACTGGTTTAAAAAACTCACTTCTAAGAATTTTATCACCATTCAGATCGATTCTTGTATTTTCAAAAGCAAAATATCGATTCTAAAATATTTCAGTTTTTATGAAACCGAAAGAACCTAATTAACTTACTTAGGGAATGATGAAACTGAAACTATTCCTCCTACTACTTATAAGACATTTTATAACCATATACTTTTATGAAACAGGAAACTGGTTTCATAAGCTTAACGGATCCTTATGAAAGTGAACACTTAAACATAATGTGAGCTTATATTTTGCGTATAACAGCATCCTGGTGTTGAAAATTCCTTGCTATCTGTTGTTGTGATGTAACATAAAAAAAAACAAGTTAATCGTGGGTGATTTTTTTATTTTAAAAAATATGTAAGACTTAAAATGTTTTACCTACGTCTACACAACCTAAATTTTATACAATACCTGTAGTTACATACGATACCAATACAGTACACATTTATAAGAAGAAATAAGCATTAGACACAGCAGAAGGAAACAATATGAACGTTCAGCGCGTCATAAAATGTTTAGTAGCTGTAATTTTGTAGGTTAGCAAAGTACCTAAATTGTAATTGTAGGTTAGCAATGTTGTGTCTATAACGAGCCTGTGGATACCTATTGGAGGTCTATTTACACGTAATGTGTTCTTACTAAGCCGAAATCAACCATCAACTACCGTTGTGTGTTCTGGACTATGTAATGCTTTGTGTATACGTTACGATTTAGTAAAACATAGTTATTAGTACACGATCGCGTTTATCACCTTGTAGAACTTCACGCGTTTTTCTTTACTCGTTCACTAAGAGTTCTGGCGGTCCCGCGCAAATGGTCGATTTACAGTACTCGTCATATATAGGTATGTGTGTGTGTATGTATTGCGTTGTACAGGGGTCGCTTAGACTAAGAAGTTGGTTGAATCGTATACTGGAATGTTTCATATTTATTAATGATATTACCAATTACATTACATTATTTTAATACTGTTTATGAGAACAAAACCAAACTAATTATACTGTCTCCGTTGAACTTTTTACAATGTTTAAAATAATTTTCTCTTACATTCTAATTCATACATTTTTATTTTATATGAGGTCTTTTGTCTTTTAGTTTATAAGCGTTTTTTTAATAAAGTTTATAACAAAATAAATTCACTTCCTTTTACAATGAATGACGAGATGTCGATGATCCAGTCTGGAAGACAGGTATCAGTTATTACTTCTGGATACCGGTGCGATCTCCTCCTGTTTTCCAGTGTTCAGGGTCATTCTCGGGTTGAATATTTCTACAGATCGTAATTAATTAATTTATTTTGTGTATTAAATATACGTAATGTTCCAGCAAACTTCAAGTGCGTCTTTTAATGCCTATGCGGACAATATTGTACGTTACCGGATTAGCACTATTAAATAATCAACTCGCGAACTTTCTGACTTGTGTCCGTACGATGTCGTAGACCAATCGCCTAAATTCGAGTAGCACTACCACGCTTTATCAAGTTCAGAGACAGACTGAATTTCACGATAAGAAGTACAAAATCAACTGAGATTTTAGCCAATTTCTCGAACTTTGATTGGCTGCTATACTATACAGTTGCGTTGGGTACATGGACTGAAGTGTATCCATTTTATAATGCTCGAAATGTTCCAATATACATAAACTCAAATTACAAATACTTCTGCAAGGAGAATATTCTCCCTTTCTATGCATCTTAAGTTAAGATAACTTCATTCGTGTATCATACTGTCGAAACGCAAATACTAGCTGTCAAAAAAAAACAGTCTAATTTTATTATTTTTTAACAGGGTCATAAAACTTTCTTAAAAAAATTCATACATTAGTTCTTTAATTTATGAACAAATATTACACCACTCCACTCGACAGGTCTTTTATTTATGTGTATTCTGGTGTAAGTCTCAAGTCAGAATTTTTATTTTCACTAAAGTTATTTAATTTAATGTTTTTTTTTTATAATTATCTCGCATCATTGTTACATATTCTCGTACACGCTCACGCGCCATGTGCCTACGTATATTTTCGCAACATTAATTTTTTCTGACTGTCAAAATTTACTTAAAACTAACAAATTTAACGTGTATATTTAATGTGTAAAAAAACCAAGAAATATTTAGGCTACATTGGATTCGGTAAAATGTCTGAACCTATAGTGTAATTTTGAGAATTTTTGTTAATTTTTTAAAATAATAATAACAGTAATAATAATCAATGCTTACACTCATTTAATCTGCATCGGCACCGCCAGATTCGAAGTATTTATTTGCTTTAATGGCCATCCCAAAATGTATTCGGTTGCTTCCCGGAATCCAACTCCGTCTTTGTTGCCTTTACCCTTGTTCATCTCAACAAATGTGGCTGATTGGGGTACTTAGAAAAAAGTATGGGAAACACAGAGTTCTTCGTCATGGAGTTCTATATGAAATCCTATCGTAATGCCAGGTAACATCTGTAGGTACCAGCATGCGCTAAGCTACTATGGCAGGCCCATTATCTCCTTGATTAAGTGTTGGGCAATGAGATGATCTTCATCTTCCGATCATTCAACAGCTTATACAGAACATTTTTTTCTACCTTATATCGCGGATGGTCTCGCTGCTGTAGACTTTTTCCTATTCAGTATGCTTGGATCTTGGTCCTGCACGGCGTCTAAGTTACGCAGTTTCTGCTTTAACTACTGTGGGATCTCATATTTAATGGCTACAATTTTAACATAAGCGTTTTCATGTTTATTTATTATTATTATTATCACAATCATCATCATCATCACAGCCAGGGCTCTCAACATTTATATCAGGTTTAGTTATCGCAATAACGTCATTTTATCCGTAGTGTACTTGTCTATAGAGACTATCGTTTATAGACAAGTAGGTGTATTCGTCTATATGAGAATGCAGGCTTCAGGACTTTCAATGTTTATGGCATTCATAATAACAAGAAAGTGGGGTTTTGTAATTTTCTTTTACTTTTTAAGGTACATCAAAACTTTCATGTGCATACTACATACAAAGAATCACACTTACAAAAAACTTTTTACGGTCCATTTTTACTTCCATATTCCTTAAGGAAATGGAAGTATGGTGATGGCAAAAAAAATCGTGTTCCAGATTATTGCAGATTCTGATTGTATTACACTCAAAACATGAAAAAGTCGTTTTCCGAAAAGTGTCTGTGTGTGTGTCTGTGTGTCTGTCTGTGTGTAGATTTTTTTTCTATGGCAAACGATAACTGCCGCAAATTCAAACAGAATCAAATAATTTTTTGCATACAGCCCTGATTTGTAGAGTACTCACGACCTATTGTTTTTGGTGAAGATCGGTTGAGGGAAAGGGGTAGTTTACCAGCAATGGTTTTTTTACTTCCATATTCCTTAAGGAAATGGAAGTATGGTGATGGCAAAACAAATCGTGTTCGAGATTATTGCAGATTCTGATTGTACTACACTCAAAACATGAAAAAAAGTCGTTTTCCGAAAAGTATCTGTGTGTCTGTCTATCTGTCTGTGTGTCTGTGTGTCTATGTGTAGATTTTTTTACTATAGCAAACGATAACTGCCGCAAATTCAAACAGAATCAAATAATTTTTTGCATACAGTCCTGATTTGTAGAGTACTCACGACCTATTGTTTTTGGTGAAGATCGGTTGAGGGAAAGGGGTAGTTTACCTGCAACAGTTTTTTTTATCAAGGAAATTTTTTTATTTTGGCAAACGATAACAGCGCAAATTCAAACTGAATTAAATAATGTTTCGCATACAGCCCTGAATTGTAGAGTTCTCAAGACCTATTGTTTTTGGTGAAGATCGGTTAAGGGAAAGGGGTAGTTTACCTGTAACGTTTTATGTTTTAACAAGGGTAATTCATATGACAAACGATAACAGCCGCAAATTCAAACAGAATCAAAAGATCATTTGCATACAGCCCTATATTGTAGAGTTCTCAAGATGTATTGTTTTTGGTGAAGATCGGTTAAGGGAAAGGGGTAGTTTACCTGCAACGTTTTTTTAACAAGGGTATTTTCTATGGCAAACGATAACAGCCGCAAATTCAAACAGAATCAAATAATCTTTTGCATACAGCCCTGATTTGTAGAGTACTCAAGACCTATAGCTTTTGGTGAAGATCGGTTAAGGGAAAGGGGCAGTTTACCTGCAACATTTTTAATCAAGCGTATTTTCTATGGCAAACGATAACAGCCGCAAATTCAAACAGAATCAAATAATGTTTAGCATACGTCGCTGAATTGTAGAGGTCTCAAGGACTTTTGATTTTGGTGAAGATCGGTTAAGGGGAAGGGGTAGATTACCTGCAACATTTTACGTTTTAACAACAGTAAAGTACTTGAAAATTCATTTAAACTTTTTGAAACAATGGTAATTGTTAAAAATAAAATAATTTTGTTGCCAGGCAATAAAATTATAATTTTTTCATTTTAATGTAAATTATGTATGAGTTAATATCTTTATATATATAGATTTATAATTCTTCTGTACGTGTGTATGTCACTGAACTCCTCCATGTATAAAATAATATATCGTTCGTGGCAGGTAAGCATATCTCAGTTATGTAATGTTTACGTTTCCATTTTATTATTATGCCTACAGCAATAAAAAGGCAGGTAAGACACACACACACACACACACACACACACACACACACACACACACACACACACACACACACACACACACACACACACACACACACACACACACACACACACACACACACACACACACACACACACACACACACAATTCACGTTATTTCTGGCCTCACTCCTGTTTATGTTCTTACATTTGCAGGCTTTTTAAATGGAAAGTGCCGAAACCCACACCAACATAACGCGTGCAAGCCGAAAAAATGGACATCAATTTGCTTCCTGTGGATCGCTGGGCAATGTAACTGCACGTGTTTACAGAGGAACGATTCATAGACAGACTTTTCGTCTTTGGGGAATGAACCCTCTGCAAGATGCTGAGGGTCCATGAGTGACTTCGGAGCGCTCCTTCTTTTTCGCGTGTTTGTTCTGTGAAACATACACTGTAGATTCGCAGCTTTACTCTAAGCAACGCTCAATAGGAAATGTTGAAAATTTTTGTCCACAGTGTACCCTCATTCACACTAAACCTGCTCTGATGTTTTAATTACGGACATCATAATATTACTACTTAATGGAGATCAATCATTAACTTATACAAGCCATTAATTTTATGCATAATATGTGTACAACGTTATCGGCAACAAAGAAGTAGTTTTTGTTAAAATTCCTTCCCGGGATATTTGGCCGTAGTCCAATGTTTTCTACAAAACCAGACGTTTCGGCAATGCCATCGACTTCCATCATCAGTGAAAATCGAGTGCGATAACGTGAGGTGGTATATGTTAGTGACCACAGTACTGTGGTTAAGGCTGAAGCAGTAAGTAGAAAGAAGTAGTTTCTATGGTAATATTTCATTTCGAAAATGATTTTAAATATAAATCTTAGAATATGGAAGTCATGTACGGTTCTCCATACCGATATTTTTATTTTACATTCCATTATTTGTTCACATAAATCAATTTTCGTTTGGATATTCTGCAGGTGATAAATTCCAATAACAATGCCATAAACTAAATTAGCTATAACAAGAAAAGGAATTTCCTTGCTCTATTCCACTTTGTATATATTAATGTAAATTACCTTATCTATTTTCTTTTGTGCTTGTGGCAGTCTGCAACTATGTATTATTTACAGATAGTATTGGTGATCTCTTAAATTGTTGTTTATTCTTATTTATAAATTTCTAATTTATGACAGATAATTAAGCACCCGTATCTATTAGTATCTCTGTATACACTCCATTCACTCTAGCTATAATAGTAGAACACTTATTTTTATGCATACAGTTATTAATTTTCTCCTGATCATTATTACTATGTAACCACTCATTTGCTGGGTAGACACCATTAACATCAAATGTGTTACTGACATTGTTAATGTCATTAATTTCATTTCTACTACTAATATCGCTTTGGACTCTGTTTTAATTTTGTATACTGTAGAAGTATTGAGTTTATGAATTTTGTTGTTTTATTTCGGTTTTGTTTGTGTCTAGTTTATGTGTGTACTTGGATTGATTAGGGGTTTCACATGCTCTACTGGCACCTGGACCTTGACTTTTGCTGACTATATCTATAGCAGTACCAGCAGATCTTCCAACCGGCTTATCTCTCTGGTCATCACAGCGACACAGATGTTGTGATCAAAGTGATACAGTATACCAATTTATGGATGAGTTCAATTTCGGTAAGTGGTAGACACAGACATTTCGCTTTCATCACTTATGAGTCACATAGTGCTCCATTGTTTGTCGCCCATATTTGTACTTACTGAATTCCAGTCAATCACGTACTTTGCGCTGAATATGTTGATTCCAGTGTCTGGCTTCAAATGCGTGAACAAAGTCTTCATAATTGATGACGTGGATAAAGTCTGATGACGTATAATAGTATACCATTATGCTGCTGATCCTTTGCTGTATTTCGCGACGAAGTTGATGTTGACTGGGTGAGTCAGCTGACTCTCAGCAGCCTCCAATATTCTCGCACTGCCTCAGGAACTCTATCGGACTGTCATTTTCATCGCCGTAGAACTCCGAATGTTTATTAAGTCCCTCCATATTATGTTATGCGTATGTAATAAGGCTACCGTCTCCAGTTTTACCTAATTCTTTACTGTCAATGCGTTTCTGAAGTTCTGTGAGTTTGTGATTTTGTTCCTATAACGTTTGGTCAATTTTCGCAATTTTATTTTCGTGTTTTGTTAATTTTTGCTGATGTACACTTTACTTTTCCTCTAATTTTATCTGGAGTGTTTTGGACGTGTCTACAAGTGTTTTACCTATCAAATAATTCTACGTTAATAAATTTTTCGTGAAACGAACGCGTTTTGTGGAATGGTACTCAGCTGTCGTATCGAGTTTTCCTCATTATCGATTATGGTTTGAACGCTACATCCTTTCAAGGCTCCACCCAATTTTAGAAACGAATAAAAGTCTGTTGGGGCCAAGTCTGAGAGTAGGGTGTTGGAGCAGGGCGGTTGCTTCATCCTTTGCCAGATAATTGCAGATAAGCAGTGACGCATGAGCTGACGCGTTCTTATGGTAGAACATTAAATTCTGGTTTCCACAACTCAGCACTCCTCCTGATTATAGCATCCTTCAAACGTCTTAAAACGTCTACTTGAAATCCCCGTTTTTCAGCATTTACGCACAGTTCTTTTTAAAGACATTCATAAAATTACTTTCATTTTCTTATACTATATTTACAATAGAGTACTCTATAACTGGCAACAGAAAAAAAATACAGTACTTCGGTATGTACAGTATGTACAGCATATTATGTTAAATTGTTTATGTAAAATTTAAAATTCATAGGCAAAGTGTTAAATAAGTCAGTACAAAAGTAACACTTAATTTTTTTTTTTTTTTTTTTTAGAGGGGAAATCCATTATGGACACCAGTGCACCCGTGTACATTGGCGTGTGGGACTCTCACCCACTAAAACCCCTCTTCTTCGCCCGCCACGCAAGGGCCGTCAATCCGTTTGCAAATGTGTATATTTTATCCTTGTTTGTCTTTCATTCGTAATTTTTCACTCGCCTTTCCTGCTACCTACCTCCATCTATCGTGGCACTAAAGCCACTAACGCTATGCTAACTCGCTTCTGTTCTTTGTCTTCCTTCTGGCTCCTTGTTTCTCTTGATAGTCCTAATCTGTTCTTTTCATTCGTTTCTATATATATGTATATGCGTTGCAGCCTCCATCCACCCTGGCAATAACGCACTACCGCTGTGCGAACTCGCTTCTGTTCTTTGTCTTTTTTCTTTTTTCTGTCTCCTTGTTCCTCCTGATAGCCGCTTCGACCGTTAATTTCTTTACTCATGCATTTCCTACTGCCTCCATCTATTCTGGCAGTGAGGGGTAGTGCTGTGCTAATTACCTTCTGTTTTTTTTTTCTTTTCGTTTTGTCTCCTTGTTCCTCATGACAGTATTCATTGTGTTGTGAATTATTGCCTCCAATCACATTTTTTCAGTTCTTATTCGTCATGCGCTCTATCATTGTATCAGAATTCCAGCAGGGTGTGTGCCATATCACGGATTCCTCCATATAGGAATCTAAACTAGTCCTAATCTGCCCTTTTTCATTCGTTTTCCGCATTTCCTGCTGTCTCCGTATATCCTGACGCTAACGCTACTAGTGCTATGCTGACTAGCGTCTGTTCTTTGTATTTCTTGTCTCTCCTTGTTGATCACGATAGTCCTAATCTGTCCTTTTTATTTCTTTGTATGCATTCTCTGCTGTCTTCACCCATCCTATCGCTAACACACTAGTGCTGTGCTAACTGATTTATGTTCCTTGCTTTTCTTCTGTCACTTCGTTCCTCGTGATAGCCTTAATTGCACTGTGTATTATTATCGCTAGTCATGTTTGTTCTCTACCATGCACTGTATAGCCACATCGGAGTCTAGACGTGTCCTAAAAGAACTTGTACCATTAAGACGGATTCCTCCCTATTCATTGCATTGTAATCCCGTGGGTTGCACAGTAGACTATCACTTCGCAGTATATGCAGCCCTTTACATTGTCTTGTTTTCCGTTCCTCGTTGTGCAGATTTTAACACCTGTGACTACTTACAACTTGAGAAAGATAACAGTCATAAAACATAATAAATATAACAAACATAATAAACACAATAGATACAATAAGCACAACAGACATGATAATCATATTAGACATAATATAGCATTATGCACGGGATATACAGGATATAATGGACATAATAAATATAAAAAATAAACGTAACATTATAATAGTAAACACAATTAAAATAAAACTTATAGTTTTACCTTATTTCCTTTCCATCTTGCGACTTCGTTATATGTCATACACGACATGTTTCGGGAAACATGTTCTCATCTTCAGGTTTAAAAACTTTTCGTTCTCACATGAAGAACTTGTCAACGTAAATAAAAACTTTTACTAACATAATTAAAAACACTACATTGATAACGTACCGCGCGAAGAATCAGTGCGCACTGTTCGGGTTCATAATCGCAACTGTTGATTTCTCATTCGTCTATAATCTGATAAACATGTTGTAACGCAGTACCATACAAGCTGTTCGAGTTAAACGACAATTGATCGTTGAGTACTAGGTTTTTTTGTGTTCTCGATGCTTTGTAGAATTAAAATCATGAAACAATGCGCGTAGAAAACACATGAATATATTATAGACAATTACTGCATTGAAAATTGTACTTAATGTTGATTACAAACATATTACAGATAACAGACATAATATAGATAACATTGTAAACATAACGAACACATTGTAGAATGATCATAATGCCCCTATTGAGAATAATGAGCACAATTATAATAATGTACGTAACGAAAATAATAAGCATATTTAACATAATAAACACAGTACACATATTTTCTTAACAAATACAAGAACCGTAACATTCATACCTTGAATCTGAGGTGGGTAACTTAGTGGTAGAGAGCTCGCCTTGAATACTGTGTTTTTCGTCACGCTGTGCTGCGGGACCTCAGTCAGTAACAATGCGACATCTACACGCGTAAACAGCACAACATTCCTTCCCCGCCGTGCTCGTGGTTAAATGCAGACTCGTTTCTCTATAGTATGAACTATACCCCAGCTAAAGGGCGCAACGGATCTAGGTCCTAATGCTTAAGTTAAGACGACAATAACGATGTCGATGACGAAAATGATTGTGGTTCTATATCTAATGTACGTAATGAACTTAATGTAGCCAACCAATATAGTACGCACAACAGACATGATAATGATAATATTATGCACCTAACCTACCGTACAGACTAATCCAAATGAAGTTAATAAATATAGTATAAGTAATTAGCTTATAAGGTAATTAAAGTGCGTATATTTGAACGAACATAATTAAGGTAATAAGTTTAATGTGTGTAATGAACTAAAATAGCATAATAAACACAATTTTCCTACTTAACGTAATGAGACTAATTCAAATTGACATAATGTCATAAACACAATACAATGAATACAGTGAAAATATTGGAAGTAATTAATATTATGCAAAAAAAGTACACCTGGATAGGCAATATGGGCATAATGAACATAATAAGTGTACATAACATTATAAACACTCACTGTAAACATATTAGATATAACTCACTTGACTTTATACAACTTAATGTACAAAATAAATATGACTGATATTGTGATAATAAACCTAACAGTATAAACATAAGTAATTAGTGTAATATGCATAACGAATACGGTGAACATAATGCAAATGATGTGTGTGTTTAACATAATGGAAATAATGGCGTAATGAACAAAGTAATCATATCGTACATAATAGACTAAATAAACATAAGGTTGGGGTCACACTGTTTATAAGGAATATAATTAACATTTTTAAAATACTGAGTTAAATAAATATAATTAACATACTTAACACAGTAAAAATGGAGTACATTTAACATAATGAGCAAACAAACATACTGCACATAGTGACTGTGGAGCAAAATGAACATAATGAATGAAAACAAAATAAACATAGTTATTAAAATATGCGTAATTAGTATACCAAAAATAATGAAAACAATGTATATGCTGAACATAATGAACAAAATAAACATATTATACTAATGTCATATGTTATAATAAACAGTAGTATATAAGCACATTGTATGAAATAAATATAATTGCCATTATTATAATAACATAACATTATATACACAATTAATTATTATATATGCATACTGGATATACCACCCAATAATGAAAATAATTTGTATGTTGATCAAAATGTACTTAATGACAAAATGAACATGATAAACTTAAGAAGCATGTTATACAAAACACAGGTAACATTACGCACGTATTGTATACCATGAACAAAATTAACATACTGAAAATAATGAGTATTAAAATATGTAATACACATAATGAACAAATTTAAAATAAAGTACATTTAAACATGAGGAGTAAGTGAACATAATGTACATAGTAACCATGAAAGATAATAAATATATTAAAATAATAAACATAATATATAAAATAATAAACATAATATATTAAAATAATAAACATAATATATAAAAATTAAACATAATATTAAACATAATTATTACATATATATAATGAATGTACGGAACATATTGAAAATAATGTATATGTTCAACATGATAGACATAATAGCATAATAAACACAATACATATATTATACATTATCGACACAATATATATAGTGAACATAATGAAATATGTAAAATAGTGAGTCTAATGAATATAGTGAACTTAATTAATACACATAATGAACATAGTAAAAAATGAAATACATTAAAACGTTACGAGAAAACGATTATAAAGCACATAAATATATTAAAGTTATTAGCTTGATGGGCACAACACGGTTAACTTAATGGACAAAATAACATACCGAGTATAATGAACTTAACGAACAAAAGAACATAATGTACATAATTATCATAAACGCATTAAACAAGTTAAAGTAATAAACATACGGTAACAAAAACAAAAGAACATGACATTATGAACATAAGGAGCGTAATGAATTGTTCATGATATCCGGGCTGTTTGGCCGTGGGCCATGGCTTATAACAGAACCAAACGTTTCGGCAGCACAATTAACACACGTTTATAAACGTTTATAACAATTAGCACAGGTGGCATCACGGGAAATCAGCAGCCTTCCCCACAGTACTTCGCGGAAAACAAGTGAGTACCTAATGGCATGCGAGCCAATCATACACCATCTTTATTGTGATTGGCTGATGGTGTCATTTTTACCTGTACGTGGGAGTTCGCTGAATTTATAAGTACAGGTAGCATGGCAGGACAGCTTTAGCCTATACCACAGTACTGTGGGCCTGTACGTAACACCCGGCGTGCAGGATTTTTTATACTGCTACCGAAACGTTTGGTTTTGTTATAAGCCATGGACCACGGCCAAACAGCCCGGATATCATGAACAATTCATCTGACACCGGCCGTGAAAGCCTGAGGAATATTTTAAGGAGCGTAATGGTTACAAACCATGATAAACAGAACTTTATAAACATAATAAAGCATAAATAGTTACTAATAATGTATAATTAACATACACATACAAAAATTTAAGAAAGTCACGTTATTTAAGTTAATAAAATGTTAAAATTAACAAACCGTTTATATATCGTGAAATTATTAGGACAGCAATTTTAAAAGTGATGAGTAATATATGAATAATTTATAGGGAGAGATGGAAGCGGTTCCTTACATAGACGTTAGCCTCTGTAAGTTTACCTCAGTTACTGATACAAGCGTTGAGCACGACCAATGGGATGCGAAGTCTTCAGACAATCTTCACCAACACGGAGTCTTCCGACATCTTCATTCACCACGAGTAGGATACGGTTGAATCTAAAAAATATACTATTTATTGAAATATGATATAGTATTTAACAAACGTGTAGGTCTATATTGTTTTTTTTTTTTTTTTTTTGAAACAGCAAATTCTTTTTCCGGCCAGAAACATAAGTAGCACAGCTATTTAAATACCATTTATAATAATGCTGTTCCGATTATTTATTAATACCATAAAGCAAGAGTTAGTTTCTTAATCGGAAATTCCGTTTTGTGTTGTCTTACTACTATTAATATTTAAAGAGTCTTGTTATAAACAATATCGGTAATATTGATAGCTTAATTAGATTCTTGGGGATGTTACAGTGTTAAGATAATTATCATAAACATTATGTATAATTATTATCACGTCAACTATATTATTATCAATTTAAAACGTGAGACTAAAACCGAAATATGATACAATATTTAACAAACGTATAGGTCTGTATTGTTTCTTTTTAAACAGTAAATTCTTTTTCAGGCCGGAAACTTTTTCTTTGTTTCGTTGACGAGTGGTCATGTAAGAATCGTACAAAGAATGCGGTGTAACCATAGAGAGGGGAGAGTAAGGTGCCAAGATGAATAAGTAAACAAGATGAACAAGCAAATAAGTTCAGTGGTAGGGATAATAGAAGAAAATAAGAATGAACGGAAAGACGCGCAGAAAGGGCGGAGAGAATTAGACTACAATACATCCTGGGGAAGGTTTGTAGCCTAATCATGGGAGAAACAAGAAGCAGAAGAATAAATATAGAAGAACTATACACGTGTAGGAACAATATAGTTTAGATATTTGTCTACCTGGCAGGACACTAAACGAAACTTTATTTACTGTCGAATCAACAAAATTATTGTGATATAAATTTAAGTCATGGAGACGATGTTCATTGTTACAATTCTTTTGTTGCATGTGTTGTTTTAAATAAAATATAAGTATTTAAATGTGTTTCGAACATTATTTCCTTGAGTTTGTCATGTTTCAAGTAAAACGTTTTCCGTCTTCTGACAATGTTGTTATCAGCATACAAACCGTGTGTGTAGGATTGTTATACGCGTTTACTGAGACTTGAGAGTAATCACAATATAAAATACCTAAGACTGAGCGTCAGTGAAGTTATTTCCAGCACGTTGATGTAGTGTTGTTGTGGCTAAGCTTATCATTTCTTGTCCGCACATATTTCACGATTACGTTCAAAAAATGAGACACCCTTTTACCATTAGGAGCGAACGTACGCTTTAATTGTGCGGTTTTTAAGACACGTACCCCGGCATTTTTAAAATTATTTTCATAAGCTGATTCTCCAAAATTCAATTCATGATTTCTGAATTCACGTCGCGTCGTGCAATTATGCGTTTTGATTTCTTATGGCTTCGCCGATCTTATTCACATTACACTTGGGCAATCAGAATAGTTTTTTTTGTATGCACAAACACTCATCTCTCGAAAAATAGGATGTAAGCAATAAAATATTTTAATTTTATTGGACTCAAGTGATGTGAATATTATGACAGCACTTACTTTGTTCACGTTATCACGAGACAAGAATTATGTAATACATACATATGTAACATATGGATGTAAGAGATAGGTATGTAACATATTGTTACGAGAAGCCTGCCGAACAACCCAGAACATTCTGCACTCCCCCCGTCCAGTGTGGCAGCTGTTGCGTCATTCACGTTGGTGGTTCTAGTGAGATACGGCTTAAGCCACCGGCCGTTCAGTAAGGAGGGAAAGCTGTACTGGCCTCAACGCGGCGTATATAAAGCCATAGCAGCCGGGTTGTCAGTTCAGTAACGTGAGCGATTTTAGCTAGTGCGGATTGAGTGTTTGACGAAGTGAAGTAGTATTGTGTTAATAATTGTATGAAGCTCTATTAATAGACATTGTTAATGAGTGTGGACAAAACTAACTGTAAATATTGGACCAGATAATTATGAACTGCTTAATTGTGGTAATTAAAGCTGGTAATTAGTGACTTAATTGGTGTCTTGTATTTTGTTTCCCACTGTACCATACGATGATCAAGTAGACCGTCGTAACAGTGGTGTCAGAAGTGGCATAGAACCGTTAATAGTGCAAACAGTGGACACTTTGTACAAGACGAGATAATCCGTAATTTATATATACTGCAACAAAACAGGATGATAAGCTATATTAACCGTATCTCAGCATGGATGACGAACAGTGACACGTCTAAATGGTTTTATTCAATTTTTTGTCTTTTAGCTGTACGTTTTGTATTTAGCAATGGATAAGGACGTAGGTTATATTAAATTCTTTATAAAAATGTATTCTTTTATGTCATGTACTTTCTGTGTGAAATTGTGCGCAGGTGCGCGTGTGATAAACCTTCTTCGCTATATCTTCCGCGATAATCAACCAATCGACGGGGAACTTTGACAGTGGATTGTTTATGTAAATAGCTACAGTTTTTATGTACTCTGAGGTTTCCAACTATTTTATAAGTATGGGTTTTTGTATAGAAAACTCAGCTTTTAACTCTTATCAATGATAGAGTAACAAAAATTCATAGATAAAATCAATGCAAGCTCTTGCGGATTTATACAAAGTTTTGCATGTTAAATATTATATCTTTTGCTTATCTCAACCATGTGACTTCGGATTGACCAAACAGAAGATACTAATTTCATTAAGATTCATACTCTGTGAGGTACGCATCGCTACAGTTGGTCGATAGCATTTACGAGTAAAGTTGTGTCCGTCTACGAGAGTTTTCCTCGTACGGAATTATACAAATATAAAATTATCATAAAACTTGGAACTCTTTGCGAGATCTTCTATTATTATATTTAAGTGCTTTTCGCGTTAGTCAAGATAGTTCGCATAGGGAATTATTGAACACTTCAAGCTTTCACGGAAGGTGTAAGCTAAATACACCGCTTTTATAATAAATACCCATATTCACCCTGATGTCTAATAAAAAATTAACGTGTAAATTAATAATAACTTTTGCGAGCGAGAACGCTAATTAGTGTGAGAGTGACAATTGTGTGAAAAGTCTATTTGGTGTTAGTAGTTCGACGGAATCGTCAGCGTGACGTACAGAGGCATCGCCGCTGGAGCAACCCGCCGACGAAGAGGACGCCACGACGAAGAGGATGCCGGACGAAGAGGACGCCAGGACGGGAGCAACGCTAAGAAGAGGAGGAACGCACATCCGGACGACAAATCAGAAAGTGAACGGTATCATCTAACAAGTAAAATCGATCTAAAATCGAACTATATAAACTTTATTCAAATATAAAACGCATGAAAATTATGTAAATTAATATACATCATAAAAACTATATTTCTTGTGTGTAATAAATAAATTTTCATTACCTCCACTATAGACTCGTTTATAATTTCTTCACACACACATTTTATCCTATGCGAAATTATAATCTGTATTGTTGCATAGAGATATTTGGCGCCGGCCAACGTTGGGCAGGATTTTGTAGTAGTTTAAAAATATTATTTGATTTGTGCATAGACTAAAGTCATTTGAACTATTTGGTGTGTTGTTTTATGTGTATTCAGAGAGTGTATATAAAAATTTGAATATTCTCTGTTATCAGATATTTGAACAATATTAGTAAGTGTTTATTGGAGGTTGAATTATTATTTGTACTTGTGTTAGGTTAAGTTGTGTATACATTTGATTGAGATACTTGACTGTAACATTTTACAACATATAAATTGAACATTATTCCATAATAATAAGTGTTAAAAATAGTGCCGTTTCGATAAGTAAGAACTATAATATTTGTTTAAATTTATAAATAACTAATCATTATGGCCGAATCACTCGAATTACAAAATACATTAGAAGTATTATTGGCCAATATGCAGAAAATGTCTGACGAAAATAAAGTGAATATTCAGAAGCTAGTATAGCGAAGAAAATAAAGCTAGTAAAGATGAAGCATTAAAACAAAATAGGTCGCTACAGTCACTTCATGATGAGAATAAAAGAATTTATAACGCGGTTCATGACCAGGCGAAACAAAGTAAACAGCTATTAGAGTCAACGGAGAAACGTATCGGCGAGAAAGTAGAATTAATTCGCAGTAATATTGAAACCGCTCTAGAAGCGAATAATTCTCGCATCAGTGAATGTGAAGCAAAGATCACTGGAATAGAGGAAAGAGTGACTCATCGTACGTCGACCGTAAATGAGCTCGTAGCGAAGCAAGATCAGTGGAAACAGGAATTGAAACAACAGCTGACCCGACTCCAGAGTACCTCGACACCAGCGAATCAGACCACGTATATCTATAGAACTTTAGACGAAACAAATTTGCAGTTAAAATTCTACGGTAGGGACACAGAGAATCCCCTTCACTTCCTTAAGAATTGCGAGAGACACATGGAAGCAATAGGTGACAGCCTGAGCGAGATGGATAAGGTAAACTATGTTGTAAGAAGATTAAAAGGTACCGATACTGGAACATCGAGATACAGAGAAAGATACGTGTACAGCTGAAGTTTGGCAGATATTCTAGTTTAGAAGGATCCAAACAAAATTATTTAATTCAGCTAATATCCCGAGAAAAATATTTAGAACCTGATATGTCAGAACCAGAAATGATAAGTAAATTGGCTCACCATTTTGGACGCTGAATTCAAATCGCGGTGATTACTCAAGGAATTAAATCATTAGAGGAACTACTCCTATTGTTAACTAAGTGGGATAATGTTGATAGCCAAAGTAGTGGTAATAATAATAATAATAATGAACCAACTCGTAAACAATTTCAGCCGCAACAACCACAACAACAACAAAAACAACAACAAAAACAAAAATTTAAAAACAAACCAAATTTTTAAAGGTTCAATCAAAGCAACGTATCGGCAGTTACCGAAACAAATGCAAACGAAGAGCCATCAAAAAACGAGTAAGGTTGCACGGCATGGATCCGTGCGATAAATTTAAAAAATAAATAAAAATAAGGACAAAAATACTAATAAAATATACAATAACAAACGGCAGTATCAAAAATCATGTGTTAAAAATACTAGTGATAATAAAGTATACATCGCATCTGGCCTATACCCTGTAGGTGTTAGAGAAGAAATAATATATAATAATTGTGTTGATGAATGTGTGGAAAATGTTAGAGTTAAGGATGATAATGACATTGTTGTGAGCGCTAAAATTAATGGTGTGTTGGAAATGTATTATTCGTGTCCCTAATTAATGAAAAGTTTATTAACAAACATAAACACCAATTTAAAAAAACACCGATTTTGCCGGTAAATAAACAATAGTCACTACGGCCACGGGCGACTCACAAATTATTGGCAAAGAAGCATTTATCATAATATTTTCAGAAGGTATAGAATGGAAGTACCCGTTCTTATAGTTAAAAATCTAGTTTACGACGTTATATTAGGCACTGACACTTTAGGAAAAATACACGCCATTATCGATTTTGCTAACAAAACACTGACATGCGTAATGAGGAATAAACTGCATTCTATTATGTTGGGACAAAGAGACGGTAACCAGGCCGATCGATGTAGGCTCATTGACATACAAAAACCAGCTGTTAATCGCGTAGATAAGATAACAAGTAACGGGCAGTGAACTGGCGATAAACAGACAGCTGGTCAGGAGAAACAATTAAATAATAGTTTAAGTAAACATGAATCGGTTTTTCAAATTCTGGCAGTTAAATATGCACATTACCGGATGAATTAAAAAAGTAGATTGAAATTGGTAAATATTGAACAACAGCGGGATGCAAAATTATGAAAAATCAGTGAGTAGATAAGAATTCAAGACAACCCGAAATATAAGATCGACAGAAATGTACTACATAAAATCATAAATGGCCAGTGGAAAATTAAGGTTCCTGATGAACTTGTTGAAGATTTAACTTGGGCGTGCCATGAGAGTCTTGCTCACGCGGGGGGTTATAAATGTTATTTAGCTATGCGTGAAGACTTTGTATGGTTGAATATGGCTAGGAAGATTAAATCCATTTTGTGAACCTGTCACATATGCCAAACAGCGAAGTACCCAAATCAACATACCTATGTGGAAATGGGTAACATCATTACTAAAAATAAAAACAATCTAGTATGTATTGATATTTTAGGTCCGCTACCACGTGCACCGAGGGGTATGAAGAACCTGGTAGTATGCACGGATGCGTTTTCTAAACACATAAGTTTATATGCAATTGGACGACCCACCACGACGGCTGTATTAAATGTTGTATTGAATAAATACATTCCAAAATATTGTCCTGTGAAAAAAATGCTATCTGACCAGGGTAAGCAATTCACCAATGGGAAGTGGCAGTCCGAATTGGAAAAGCACAATATACAGACGGTGTTGACAGCGATCCGAAGACCGCAAGGCAACCTCGCCGAAAGGGTCAACAGGGAGTTAGGTCGACTGTTTCGCACTTATTGTAATACCAACCAAAGTAGGTGGCCGGATTATCTCGAGTTTTTCGAGGCGTCCATCAACGGGAATTAAAATGACACGACAGGATTTACGCCTAACGAGTTACAAACCGGAGAAATGCCAAAGCGTGTCTGGGATGGGTGCATCAGGAGGATTGCAACGCAGAATTTGCCTATTCCAAATGTGGTAAAAAGGATAGAACCCAGGAGACGCATTAAAATATGGGCCGAAGAGCGGACTGAGAAATGTAATGCTGATCACAAGCCGGTAAGTTTCAAAACTGGCGAGAAGGTACTCTTGCGGGCTTTAAATGTAGGGCACAGGGAGTAACACCGCAGCCAAATTCTTCAGATTATACAATGGTCTATATATTTTATCGGAGCAGGTGGGTAAAAACACATACATTGTAACTAACCCAAACACTAATCGGGTGATAGGGAAGTTCCATGCATCATCCTTAAGGAAATACTATGTCAAAGAAAAACCTAATATACCAGGGTATATGTAGTATGAATGATATGAAATTATATGAAAATATGTGTAAAGTTTAAGAATAATTGTGATCATGTTGGATAAATGTTTTGAATGAACTGAGGTATACGTTTAAATTAACCAAATGATGTCAGAAGTGTTGATAAGCTTATCTGTGTGTGGGAATATATGTTAAATCAAACCACGTGCATTTTTTGATATCATTACTGTCAAAGTGACAGTTTAGGAATGTTGTTTTGAAAGAAGTTACTTATTTATTTTGATTTTTGCTTTATTATGTTATTACTTGGATTGTTATTGGGAGAAGGATATTTCATTTAGGCTAAAAAAGAAAAAAAAAATTGTATTTCTTATAACAAAATTTTTTTACACGTGGTGAGGTTAATCCTGCAACAAAACAGGATGATAAGCTATATTAACCGTATCTCAGCATGGATGACGAACATTGACATATCTAAAATGGTTTTATTCAATTTTTTGTCTTTTAGCTGTAAGTTTTGTATTTAGCAATGGATAAGGACGTAGTTATATCAAATTTTTTATAAAAATGTATTCTTTTATGTCATGTACTTTGTGTGTTAAATTGTGCGCGGGTAATAAACCTTCTTCGCTATATCTTCCGCGGTAATCAACCAATCGACGGGAAAATTTGACAGTGGATTGTTTATGTAAATAGCTACAGTTTTTATGTACTCTGAGGTTTCCAACTATTTTATAAGTATGGGTTTTTGTATATAAAAACTCAGCTTTTAACTCTTATCAATGATATAGTGATAAAATTCATAGATAAAATCAATGCAACCACCTGGGAATTTATACAAAGTTCTGCATGTAACTATTATATCTTTTGCTAATCTCAACCATGTGACTTCGGATTGACAAAACAGAAGACACTAATTTCGTTAAGATTCATACTCTGTGAGGTACGCATCGCTACAGTTGGTCGATAGCATTTGCCGAGTAAAGTTGTGTCCGTCGACGAGATTTTTCCTCGTACGGAATTATACAAATATAAAATTATCATAAAACTTGGAACTCTTTGCGAGATCTTCGTAAAGAACCACGCAGGTTAACCACCTCAGTGTAAAAATTTATTATTATATTTAAGTGCGCGTTAGTCAAGATAGTCCGCATAGGGAATTATTGAACACTTCAAGCTTTCACGGAAGGTGTAAGCTAAATACACCGCTTTTATAATAAATACCCATATTCACCCTGATGTCTAATAAAAAATTAACGTGTAAATTAATAATAACTTTTGCGAGCGAGAACGCTAATTAGTGTGAGAGTGACAATTGTGTGAAAAGTCTATTTGGTGTTAGTAGTTCGACGGAATCGTCAGCGTGACGTACAGAGGCATCGCCGCTGGAGCAACCCGCCGACGAAGAGGACGCCACGACGAAGAGGATGCCGGACGAAGAGGACGCCAGGACGGGAGCAACGCTAAGAAGAGGAGGAACGCACATCCGGACGACAAATCAGAAAGTGAACGGTATCATCTAACAAGTAAAATCGATCTAAAATCGAACTATATAAACTTTATTCAAATATAAAACGCATGAAAATTATGTAAATTAATATACATCATAAAAACTATATTTCTTGTGTGTAATAAATAATTTTTCATTACCTCCATTATAGACTCGTTTATAATTTCTTCACACACATATATTATCCTATGCGAAATTATAATCTGTATTGTTGCTATACGTATGTGTATATAAATATATATATATATATATATATATATATATATAGTAACGTGACAGATAAATGCATAATAATGAATGGCATTGATCATTAGAAAAATAAGATTATAACATTTAAATCTGGAAGAAAGCATTAAGTTTAATAAAAGAATTAATTCATAGCAACTGTGCAAAGCAATCATTATTATTTAAAAAATACAAGTTCAAATAAAATAAGTTACTAGTGATGAGTCATCCAAAACCAGTCTAATAACCCAAGGTTTTCAAAATATAACCCAGGAAGGTAAGAAGAAAAGAAGCAACAAAATATGACTAAACCCACAACGAGGGTAAACCAATGGAAAAGAAACCCTGAATAAGGCAAGATCCACCAATACAGGTGATGTATTTCTAAAATTCCGAAGAAGATGAAGAAATCCCAAGAAACCCGAAGAAGATGAAGAAATCCCAAGAAACCCGATGGCATCAAGAAGAAGATGGAGAAGATACCAGTCCAAGAAGACAGAAGAAAGAAGAAGAAGGCAGCATCCTGAGGAAGATGTTATGCTCTTATAAAAGACACCCATATCCCCATATCCCAAAATAAATAGTAAAATACAAATAAAAGTATAACGAGATAGTCTTGGACAGTAACAAGATGTACATAAAATTAAGAGAGAAAAGTGTGTAGAGTAAGAGTTGCCAGTGAACCAAGATGGAACAATGATATAGTACCCAAGGAACAAATCTCCATTGTAAAACACTAACCAATTTATTAATGTTAACAAGACTACACGACCATTTAGAAATAACAAAATAAAAGTGTAAAGTGAACCAGTGCTAGTTTTGGGTATTATAGAAAATAAACCTTATGTTTCATGCTTGGCAATCACAAACATTGAATACAATGAAAAATGCAACTTTCAGTGACTTAAAAATGTGTATCATGTGAATATGTTACAGTTAATAATAACAAGATATAAATCTGTTTAAAGTGACATTTTGTTTTATATAGAATGAGAAAAAACAGATTTAATTATACGGTGACAATACAATATTTAAAAGACAGTTTAAGAAACTGCTTAATTCAACTTAGTATAATAGTTAGCAAATAAGAATATAGATAGAAGGTTTTGTAAATATAGGATAAGGATTTTAAAAATGTATTAGATATAAGGACCTTTATTCAAATTTACCACAACTAACCTCATAACTGTAAATATATTTATTACTTGTGTTAATAGTAATAAGTAATTAAGATGTTAGTTGGTAAAAAACCTTTTTTGTGAATAATAATCCTATGTTAGTAATAAGTATTGATGGTAAAAAATGTCTGAATGTTGAAGACAACCATCTTTAAAAATATTTCTTATTTGTTTAACTGTTCATTGTATTGAAACCAATACTAATTATTGTTGTGTTATTTGAAAAAATGTTTAAATTATAATACCATATTTAAAAAGTCAGAGAGGGTACAACACAGTATTTAGTTTGTATATATATTTTGTAAGAAAAAACTTGTTAAAAAATCTAGGCAAAAGAATGAAAACCAAACTTCATCAAAACAGAGAAATTACTCATTTAAATGCAATTAAACAAAAGGGATTTAGATAAAATAAACCTGAGATGAAGCCATATAATTACACATACCACTTAGAAAGATTTTATAAAATTATATTCAGAATTATAAAAAAAAATGAAAATGACAAAACTCAGAAATTTGGAGAGGGGAGCCATATATTCCAAAATAATATTTTAGAATTTAACAAATTCAAATAATTACAAGAAAATAAGGGAATATAAACCTCTTAATACAATATAAGATTATTAATAATAAATATAACTGAAAAAATGGCTGAATTTGCATAATGACAGGAAGTTAACTTTGAATTATTACTAAATACAAAATGAAAGTAGAATTACTAATTTTAGACCAAAAAACATACTAAAACGGCATTATTCAATATTAAAATACGCCGAATGAACTGAAGGATTAATTTAAGTTACACCTAGCAAATAAAATTGATTAATAACCAAAGTTTAGGCAGTTATATAATGTATTTGGAAACATGCACAGGATGCAAAATTATATTTGAACAATGTAAAGAATAATATTATATTGGCTAAGATTTTAGTCGAAACTGAAGGAAATAGAGAGTTGATTATTGGTATTTGTACGGTGAACTTGACGAGCGGAATATAAAAAAATAACCTAACTAATCGTACGGTAATGGCGAGTCAGTGAACGACACGTTTTTGTAAAATCGCGAGTGGCGAGTAAAACCATTTTGGAACGTCCACATAGTGACAAAAACAATTGATAAAGACTAAATCACACTGAACAGCACCTAACTACACCGAATAACATTATTAAACACAAGAAAACAGTATACAACATAACCGTTAATTAGTGCCGAATGACAGAAAAGTGAAATAACTTATACATACACAGATATACAAAATACAACACCAAAACTTCACTCAAGACACTACACAACATCAGAAGGAAGATTTGCAGACACCAGGACGTGAATACTACAAGAAAATATCTTATTTGGAACGTCGCATATACGAAGGACATTTTGACCGACTTGACGGCAGCCATTTGCAATTGTCGTGATCAACGCCTCCTCGTTTCCGTCAACTGTATGGTGACAACAAATTATTTTATTTCAATTTATTTTCAATGTATGTACTTAGTATTAGTAATTACTGTTTGTAACGTTATACTTTTTTAATATTGGCCCGATTTCTCTTACTTTAACCATAACTAGCTGTTTAAAGAACCCTACTGAATTTTATATATCAAACCTTGTAACTGTTCGATACCCTGAGAGTCGATTTTATAATCGAAAAGAGTCCATTATTCAATTGTTTAATAAAACATTTATACTTTTCACTTCAAAATAGTTCTTTCTTTCATTATTATAACAAATTATAATTAATATAATTTTAAGAATAAACCACCAGAATTTTACCACATACAAAGGAAGATAACCTCCAAAACGAAAAAGTAAACAAATATCGATTGTCCTGGAGACAATCTTATGAGTGGTTTTAGTTTAGTGGAAAATACAAGAACATCAATAAAATTTCATAGAAAAGTGATACACGTTTTAAAACTTCACAAAACACCATTAATTAATTGATAAAAAGAACATTTTTTTTAAATTATAATTTTTTTTTTAAACACAATTTTTTTATTTTCTTCAACAAGCAACAATTTTTGTTTTAAAACAATTGGTGATACTACACATATATCTCTTCAACAGCATAACACTATTTGACAGGTTTTGCTACATTTGGGACTCGATCAACTGGGAAACGAAAGGAAGGGTTTCAGACCAGGAATACTCGAGAGCCACACCAATTATTAAACACACAGAATAAGAGAGTTTTTAGTTACAAATTGGCGCACAACTGAGGGGCTTTAATTAGCGATTGATAGGCCACCACAATCTGCCCAATCACTAATTGGAGTTCGGCATCAGCTATAAAGCCAGAGAAAGACGGAAAAATGCAACGACGGGCAACTTCAAAGAAACGGGCGGCGGAGGCCGAAAAAGCAGTAGAGATGGACATGGACAATAAAGAGGCGACGCCAGTAGATGTGGAAAGTTCGTTGCCACCGATATTGTCAAAACAACCGGCACAACCAGAGGAACAACCCGAAATGCCTACTCAGACAGGGGAAGTCAATGTCCGGAAGGAACGGTTAGTACAACCAGGGGAACCTTCACAAACCGAGAACACTGCTACAACCGGAGATGTGAAGTTCCAGGAAGCATTGATGAGAATGATGGAAGGAATAAGTAAAAAGATGGAAGATTTAAAGGAAGACAATCAGTCCCTGAGTAAGAATATGGGAAGTGATAACCAGTCTTTAAAGGAAGATTTGGGAAATAAAATTGAAAGCACAAATAAGAGAATAGAAGAAAATAGTAAGAATATGGAAGAGAAGATAGAAGGAAACAGCAAGAAGATGGAAGAGAGGATGGGAGAAAAGTTAGAAGAATTGAAGAAGGATAACCAATCCACAAAAGAAGAGTTGACTGGGATGAACAAGAACATGGAAGATTTGAAGGAAGACAACAAGAAGATGGAAGAAGAGATGGGGAAGAAGTTAGAAGAATTGAAGGAAGACAACCAATCTTTTAAGGAAGAATTCAAGTCGACTAAAGAAGAATTGATTAATAAAATTGAAAACACCAATCAGAAAATCGATGAAACCAGGAAGAAGATAGAGAAGAACAACCGACAGTTGAAGGAAGAGTTGAAAGAAGATAACAAGAAGTTGGAAGAGAAGATGGGGGAGAAGTTGGAAGAATTGAGAGAGGACAATCAAATTTTAAGAGAAGAATTAAGAGAGGTCAATCAAGAGAATTTGGACAAACTGGACGAAAGAATGGAATTGTTGCGAGAAGAACTGAATAAGGAAATCAATGTTAACAAGAAAGCGATGAATAAGAAGATGGAAGAGGAAAACATAATGGTAAATCGACAGATTCGAGAGATTGACGGGAAGTGCAACCAGACCGAAAAGGAGGTGCAAGAGTTTAAAGAAGTAGTGAACATCAAGTTTACTAATATAGAAAAACATAGCCGTAGGAAAGTGGAAGAACAGAGGAAGGAAACTCAAGAAGAATTCGGAAGAGTAAGGAACCAAGTCGCGGAACGGTGCGATGATATGCAAGAGACGATGACCAATATCACAGGTCAGGTGCGACAAAGCCGAGAAGAGATGGAAGCGATAAGAAATAGACCGACTCATTTCACCGGATTGCCCATCAACGAAAGCCGAGAGTGGCTCAACTTCCGACAGTATAAGCGTAAGCCGATGGAGTTCCTGGCTAGGGTAGAGGAATACTTCGCTAAGCATAAAATCACGCAATGGAGCCATAACAGAGAAATCTTAGATGAGTCATTCCGGGAAATGGCGGATAATTGGTGGATGGCCAACCGGAGTGAAATTCCCGACTACCAGCAGTTCCGGAAAATGTTTAAGTCGAAGTACTGGTCTGAGACAACCCAGAACCTGATCCGTGATAATATATGTAACGGACGATACAGGGCACAACTAGGTAGTAGCATGACAGCCTATTTCTTGGGGAAGGTGTGGATGGCGAAACACCTCGAGCCGGCTATACCAGAAGAGTGCCTAGTGAATAAAATATCATATCACTATGACGAAGACATTATCAGGGCCCGGAGAGGTAGCCAGATCAAGACGATACAGGCAATGACCGAGTTGTTAGAGGGGTATGAAAATGAGGAATATTATCGGCAGAGCAGGAGGAGAAATGAAAGACCAGAGGCAAGGCCGAATCAATACCCAAATAACGGCAATAACCATCCCGGTAACCGGAACCAGCCCAGTAATTACGACGGCCCTAATAACCCGCCGCGTAATAACAATTTTCACGGCAATGCTAATGGTATTAGGAATAACAACCCCTATCCTAATAATAGGAATAATTATTATCAGCCTAATAATAGCCCATACAGTCAGAGAAATCCATTCCCCAGAAATAATGGTGACAGACCTTACCCACCCAACCGAAATTACTATAACAATAATTATAGTAATAATAATAGTAATAATAATAATAACCGAGTGTCGCGCCCTAGGGTTAATTTTATAAGAGCGGAAGATCGCGCTCCCAGGAGATATTATCAACCACGGAGGAACAGCTTCCACGGCGCCGACCGAAGATGGAGGGTGCGGAACGGGACGGTCCACGACACGAACAGGGAAGAAGAAGTACAAGCCTGGAGGATCTTGGCCGACAACAGAACAGGGCGCAAAACCTCGAACAGGGTACGGAACGTCCGGAAACGACCCAGAGTTTCCCGAACGATGCCTCGGTCAATACTAATACGAACGATGACCATAATGCTTTAAACGGGAGGAGGCAGTAATTAACAACAACTACCCGTTACTGCTTATACTTCCTGGGTTACACAAGGATGAATTGCAACAAGCAAACAATCGTAAACACATCACTATAATAAGTAACCACTACCTAAAAGATATTCGAACGGAACTTTTGGAAGAGAACGAGACGAGTCTCAACAACAATAATAATGAAATACTCTATATAACAGCGGAGGTGGAAGGAGTTCCCGCTAAAATAATGATTGACACAGGTGCCAATATTTCAATAATAAACGAAAATGAATTAGAGGGTACAAAACGAATGTGGAAAAACTTTGCCAATGTTACCAGTAAACAACATTGTGTTAATAGGTGCAACTGGCCGCCAGAATAAAACCATCAGGAAGCAAGTTTCCTTAGGTGTCGTTAGCCGCGATATAGCTTTAGACATGGAATTTTTAATCGTCACCGGATTACCATTTGATATACTAGTCGGTTGCGATATTCTGAGAAGATATTCTGCCGTTATCGATCTTAATCTAGATAAAGTATCACTTTTCCCAGACGGAATATCATGGACCGCAAATTTGGTAGGAGGCGCAACTATACTTCCTAGCCCTATACATCAACAACTTCGTAAAATTAATATAATTAGAAACAGCCCTCTTAATAAGCCCATTATATACAACCATGGAGGAGAGGATTTATGGTCAGAAAAAATCCAAGGAATACGGGACTTCCAGTGCGGAAGCGATAACAATAAAATACCTATACATTTAGCCGATCGTCTAATCAGAATATATGAGAAGTACAAGGCAGTGTTTTCAGATGAACCAGGGAAAGTTAAAAACTACCAGTGCAAACTTCAATTCAAAGAAAACGTAGAGTTTAACCGGAGGTCATATCCAATCGCGCAGTCGCTCAAAGAAGCCGTGAGAACAGAAATAAATAATTGAGATTGACATAATTGAGATTAGTCAATCACCTTACACTAGTCCAATTATTGCTGTTCCGAAGAAAGACGGACAAGTCCGGCTCTGTTTAGATGCGCGCGAATTGAACAAAACAATTGTGAATGACAGAACCTCACCCGGTGAAATCGAGGAGATATTAAAACGTTTTCATGGCACGAAGTTTATCAGTACCTGGGACACTGTTTGTGGTTATTGGCAAGTGGAGCTGCATCCACAAAGCCGTCAGTACGTGGCGTTCATTTTCGAAGGGCGCAATTACCAGTTCAAGAGACTGCCCTTCGGACTTGTAAATTCTGTCGCCATCTTTGTGGCATGCATGGACCAGATTCTTGGACAAGAAGCGCTCCAATTTACCACCGTCTATGTAGACGACTTACTCATTACATCCGAAACCTGGGAGGAACACTGCTATAGAGTAGAATATGTACTAAGCAAGTTAGCGCCGAACAACATAACTCTGAAGTTAAAGAAATCCAAGTTCATAGCGCGCGAAGTACAATTTTTGGGTTTCAACCTAGACGATAGAGGTATTACCCCGTCAGCAGAGAAAGTGGAGGCAATTCAGAGGTTCCCGCAACCAAGAAACAGGAAACAATTACAATCCTTCCTCGGACTCTGTAACTATTACAGGAAGTTTCAGAGCCGATATTCCGAGTTGACAGCCAAGTTTCAACCACAGTTATCTGCTAAGAACAAATAGACTTGGGGTGAAGAACAAGATCTTACTTTCCGCTTGATAAAAGAGAAGTTTCTGGAGAGTGTTATACTTCGTCACCCAGATTTTAAGAAACCCTTCTTTTTAAACTGTGACGCTAGCGACCTGAGCTTAGGAACGACTTTATACCAGGAAGATGAGGAGGGACAACATCTGGTAATAAGCTTCGCTAGTCGCACGCTGAATCAGTGCGAAAAGAACTACAGTGTGACAGAAAAGGAATTGCTTAGCGTGGTGTTCGCATGCAGCAAGTTCCGGACGTACATTCTCGGATATCAAGTCACGGTACGAACTGATCATAAATCCATCTCGTTCCTTCGTAGGTGCAAATTGAGTCACGGCCGATTGGCTAGGTGGGTACTCGCCCTACAAGAATATGATCTGAAATGGGAATATATTCCAGGAAAAAAGAACGTGGTAGCGGATGTATTGTCACGAATAAATCTGGAAGATCAGACTTTCGAGGGAGAAAAGGAGAGCTTGGTCAAAATTTATAACATCTTTAAGACCAGAGCCGACCTACAAGCTCTATTAATAAATATTCGAATCCACCAGCAGTCTGATCCGAAACTGAAAAACATCATGAGTCGATTGGAAGCCAATGATGATACCATTTCCAAATATTACCATCTTAACAAAGGGATCTTATTCATAAAAACGGCTTTGGATGAAGAGACATGGAAGGTGATAATCCCACACCAAATCGAAAAAGAGGTCATCATCGATTACCATGTCAGGTATGGTCACATGGGAGCGTTAAAAGTGATACAGGCTCTAGAGGAAAACTGTAAGATAAAGAATATCAACCGCAAGGTGAGAACTTACATCAAGTCCTGTAATATCTGCCAATGCGTCAAAATAAACAATGAGAAGAAAGAGGGTATAATGATACCGATTACCTCAAACGCAAAACTAGAAAAAGTATTTTTGGATATCTGCGGGCCATTTCCCCGTAGCGGTGGTCGACATAGGTATAAATACCTGGTAATCATCATGGACCACTACACCAAATATATAAAGCTATATCCGGTTAATCGGGCAACAACAGCAAAAGTTCTGGCGGTGATCATCGATTTGTATGTGCCAGAGATCGGTAGACCATCTTCCATTATTACCGACCATGGTAGACAATTTAAGGGGAGGAGGTGGCGAGACACCTTATTAGCACTTGGGATCAAAACTTATAAGACGTCAGTCTACCACCCAAGTAGCAATCCGGCTGAGAGAGTACTGAGAGAAGTGGGTAGGATCTTGCGCACGTACTGTCACAACCAACAGAAAAAGTGGCAAGAGTACCTAGCAGCGACGGAGACATTCCTAAATTTCGCCCACCATCCAGCTATAGGAATTACACCATACTCAGCTACGTATGAGAAGCCGACTCCCCGAGAAATTGAACAAATCATTGAATTTCCAACAAACAATAATCGGAAATTCAACCAGTTGAGATTTTACAACAAGGTGGCAGAAGACCAAGAAAAACGGCAAGCCAAATACCAAAAGGCAATAGGGCGTATAATAACATACCAAGAGGGTGAGAAAGTCCTCCTAAAAAATCGAGAGCTGCCCAGCACTTTAGAAGGTATAACCAAAAAATTATTATTACTTTATACAGGACCATATGTTGTGGTAAAGGATAAGCATAACAATACCTATGAACTGAGGGAAATCGTTTCAGGAAGAATCAAAGGTGTGTACAATCAAGCATCTATGAAAAAGTATTATGATGAATGAGTTGGGATTTTAGAATTATATATTTAACCTAAAAAATTCTAAAATAATGTAAGTACATCTTACAACCAATGATTTATGAGAAAAAACTTTTTGGGAGATTTAAAAGAAAGGAATTTAGAATTTTTAAACATAAAAATTTAAAATTATGTAAGTACATCTTACTACCAAATATTTAAGAAGAAACTTTATGGCAATTTAAAAGGAATTTTGTATTTAAATATACCAACAAAATTTAAAAACATATGTAAGCACAACTTACTACCAAATATTTAAGGAGAAACTTTATGGAAAAATAGAAGAAAGGAATTTTGAAGTTAATATACAAAAAATTTAAAAACGAAGTAAGACCAACTTACTATAACTAATTTTGTGAGAAAACTTTATGGTAAATAATTAAGAAGAATTTGAATTTAGAGAAATACCAAAACATTCAGAAATAATTGTAAGATCACCTTACTATAAACAATTTTGAAGGAAGCAATTCTGGAAATAAATGAATTAAACAGAATTTGAATGTTGATAAAACGTCAGAACTTTGAAACAAGATAAGATCAACTTATTACAATGATTTATGAGAAATATTATGCCATTAAATAATAAGAAGAGTTTGAATTTTGAATAAAACTAACAAAGTTCTAAAAAATAAATATGTGCCATTTATAATTCAATTTAGAAGAAAATAAAATAATTAATTCAGGAAAGAGAATTAACTTTAATCCAGAATAAATGCTAGATATTCACAATAGCATTTGAAGGAGTAGAGAAGAAAAACATAAAGAGTGTAATATGCAAGAGAAGGAAAAAATTTGGAAGCAAAGAGACTAATTACTTATGAAACGATAATGAAAACAGTTAATTAAGAGCAAAGAAGAACAACTCATACCAGACATATGGGGAAGATGATTTTGAACAAATGATAATAATAAAACCTATATGAAATGCAAAGAGAAGAAATACCACATGAAATATAATATAAATGAATTAATGTTAATGAATGCGAAGGCGGATTAATAACTTTCTAAGAGAAAGGAAAGAACTAAAATGTTTAAATAAAATGATCAATATAACAACCTGAGTATCTAATATAAAGATACAAATTTAAAAACTAAATATAATATATTAAGACCATTCAAATAATGAATAAGAAAGACTATATATAAAGACCATGCTAATACTATGAGTAACCAGAAGAAAGTATAAAGAGAATTCAGATGGAGAAGAAAGAGAGTTACACTGTAAACAGTAACCAGAATTATTAAAAGAAAAGTTTTCAACCATAATTAAAATAAATATATCAGACAAGTTAAGAGTTTAGAAAAATATATATATAATGAGTATAATAATAATTATGAAGATTTATTAAGATAGAAAATGTGAGATAATCTGAGAAACTACGAAGTGAAGAATCCAAAGATATTTTTATTAGTCGAAAATGAGACTACTTTTTATTTATTTATTCGATGACTGACTGAAGATAATTCCAGCAGCATTATGTTTTTTTTGAGCAGAGATGAATATGCCTCTGGACTCAAATTGTAGAAGTGGTGTATGGCCAGCAGAGATTGTGTAGCGTACAGTGCCCCTCTGAACTGCCTCAGCCCACGTGATAGGGAATGTTAGGGAATTAATATCCCAAGGATGCAACACGAAGTTTATAAAGAAAGAAGATGTATTACAATAATAATAATATCTCAGAAGGCACTAACTATCCGAAAAGGATCAATAGTAAAATAAGTAACTATATATATAAAATTAATTAAACTCAAACATAAAAGTCGATATAGAAATGGGGATTAAAATGAAATATAAGAAATGATGAAATTATCATAAGAAATTATTTCATCCATAAACATGTCTGAAATAATTACTTCTGGAGGAGAGCAATCTGTAACGTGACAGATAATTGCATAATAATGAATGGCATTGATCATTAGAAAAATAAGATTATAACATTTAAATCTGGAAGAAAGCATTAAGTTTAATAAAAGAATTAATTCATAGCAACTGTGCAAAGCAATCATTATTATTTAAAAAATACAAGTTCAAATAAAATAAGTTACTAGTGATGAGTCATCCAAAACCAGTCTAATAACCCAAGGTTTTCAAAATATAACGCAGGAAGGTAAGAAGAAAAGAAGCAACAAAATATGACTAAACCCACAACGAGGGTAAACCAATGGAAAAGAAACCCTGAATAAGGCAAGATCCACCAATACAGGTGATGTATTTCTAAAATTCCGAAGAAGATGAAGAAATCCCAAGAAACCCGAAGAAGATGAAGAAATCCCAAGAAACCCGATGGCATCAAGAAGAAGATGGAGAAGATACCAGTCCAAGAAGACAGAAGAAAGAAGAAGAAGGCAGCATCCTGAGGAAGATGTTATGCTCTTATAAAAGACACCCATATCCCCATATCCCAAAATAAATAGTAAAATACAAATAAAAGTATAACGAGATAGTCTTGGACAGTAACAAGATGTACATAAAATTAAGAGAGAAAAGTGTGTAGAGTAAGAGTTGCCAGTGAACCAAGATGGAACAATGATATAGTACCCAAGGAACAAATCTCCATTGTAAAACACTAACCAATTTATTAATGTTAACAAGACTACACGACCATTTAGAAATAACAAAATAAAAGTGTAAAGTGAACCAGTGCTAGTTTTGGGTATTATAGAAAATAAACCTTATGTTTCATGCTTGGCAATCACAAACATTGAATACAATGAAAAATGCAACTTTCAGTGACTTAAAAATGTGTATCATGTGAATATGTTACAGTTAATAATAACAAGATATAAATCTGTTTAAAGTGACATTTTGTTTTATATAGAATGAGAAAAAACAGATTTAATTATACGGTGACAATACAATATTTAAAAGACAGTTTAAGAAACTGCTTAATTCAACTTAGTATAATAGTTAGCAAATAAGAATATAGATAGAAGGTTTTGTAAATATAGGATAAGGATTTTTAAAATGTATTAGATATAAGGACCTTTATTCAAATTTACCACAACTAACCTCATAACTGTAAATATATTTATTACTTGTGTTAATAGTAATAAGTAATTAAGATGTTAGTTGGTAAAAAACCTTTTTTGTGAATAATAATCCTATGTTAGTAATAAGTATTGATGGTAAAAAATGTCTGAATGTTGAAGACAACCATCTTTAAAAATATTTCTTATTTGTTTAACTGTTCATTGTATTGAAACCAATACTAATTATTGTTGTGTTATTTGAAAAAATGTTTAAATTATAATACCATATTTAAAAAGTCAGAGAGGGTACAACACAGTATTTAGTTTGTATATATATTTTGTAAGAAAAAACTTGTTAAAAAATCTAGGCAAAAGAATGAAAACCGAACTTCATCAAAACAGAGAAATTACTCATTTAAATGCAATTAAACAAAAGGGATTTAGATAAAATAAACCTGAGATGAAGCCATATAATTACACATACCACTTAGAAAGATTTTATAAAATTATATTCAGAATTATAAAAAAAAATGAAAATGACAAAACTCAGAAATTTGGAGAGGGGAGCCATATATTCCAAAATAATATTTTAGAATTTAACAAATTCAAATAATTACAAGAAAATAAGGGAATATAAACCTCTTAATACAATATAAGATTATTAATAATAAATATAACTGAAAAAATGGCTGAATTTGCATAATGACAGGAAGTTAACTTTGAATTATTACTAAATACAAAATGAAAGTAGAATTACTAATTTTAGACCAAAAAACATACTAAAACGGCATTATTCAATATTAAAATACGCCGAATGAACTGAAGGATTAATTTAAGTTACACCTAGCAAATAAAATTGATTAATAACCAAAGTTTAGGCAGTTATATAATGTATTTGGAAACATGCACAGGATGCAAAATTATATTTGAACAATGTAAAGAATAATATTATATTGGCTAAGATTTTAGTCGAAACTGAAGGAAATAGAGAGTTGATTATTGGTATTTGTACGGTGAACTTGACGAGCGGAATATAAAAAAATAACCTAACTAATCGTACGGTAATGGCGAGTCAGTGAACGACACGTTTTTGTAAAATCGCGAGTGGCGAGTAAAACCATTTTGGAACGTCCACATAGTGACAAAAACAATTGATAAAGACTAAATCACACTGAACAGCACCTAACTACACCGAATAACATTATTAAACACAAGAAAACAGTATACAACATAACCGTTAATTAGTGCCGAATGACAGAAAAGTGAAATAACTTATACATACACAGATATACAAAATACAACACCAAAACTTCACTCAAGACACTACACAACATCAGAAGGAAGATTTGCAGACACCAGGACGTGAATACTACAAGAAAATATCTTATTTGGAACGTCGCATATACGAAGGACATTTTGACCGACTTGACGGCAGCCATTTGCAATTGTCGTGATCAACGCCTCCTCGTTTCCGTCAACTGTATGGTGACAACAAATTATTTTATTTCAATTTATTTTCAATGTATGTACTTAGTATTAGTAATTACTGTTTGTAACGTTATACTTTTTTAATATTGGCCCGATTTCTCTTACTTTAACCATAACTAGCTGTTTAAAGAACCCTACTGAATTTTATATATCAAACCTTGTAACTGTTCGATACCCTGAGAGTCGATTTTATAATCGAAAAGAGTCCATTATTCAATTGTTTAATAAAACATTTATACTTTTCACTTCAAAATAGTTCTTTCTTTCATTATTATAACAAATTATAATTAATATAATTTTAAGAATAAACCACCAGAATTTTACCACATACAAAGGAAGATAACCTCCAAAACGAAAAAGTAAACAAATATCGATTGTCCTGGAGACAATCTTATGAGTGGTTTTAGTTTAGTGGAAAATACAAGAACATCAATAAAATTTCATAGAAAAGTGATACACGTTTTAAAACTTCACAAAACACCATTAATTAATTGATAAAAAGAACATTTTTTTTAAATTATAATTTTTTTTTTAAACACAATTTTTTTATTTTCTTCAACAAGCAACAATTTTTGTTTTAAAACAATTGGTGATACTACACATATATCTCTTCAACAGCATAACACTATTTGACAGGTTTTGCTACATTTGGGACTCGATCAACTGGGAAACGAAAGGAAGGGTTTCAGACCAGGAATACTCGAGAGCCACACCAATTATTAAACACACAGAATAAGAGAGTTTTTAGGTACAATATATATATAGAGAGAGAGAGAAAGAGAGAGAGAGAGAGAGAGAGAGAGAGAGAGAGAGAGAGAGAGAGAGAGAGAGAGAGAGAGAGAGAGAGAGAGAGAACTAATATATTACTTTCAGTTATTTTAATTTTGTTCTCGGACTCACTATTGCTTAAGATTTTCAAGTACCGTTTGCTGAATGTACATTTACTTAGATAACGGCAGAAAAATAAACGTTATGCTCGCAAAACATAAATACGACATCTTCCAATACGGACTCATAAAATTAAACGGGTTTAGACGACTAATCCATGCGCTTTCCGTGGCGCGAGACAAGCGAAACCATTGTGTTAGGAAAGTAATGAACGAGGAAGACAAACTGTTGAGTTTTGACGAAGTCATCAATAATAATTTTATTGTCAGCGCCCCCTAATAATGGTGACTCTATTTCTTAATAGGAAACAGATATAATGGAAATCGTTGTCTTTCTACCTACCAGTAATTAACATGAGACAAATGGTAAGTATTATTAAATAAAGAAACGCTTATGATTATACTTTTAATTTTCGTATTGTAGTTTTCGTATTGTTACAACTGTTAATAGTGTTACGTAATGCGGAAAAAGGGTTACGTAATACGGAACGTTCTACAAGTTTCTCGAATATTCCAGCTGTAATGTGTGTGTGCGTACATAATGCTGCTACTTTGCGGTGAAAGACAATTACTCGTCAACTATCGGGTCTATACCAGTACGTACCGGTCAGCGCAGTGTGTTCAAGGACACTGTTTTTAGTGAATTCTTGAGAGCGCCTGTTTAGTAAGTCATCCACAGTGGCAAATTATTCTGGAAATCAGCGTGGTATAAATAGAGCCATTCAGAGGCGGTCAATTTAGTTATTGTCGGGCGATTACTCTGTGTGTTCAATTGGTTATTAGTGAAAAGTAATTATTGTGGCGAAGTGTTATGTGTTTTATAATCGTGCTGGACAATTGTAATACAATTTTGTTTTATATTTGTTGACATTTTATTGCGTGTGAACAATTTTTATTTGATTTGTTGTAAGAGACTATCTTGTTGATTACAAACTGTTTAATTGTGATAATTAAAGCTGGTGGTTAGTGTCTTAATTAGTGTCTTGTATTTTGTTTTCCACTGTACCATACGACGATCAGTTAGACCGTCGGAGCAATACTGAGCTGAAAACCATGGTGTACTTACTCATGTATCAAAACACTGGTTGAGATAACAAAATTATTAAGTTTGCATAATGCAAGACAAGTTCATTCCCAGAATAGATATTATACAACGTTCGAATATAATAAGTCGGTATTACACCAGTTAGCATAAAACAACAGTAGTTACAATAACCAAAAGGACTTTTCTATGTTTATCAGCAATGTCTCAAGATCGAAAAACGTTTTCAAATACGAGTCCAGATTTAAAAAGTAAATAACAAATAAAACCGGAAAGAGGTTTTAGAGTCTGTTGTTAATCACGTTTTACAATAAATAACATTAAATAGGAAATTACATTATTACGAGTATAATGATTTAATTTGACAGCTGTAAGGACTATAATCACAGCTATATTGATAAATTTACAATCTATTTAGTAGACACAATTCTTTTTAAGACTTAAAGACGTCTTCGTTATAGGGCCCCGGGCTAGGGTAACAAGTGACAAACAGTGAACTGTCTGGAAGGCGGAGGAGGAAGATTCCCAACGGCGGAGAAAGCGGAAGAGTCTAGGAGGTGGGTCTCCGAATGAAACCCAGGGTAGGACTGGAGGCTCGAAGGTGGCAGCCCCACCACCGGACTTTCCTGCAATCGGGTTGGTAGCCCATTCAGGGAGACTTAAGTTGTCGTCTAAAAAGGAAAAAAGCTGACTGGATTCAAGCTCAGGTAGGCCAATGAAAAGATGTATAAATCTCCGGCTTCTTCGAATAGCCGTCTCCAGACTCTCTCTGGTCATCATTAGTTGTACGTATACTCGCTGGAGATGGCTGATGTCCCCTAGCTGCCTAAGCTATCTTGCCTTTGGTGAGTCATTTAAACGTCGGGATGTTCAAAATTCTATTCTGGAAATTGAAGTCAATTTTTTCCAGTATAGTCCGCCTCCACTTCTACCAAATGCTGTTTTTTTTTTAATTCCCAAATTTCATTACCATGTATAAAAGTAATTTAAAGTATCTCTTGTCGAATGTGCATATTTAAGATGGGGTTAAAGAGGTATTTAAGCGAATTTAAATAAAGTTAAACTAATAGCATACTCAGTGAAATCACTCTTTTCCCTTACTTGATGTTCCTGTCGTCATTTATACGTGTCCTATGTTTCGCACTGAATAACACACTGACTAAAAAGTTTACCTTTTCTTGATTCTTCTAAGTAGATTGTCATTATCTACGAGTTGAGAGAACTCACGCTCACGTGCTTTCAGTTCAATTCGCTCCAGTGAAGTTTTCAATTCTATCATCAACTTACTTGTTTTTATCTCACTGTATAAGTTCACAATTTTTTAAAAATATTTTTTGCTACTCTCTTGTTTTAAAATAAATAATATAATCTACATTAATTGTGAGATTTTACACACTCCTAAAGTTGTATAAGTCGTAAATTCTTTTCCTGTGTTTCACTGTGATTAATAATTAGAACAGACGTTACAATAAATCAACAGTATTGGCACCTGTCTGCCTTGTGCTGAGCGGATGCCTCTTAACCGCTCATTCCTCTGTTTCTTATTCTCTCCTTCTTAGCTTAAGGGAATAGTTCTCATTCTCTGTTATTCAACTGTATTACCACAGCAACTTTGTAAACGGCCTTAATCGCAGCCTCTTTATGTCTATTGGCTTCTATTCAGCAATCTTCTTGATTCTACGCGGGAACTTTACACCTAGTCAACTGTCTTAATCACTACAATTATGTTTTATAAATTCTGTAAAAGATATAATCTTTCCTATTTCGATTGACTATTAATTGAATTGTTTTACTGACCTTCCTTAGAGTTTAACATACCCTTTTACATGTTTCTTGTGTACTTAGCTCAGACGTTTGTCTTCAATAATAATATTGTAGAGTGAACCATTATTAGTATAATGCATTCAGTTTCTTAGATTAATAAGTTCAGTGATTGTATGGAACAAATTGTAATGTTAATTTATAATGTGAAGTGGTTGTAATGACGTTGAATGAGCTGTTTAGCTGAACGTTATTAATCATATAAACTTGATTTGTGGTAACCGAAACAGGCTCATTCAGTCAGTTTGGAAAGGGAATAATTATTGCGTTCCAAACATCACACGGATTCTGGGAATCGACTGAATTCTGTCATTCTCGTCGACGCTGTATTTTGAAGCGAATGAAATCGTGTGACAGCGCGGCGACATGTGTCTGTCAGTTCACGTGATTAGTTAAAACAGGTTATTCGTTATGACAAACATGTATTAGCTACACCTAATTTGTTGAGAACACAGTGTGCACGGCTCGCAATAATCTAGCACATTATGTCTACCGAATAACAATCAACCGATAGGCCTGTCTCTAAAATATACACTATGATGACACAAACAATTGTACATAATACGTTCAGTCTTGTTTAACGTTAAATGTTGTTTTCAGAGTTTAGTAACGAATAATAAACAAACCAGTTTCGAAACTTTCGAGTTTTGAGAAGGAAATTTTAAAGCGGTAAAAATATTAATACTATTCAGGGCTGTCAGGCCATGGTCTGATAATGTTAATTACATACGTTTCGGCTTCGCCATTGGAGGCCATCTTCAGTGCAAAAATATGTTGGCAGTGATTCACCAAATAACCCCAATACTTAGGTAGACTAACACGCCTATAATTCTACAAGGTGATGGCTCTTACCACACTTCTTTATGGGTCTGTGAATTGGACTTTAACGAAAGGCCAGGCTAGTCGCATCCAAGCGGCTGAAATGAGATTTCTCAGGCACGTGGCAGGGTATACTCTCCATGATCATAGGAGAAACACACATATACAGCAAGAACCGAATATTATGAGTAAACTCGACAGGATCGCTCAGTATCGGCTGAATTGGTGGGACCATCTTTGCCGAATGGATGACTGCCGCATCCCCAAACAACTATGGGAACTATAAGCTGATGGGACGGAGAGGGTGGGACGACCGAGGAAGCGCTTGAGTGACCAGCTGTAATATTTGCCTATTTGAGACCAGAACAAACCATTCTTGGTTTAACCCTTGAGGTTGATGATGATGATGATGATGATGTTTCGGTAGACTATGTTTCGGCCCTAAGAAGGCCCATTCAAATAAATTCACCAAGACAACGCGGTATAAGCTGTTCCGTCTTCTCTTGGATAATTTGTTTAAGTAGGTCTTCTTAGTGCCGAAATATAGTCTACCTTAGTACTGTGGTTATTTGGCGAACAACTGCCAAAACAATTTTGCACTGAAGACGGTCTCCGGTAGCGGGGCCGAAACGTCTGTACTTAACATCGTTAGATCAGGGCCTAACAGCCCGGCCAACGATACTCTGAATAATGTTGACGCCGGCCATGGTAGCCTAAGATCAAAACACAGATTAATGTTTTCAGGCTCTCTGATGTCCAACAACGAGACCCTTAGGTAGGTTGATGTTACTAATTCAAGCTTAGCAATAATAATGCTGCCCTGTACTATAATTTTCCTAACAACCTAACAAATTTTCCGCATGAAAGGTGAACGTTGAAATAAAGAGTTTAGAGAGTAATCGGAGCCTTTGAGTTGTGCACCGACGGATGTTTACGATTTCTACGGAAGTTATGAATTCCCACACCGTCACGGGTAGGAAGCAGAAACAACGGTTCCATGTTAACAAGAACTGCACATAAATTACAGGTTCCTATACATATTGTTTCGTATTAGGTGATAGTACGTGTAAACAATGGCGTTAAGCGTTGAGTTACTGCTAATGCTTTCTGCCTACAATAAGCTACCTAGAGCGCTGTACTTTATGTACTGGAAACAATCACATGTTCCAGACGGTTATTGAAGCAAAACGTTCGTTACTGCGTTTGAATCCGATAAACAGTATAACCAATGTTTCCTTTAAATAATATTTGCTACTTTGTACGTCATACTTATATTTTGAAGTTAACTGCATATTACATCTAATTTATGCTTTACATACTTCAAAAATGTTTGTATTTAAAAAAACAAGTATATATATATATATATATATTGTGACGGCAGCGGTATGCGAACATCTGCTCTCCAGTACCAGCGGTGGACACAGCGAGCCAATCAAACAACGTGCTCGGAGCGAGCCAACCAGCGACCCCGGTTAGTGCATAAAACCCGGGCCGGCAGAAAATTTTGAGCACTTCATCGCCACGCCATCGAACGCACTTCATCTCCTCTCCTCTCTCGTACGACATCGGGGCGGAGTCAGCCGGAAGGAACAGCCGAAGAATAGAACCGCCGCCGTTCTTGCGTCTTCGCACTCCCGTTCCGCGCCAGCGATGGATTTCGCTGGGCCGGCAGCCGACTCTACAACCGGTGCCGAAAGAAGAGGAGGACTGCAGTGCGCCACGATCAGCGGGCGCAGCCGCCGAACATCTCAGCGCGGCACGACCAACATCAGCTTTCTCGCCACTCGGTCCTTTTTAGGGCCACCAAAATAACTAGAGTGTACGATTGGCGCCATTTGTCATGCGGCAAGCCTTTTGTCCGGTGACAATATATATATTGTAGCATGACAGATAATCCACATAAATAAATTACTCAATGATCATTAATAAAGCTCTAATATATGGAATATCCAGATGAGAATCAATTAAAAGCCACTATTAATTAATATACTCACAGGAAAAGTTAAAATAAAGAAAAAAATCTGCAAATAATATATATACTACAAATTTAAAAACTCAGAAAACTAAAAATGTGAATAACAAAATTACCCAGGTAAGATAGAAGCAGGCAATTAAGATACCCCGACAAAGAAACCAGACCAGAAGAAACAAAAGCATACACAGCGAAATGGTACTGAAGAAAGAAGAAAGAAGAAAGAAAAAATATAAAATGAACAAGAATACTGAAGAAAGAAGAAAGAAGAATGACAAAAAATACTGAAGAAAGAAGAAGGAAGTGAGACGACCCATATAAAATAGAAACCCCATAGGGAGAGAACCCAAAAACCCCAAAAATAAATGAATGTCCAAAGAGAAAGTATAACACCCCAAAAAACCATATCACAATGTAAAACTGACAAAAACCAAAAGTGTTAGTAGTATTAAATAACAGTGCATCCAAAAAGTTATTGTTTAGTTTGTATGAACAAATCTTCACAGTCCCCCTATGGTTGAATATTTCATGTTATAAAGCTAGAAAAGGACTAGTAATAATATTAATAAATCACCATGGACAAGTGTAAGTTATCGAATTATAACTGATAAACTTTAAAACGGTGCATGAGTTGCAGTACAAAGTAATAAACTTTAAGTGTTTTGTGAACAGTATCTATTTTGATATGAAATAGTAATATTACTAATGAAAGGCTACTGAAGCTATATGAACATTCCATAGAATGAAATAAGAAACAGATAGCCAGTGTTATACTTAGAGAGAGGGAATAAATCCTTTAAAATTGGGAAATACAGAGCAGACTGTTAATAATTAGTTTTAAGAAGTGTTAACCATTATATGGAACCAAGATGTTATGTTCCCGTTCCATATAATAACTAGACAAATAAGAATTATGAGTAAGGGATATTATTGTTATAAGCTGTTATTTTGTTGTCAATTTAAATTTGAAATACCCTATCTAAAAGTAGATATCATTCCCAATGTTATACAATGTTTTCTAATTATGTTACTAGGTAATCAATACACATAAAAGGTATTATTCAAGGTACCAGTTTTGACAGAGATAGGTGTTATATTTTAATTGTACAATCAATAATCACTGTTATACCAGTCAAAGAACTAATTGTTAATAAAGTATATAAGGATAAGAAGTCAGAGAAGGATATAAAATAACTACATTGGTAAAAATTTTGCAAATAGCAACACATCAAATCTAGGCCATATAATGAATTTAAACTGCAGAATAATTAATAAATCTAGTCTTATAAGCCAGTTAAACTGACAATATTTATGCAAGATAAACTCAACATATAGTATACCATGTAAATAAGGCTTTCTAAAGATATGGTCATTATATAAGTAAAATTATTTATTTATCTAATAAAATTACCATTAAAACTGGAATGGACTAACTGACATTATCATAGGAGGAGTCATATACAAATGAATTGTATTTAAAAACCATCATTAATAAACTAAATTGCAATAAATTAAGTAAGAATAGACAATTATATCAATTTCAGATTTAATAGAATAATAATTATATTAGGGAAAATGGCTATTATTTGCTTAGACAACAGGAAGTATAATTTTAGGCCTACCTGCCAAAAATGTAATAAATATAATTTTCTAATGAAACTTTGTAACACTAAATTAATTACTAGCAAAATAAGCAGAATAGAATAATGAAACCGAATATGTATTTAATATTTCATACAGTTAACTAATAACGAAATTATTTTCTGAGCATAATGTATCAAAATAAAATGTATCGGAAGCTAAGATAATTTGAAACAATGTATAAGATATATTAAATAGGCTAAGATTTTCAGGAGACGAAGGAAATCAGAACAGTTCATTATTATACGTTGACGAGTGCACTTAATGTGAATATTTGCTAGAAATAACCTTTAATGGCGGTTACGTTATAAAACGAGTTCCGTGAAATTTTGTATAAAATTATTTTGAACTATTTTATTTATTGTGAAGTGGTGAAGTTAACCTATGAACAGTGTAACACCAATAAACTGAACCACATAAAACTAATTAAACGGAATAACACTGATATCACACCATATACAGACTGAAAATTCGAGGTTAAACCGACACACATAGACACAATGAGATATATCCAATAACAACATTTTACACCAAGTGAACTATTCCATCATACACCAGTGACATTCAAATATATCCAGGACGATCATATACAATTGCTGAGACCATTTACACGAAGAAAGGACATCTTTATTTCAACAAATACTTCGTCAATTTTAGAGGCTTCATCGCGCATGCGTCAGTCGGCCATTTTGATCCATTCTCACTGCTGTGAAAAAACGACATTTGGCTGAAATTGGTTTGAATAAAAATCATATATAAACTTTTATTATTTCTAATTATCATTGTATTGTTTAATATTAAGGCATTTTATAATTGTAAGTGTTATACTTTCCTGCCCATAACCTTCTCTGGCTATATCTTAAATAACCGTTTAAAGAACCATATTTTTATAATACTAATGTAAACTGTTTATATCGACCGGCCCTGAGTGAGTCGATACTACATTGTAACATCGATTTTAATCGAACAAATTCATTATTTTTATTAATAAACGTTCTGTTTTGGTAATTTGGAGTTGATTTTTATTATAAAAAGGCTTAACAGGTAAATTAATCAAGAAACCCAACTAACCGAAAGGCGGTATATACGAAACGACAACGTTTCAAGAAGAAGAAGAAGAAGAGAGCCGTTTTTTCGCCTAAACTTGGAGTTAACCAGATTGTCTTTTAAACAAATTTCCTGAAAGTGACACTATTACCAAAATAAACACAATACCATCATAATTTTAATTACAACCAATAAACTCGATTTGTTCCTAAATTTTAAGAACTTAAATACTCAGAAAACATTTTTTCAGAAAATTTTTTATTTGAAATAAATTTTAAATTTATTTTTATTTTCAAATTGTTACAACAGCAATTCACACAGATTTTATTTTGTAACCACGAAGACCAGGAACGTTACCAAATTGACGTTTCCATAAAGTGAACATTATTACACATTCTTGCATACATAAAGTAAATCTAATATTTTGTTTTATTACAAAATTGGCGCCCAACGTGGGGCTGTAATTAGGGGTTGAAAGGCGGTAATTACTTGCCCAATTTCTAATTCAGCTTGGCAGCGGTTGTCCAGCCAGGGAACAAGGGAAGATGCAGCGTCGTGCCACATCAAAGAAGAGAGCGGCGGAGGCCGAAAAAGAACTCAATATGGATGATAAGGAGGCGACCCCAGTGGAGGACGTGGAAAAGATATTAGAACGGGTGGAACATAAACAACCAGCAACACCAGAGGAACAACCCGAAATACCCACTCAAACAGGGGACGTCCATGTCCAAGACAAGGAAGTGGAAAAGTCTAGGACTATAGAAGAAAGTACAATGAACAAAATGATGGAAATGTTCCTCCGGGAATTCAAATCAACCAGTGAGAAGTTGAGTCAAGATTTAAATAAGAAACTGGATTCCACCACGGAAGAAAATAACAAGAGAATGGAAGAAAACAGCAAGAGAATGGAAGAAAGTTTGCATAAGAAAATGGATTTCACCGAAGAAAACTTGCATAAGAAAATGGACGACAACAACCATTCAACCAAGGAAGAATTGAATGAAATAAATAAGAACATAGAATCCACGAAGGAAGAATTAAGGAAGGACATTGAAGAAAACAGTAAGAAGATGGAAGAAGAAATGGGGAAAAGGTTAGAAGAATTGAAGGCGGACAACCAGTCCACAAAGGAAGAGTTGGGCCGTAAGATCGAAAGGACCAATAGAAGAATTGAGGAAACCAGTAAAAAGGTGGAAAAGAAAATGGAAGAAACCAATAAGAAAATCGAAAGTGACCATCAACAGTTAAGGGAAGAGTTAAGAGAAGATAACCAACTGTTACGGGAAGAATTACGGGAAGTGAACCAGGAGAATCTAGACAAGTTAGACGAACGAATGGAACTATTAAGAAAGGAAATGAACAAGAAACTCAAGGAAAATAAGAAATCTATGACCAAAAGGCTGGAAGACGAAACCATAACTATAAATCAACAGATAAGAGAAGTTGATGGAAGATGTCGGCTGACGGAAGTGGAGGTACAAGAGTTCAAGGAAGTGGTGAACACCAAGGTCACAAATCTTGAAGAATTTAATCGCAAGAAGGCAGAAGAAAACCGAAAGGACAGCCAGGAAGAACTCAGTAAGGTACAAACTCGAATTACGGAAAGATGTGACGGAATGGAGGAAGCGATGACTAACATCACTGGTCAAGTGAGACAGAACCAGGAGGACATGGAAGCAATTCGGAACCGACCAACCAGCTTCACTAATATCCCCATCAACGAGAACAGAGAATGGCTTAACTTCCGCCAATATAAAAGGAAGCCGATGGAGTTTTTGGCCCGTATCGAGGAATATATGGCCAAACATAGAAATAATCGATGGTCCAATAGTCGAGAACTATTGGACGAATCATTCCGGGATATGACGGACAATTGGTGGATGGCGAACAGGAGCGAGATAAACGATTATCAGCAGTTCAAAAGTTTGTTCAAGTCCAAGTATTGGTCAGAGACCACCCAGAATTTAATAAGGGACAACATCTGCAATGGCCGATACAAAACCCAGTTTGGCAGTACCATGACTGCATACTTCCTTGGAAAGGTGTGCCTGGCCAAGCACCTGGAACCAGCCATACCAGAGGAATGCCTGGTGAACAAGCTTTCCTATCATTATGACGAAGAGGTCATAAGAGCTCGAAGAGGTAGCCAGATAAAGACCATACAGGCGATGACGGAGCTATTAGAAAATTATGAGAACGAAGAATATTACAGGCAGAGTAGAAGAAGAAATGAGCGGCCAGAAGTTCGAAATAATCCGTCATCGAACAATAATAGTCAACAGATCAACAGTGGGTACCAAGGAAACAGATATAATCCAAATTACCATAATCAGCACCCCACGAACGGTAACCATAACAACAATAACCACGGTAATACAAACCCGAACATTAACCGAAATAATAACGGGTTCTCCGGTAATCGAGGTAATTATTACCCGAATGATAATGTAAATAGCCAGAGAAACCCCAATCATACCAATAACACCGAGCGGTTTTACAATAACAATAGGGGTTACCCTAATAATAATAACAACAACAACAGGCTCTCCCGACCCCGGGTAAATTTTATACGGGCAGAAGGAAACAACCGTCGCAGGTATAACCATCAACGGCGGAGCAGCGTACACGAGTACGAAGATCGACACAGAAGCCGAGAACGGGACAACTCCATTTATAATCCGCCAAGGCGAAGTACCAGCCTAGATGACCCGGAGCGGAATACAAATAGGGAACAAACATACGAACAGAGAACTGAAAGGCTGGAACCTACTCAAGGTTTCCCCACTGATGCCTCTGTTGGTCCAATTGATAACCAGGATGAAGAGAATTTAAACGGGAGGAGGCAGTAATAAACAATAAGGACCTTTTGCTGCTTCTATCGCCTGGGTATATAAAAGAATTGCCAAGAGTAAATCATCACAATAAAATTACTATCATTCGATGTAATTATTTGAAAAATATTCGAAATGAACTACTGGAGGAGGATGACACTCGCCTCCCTATAATAAACAATGAAATAATTTATATTAATGCAGAAATCGAAGGAACATTCGCACAACTAATGATCGATACAGGTGCGAATGTATCTATAATTAACACTACAGAATTGGAGAGAATCCAAGGAAAATGTGGTAAGTTATTGCCAACCTTACCTATAAATAACATTGTATTAATCGGTGCCACTGGTCGCCAAAACAAGACAATCAGAAAACAAGTGTCATTGAATGCCATTAGTAAGGGTATGTCTATGAACATGGTTTTCTTAATTGCGGCAGGATTACCCTTCAACATATTAGTGGGATGTGATGTGCTGAGAAGGAACTCAGCTATTATCGATTTACGAATGGAGAAGGTATCACTTTTTACCGGAGATCTGACCTGGACGGCCGATTTAGTCGGTAGTGAGATAACACTTCCCAGCAGTATCCACCAGCAAATACGTAGCATTAATTATACTAATACTAACACCATAGTATACGAAACCACGGACGAAGATTTATGGTCCCAAAAAATACAGGAGATAAGGGATTTCCGAAGCGGAATTAATAGAGAGAAATTACCCATTACTCAAGTAAATCAGTTGATAAAAATTTATGAAAAGTACCGCTCAGTATTTTCAGATGAGCCAGGCAAGGTAAGAAATTATCAATGTACCCTTCAATTCCGAGATACAGTGGAGTTTAATAGGAAATCCTACCCTATTGCGCATTCTCGAAGGGAGGCTGTGAGAGCGGAAATCAACCGAATGCTTAATAGCGATATTATAGAACCTAGCCAATCCCCATACACCAGCCCTATTGTCGCAATTCCCAAGAAAAACGGCCAAGTCCGGCTTTGCTTGGATGCACGGGAAATAAACAAAAAAATCATTAACGATAGAACATCGCCCGGTGAGATTGAGGAAATCCTGAAACGCTTCCATGGTACCCAATACTTCAGTACCTGGGATACGGTGTGCGGTTACTGGCAGGTAGAGTTACACCCACGGAGTCGCCAATATCTGGCTTTCATATTCGAGGGACGCAATTACCAATTCAAAAGATTGCCCTTCGGATTGGTAAACTCAGTTGCCATCTTTGTGACCTGCATGGACCAGATATTGGGACAAGAAGCACTTCAGTTCACAACAGTGTACGTCGACGACCTACTAATAACATCTGAAACGTGGGAGGAACACTGTTACCGTGTGGAACATGTGCTTGAGAAATTATCTGCCAGTAACGTCACGCTGAAGTTGGAAAAATCCAAGTTTATTGCCAGAGAAGTGCAATTTTTAGGATTTAACTTGGACGATCAAGGAATCTCACCGTCGGCAGAAAAGGTGGAAGCCATCCAGAAATTCCCGGCACCCAAAAACAGGAAGCAATTACAGTCGTTCCTGGGACTCTGCAATTATTATAGAAAGTTCCAGGAACAATATTCAGAGTTAACCGCGAGGTTTCAACCTCAATTATCATCCAAAAACAAATGGGTATGGTGTAAGGAACAAGAGGGGATTTTTCAACAAATTAAGGACAAATTTCTGGTAACTATAATACTTCGCCACCCAAACTTTAAATTACCATTCTTCATGAATTGCGATGCCAGCAACATCAGCCTGGGAACGACACTGTATCAAGAGGATGAGAAGGGTCAACATCAAGTAATTAGCTTCGCGAGCAGGTCTTTGAACCAGTGCGAAAAGAATTACACGGTGACGGAAAAAGAATTACTGAGCGTGGTATTTGCTTGCGGTAAGTTCCGCACTTACATTTTGGGATACCCTGTTACTGTCCGAACTGACCATAAATCTATTTCGTTCTTGAAAAGCTGCAAACTGAACCATGGCAGACTAACGAGGTGGATACTTGCCCTTCAAGAATACCATCTACAATGGGAATACATCCCAGGTAAAAAGAATGTAGTAGCGGATGTGTTATCCCGGGTCAATGTGGAAGAACAAACTTTCGAAGGGGAGAAAGAAAGCGTGCTAAAAATATACCATCTTCTTAGCACCAGAGCCGATTTAACAACAATATTGACCAACATGAGCACCCACCAACAAGCGGACCCGAAATTGAGAAACTTCAAACTTCGGCTAGAAGAGGGAGACGAAACCGTTGCTCAATATTACCAAATAAATAAACAAATATTGTTCGTTAAAACATCCCTGAAGGAAGAGATCTGGAAGGTGGTTGTTCCGACACAGATCGAAAGGGAATTGATAGTGAACTACCACATACGTTACGGGCATATGGGCGCCCTCAAGGTAATAAAAGCTCTGGAGGAGAGCTGCAATATAAAAAACATCAATAGGAAAGTCCGAATGTATATAAAAAGTTGTAAAATCTGCCAGCTGGTAAAAACTAATAATGAGAAGAAGGAAGGTGTTATGATCCCAATCACTTCCCAAGCAAGATTGGAGAAGGTGTTCCTAGACATTTGCGGACCATTTCCCCGTAGTGGAGGTCGACACCAATATCGGTACCTAACCATCATAATGGACCACTTCACCAAGTATGTTAAGCTATACCCTACTAATCGAGCAACTACCCGGAAAATTCTGGGGATACTAACGGAACAGTATATCCACACCTGGGGAAACCATCTTCGATCATTACTGATCATGGAACCCAGTTTAAGGGTGGAAAATGGCGAGATACATTATTGTCAATGGGCATTCGTACATACAAGACCTCGGTCTACCATCCGAGCAGTAATCCGGCAGAGCGGGTGTTACGAGAAGTGGGGAGGATCCTAAGAACTTATTGTCACCATCAACAAAAAAGGTGGCAAGACTATCTAGAAGCCACGGAGGAATTCCTCAACTTGGCATACCATCCAGCTATAGGGATAACCCCATACTCTGCTATGTACGAGAAACCACCCCCACGAGAGATCATGGATATACTCGAGTTCCCCAGTAACATATGTACAGATTTGACAAAGCTAAATTCTACAACAAAGTGGCAGAAGACCAGATAAAACGGCAAAATAAGTATCAAAAGGCTAGTGGTAAATTAATAATATATGAAAAGGGAGAAAAAATTTTGTTAAGAAATCGTGAACTACCCAGCACACTGGAAGGAATAAAGAAGAAGTTATTGCTGTTATACACCGGACCATATATCATATCCAATGTGAAAAATAATAATACTTATGAAATAAAGGAAATAGATTCAGAAAGGATAAAGGGTGTATATAACCAGGCTTCCATGAAAAAATATTATGAGTAATTGAATGTATGGAAGATTTAATTTAATGCAAAAATTCAAAAACGAAGTAAGAACAACTTACTACCTATTATTTAGGAAACAATTTATGAAGGAAATAAGGAAGAAAAAGAATTTATTGAAATGCACAAATTCAAAAACGAAGTAAGAACAACTTACTACCTATTATTTAGGAAACAATTTATGAAGGAAATAAGGAGAGAAATGAACAAAAAGAAGGGAATTTATTTAGTGTAAAAAATTCAAAAATCAAGTAAGAACAACTTACTACCTTATATTTGAACCAACTTTTAGAAATGATGAAAAAGAAAAAGAATTTATTGAAGTGAATAAATTCAAAAATCAAGTAAGAACAATTTACTACCTTATATTTGAACAACTTTTAGGATTAATAAAGAAGAAAAAGAATTTGGATAATACATTACAAACAATTATATATGGGACCAATTCTGAAAAACTTTCGAGAATAAAGAAATGGCAGTACAAACCATTGATACAATTAAAATGAATAAACTTATTGTGAGGTAAAATTAATGAGAATTTTATGTAAAATAAACAGAGATACTAACCACATGGAATTAATAATTAAAGAGTGCATTTGGATAAAAAGCAAGAGCAGAATAAAATTTTGAAAAAGAAAGAAAAAACTATATATAAATAAATCCATAAGAAAAATATGATCATAGAATAAATGTCAATTATAAGAAGGACAATTAAAAGAGTAATTGCAAGAGCATAATACTAGTGGAACGATTCATAAGAATTAAGAAAAGAACAAAAATATAATACAAAATATATGCTACCAATGACCAGAAAGAGATTGTAATAACAGTCAAAATATGACAGAGAATTAAAAATAAATAAAAACTTTACACTGAATAACAAGTGATAATTATATTATACCAGCTTCCAACCATAAGGAATAAAATGCCAGCAGAGCTAACCATTGAGAAAAGTAACTGAGATAGAAATTAACTAAGATAGAAATATTAACAGATCTGAGCAAATACGAAGTGAAGTATCCAAAGATATTTTATTTTTTTTTATAGTCATAAGGTGGACTATTCTTATATAATTTTTATTAATAACTGTCTGTAGATAAGTCCAGCAGTATTATTATGTATTGATCAGAGATGATTTACCTCTGTAATCAATAAATGACGTAGTATGGCCAGCAGAGAGTGAAGCCTACAGAGCCCCTCTGGACACTGCCCCAGGTAACGTGTTAGGGAATTTTAGGGAATAAATATCCCAAGGATAAAGAACCAAGTTAAGAAGAAAATGGAAAAAAAAAAATAACGAACCTCAGATGACTATTACTATCAAGAAGAATCCAGTTAATAATGAAATACAGATAAGCTCAAAAATATAGAAGAAAAAATTTTAGAAATGTGAAGGAAGTAAAGAAATATAATTTATAATGAAATATCATAAGCAATTACTTCAGACAAACTAAGTATGATCTGAACTAATCACTTCTGGAAGAGAGCAATCTGTAGCATGACAGATAATCCACATAAATAAATTACTCAATGATCATTAATAAAGCTCTAATATTGTATCTATCTCGTGACGTCCGCCTCGTTCAAGCCCCGCGATGGAAGCCACTTTGTATCTATCTCTTGTAAACGGCTACCGTTTTACTCTGTAAAATGTGGATAATGTACAATTTGTGTGTAATGGGTGTACGTGTCTTCTCGATCCGTAGTTCAAATGCGTGCAACTTCTGTAGATTTCGTTCGTTGCGAACGTACGAATAACCAGGTCTTGATGTTCTTACCTGATGTTCATTAGGGGTATGAAATTCCCGGTGGCGCCAAATTGTTTTCTTAAAACAATTAAAATAAAATTCAAAGGCGTATGACCAGCGCAGCTCAGGCGGCTTGAATAATTCAAATATTTCCGCCAGCTAGGCCCACTGTAGCGCACAGCAGTTCGATGCGTGGGCTGTGTAAATCGTTAGTCATCTGCTAAAATGTACATAAAATATTGTGCACCTCCTAATGAAATTATAACACCGTGGTTACACTCAATACTTACACATTTTTTATTAGTGATTGTTATTCATTTAATACAAATTATTCTAATACAAATGCTCCGGTTGTTTATATGAGACAATTACAGGGTTTGACAATCGATATTTGAATTGATAACCAGACGTTTAATGATGGCGTCTGTTGAAAATTGTGTACAAGTTATTAATGTTGGATAGTCATAGGTTCTTGAGGTTACGTTCAAAGGATTACAAATGTTTTAAAAAACAATAAAAATACACACCCTTACATCAAGTAAACTTAACTAACATATTGTGTAGGTATAATTTGTTTAGCGCAGTGTAGTAAAAGTGTTTACAAGTTATGGATCATTAACAACAGTTTATATTGGTTTTGGATGTCTGGTCGAGTGGCAGTCCACCAGTTGTCGTATGTCTCCTTGAACATTTCGTCCAACATCCCTCTTATTGTAGTCCATCGAGTCTCTCGATTCTTGATGATTAACTCTTCTACCCTCTTCAAGAATTCAATAGGATTTCTTTTATAATTACGGAAATTAATAGTATCTCTGTTATCTGTGTTCATGACATGATTATTATTACATGGTCGGTCACGCCAGGCATCCACTTCTTCCCGTAATGACTCTTCTATTCTGCGCATTTCGTCAATCCTCTGTTGGTTGTTGTCTACTTTGCTATCTACTTTATTTAAGTTACTGTAAACTCCTTCCATTCGTTCTCCCAAGTCTGTTCGTACAGCTGCTACCTCTTCTGGTTTTCTTCCCGGACTTGGTGTATGTCCTGGTCTATCTGGGTACATCTTCTGACTGTTTCTTCATGACCTTCCTCAATTCTTCTCTTATTTTCTCCTTCGAGACGGTTCATTTTATCGAGTACCTCCTTGCGGACTCCAGAAATATTTTCGTTGGTCTTCTCTAGTTTCTCCAACGTTTCCTCCAATTTGTCGTTGATTTCCGTAACCTGCTGTTTTGCTTCTTCTCGGTACTCCATTAATTGGTGTGCCATCTGTAGCTTCATTTCTTGTTTATTTTTCTCGTGGTCCTCCTTCAGCTGTTCCTTCAATTCTTCCTTCAAATCTTCATTTCTTTGCTGAATTTCCTCCATCAATCGTTGTTGTAATATTTCATTATTCTTGTTAATGGTTTGTCTCAATTCTTCCTTCTGTTTCTGAAAATTGTCCTCCTGTTTTTTAAAATTTTCGTTTGTTTCTTTCTTCATTCCGTCAAATTTATTGGTCATCTCCTTCAAACTCTCTTCATTCTTGTCGAATTTATTGTTCATCTCCTTCAAACTCTCTTCATTCTTGTCGAATTTATTGTTCATCTCCTTCAAACTCTCTTCATTCTTGTCGAATTTATTGTTCATCTCCTTCAAACTCTCTTCATTCTTGTCGAATTTATTGTTCATCTCCTTCAAATTATTATTCATCATTTCCATTAATTTTAGTATGTTCTGGTCTCCTCTAAATTCTCCCTTGTCGCCCGCCTGTAATTCCGTTTCTTCGTCTTGGCTTGGTTCTGTTGTGGTTATTATTGTCTCCACTTCTTCAATCGGTGTTCCTTCCTCTTCTTCCCCTCTGTTTTCTTCCATCTCCTTCTCCTTTGCCAATTTTTTCGACACTCCTCTGGTGTGCATATTGTAGCCTTTCGTAATCGCCGCTAGAATTTATAGGGTTTAATTGTGTAATTTCTTTATTATTCTAGCCCCACGTTGGGCGCCACTTTGTATCTATCTCGTGACGTCCGCCTCGTTCAATCCCCGCGATGGAAGCCACTTTGTATCTATCTCTTGTGAACGGCTACCGTTTTACTCTGTAAAATGTGGATAATGTACAATTTGTGTGTAATGGGTGTACGTGTCTTCTCGATCCGTAGTTCAAATGCGTGCAACTTCTGTAGATTTCGTTCGTTGCGAACGTACGAATAACCAGGTCTTGATGTTCTTACCTGATGTTCATTAGGGGTATGAAATTCCCGGTGGCGCCAAATTGTTTTCTTAAAACAATTAAAATAAAATTCAAAGCCGTATGACCAGCGCAGCTCAGGCGGTTTGAATAATTCAAATATTTCCGCCAGCTAGGCCCACTGTAGCGCACAGCAGTTCGATACGTGGGCTGTGTAAATCGTTAGTCATCTGCTAAAATGTACATAAAATATTGTGCACCTCCTAATGAAATTATAACACCGTGGTTACACTCAATACTTACACATTTTTTATTAGTGATTGTTATTCATTTAATACAAATTATTCTAATACAAATGCTCCGGTTGTTTATATGAGACAATTACAGGGTTTGACAATCGATATTTGAATTGATAACCAGACGTTTAATGATGGCGTCTGTTGAAAATTGTGTACAAGTTATTAATGTTGGATAGTCATAGGTTCTTGAGGTTACGTTCAAAGGATTACAAATGTTTTAAAAAACAATAAAAATACACACCCTTACATCAAGTAAACTTAACTAACATATTGTGTAGGTATAATTTGTTTAGCGCAGTGTAGTAAAAGTGTTTACAAGTTATGGATCATTAACAACAGTTTATATTGGTTTTGGATGTCTGGTCGAGTGGCAGTCCACCAGTTGTCGTATGTCTCCTTGAACATTTCGTCCAACATCCCTCTTATTGTAGTCCATCGAGTCTCTCGATTCTTGATGATTAACTCTTCTACCCTCTTCAAGAATTCAATAGGATTTCTTTTATAATTACGGAAATTAATAGTATCTCTGTTATCTGTGTTCATGACATGATTATTATTACATGGTCGGTCACGCCAGGCATCCACTTCTTCCCGTAATGACTCTTCTATTCTGCGCATTTCGTCAATCCTCTGTTGGTTGTTGTCTACTTTGCTATCTACTTTATTTAAGTTACTGTAAACTCCTTCCATTCGTTCTCCCAAGTCTGTTCGTACAGCTGCTACCTCTTCTGGTTTTCTTCCCGGACTTGGTGTATGTCCTGGTCTATCTGGGTACATCTTCTGACTGTTTCTTCATGACCTTCCTCAATTCTTCTCTTATTTTCTCCTTCGAGACGGTTCATTTTATCGAGTACCTCCTTGCGGACTCCAGAAATATTTTCGTTGGTCTTCTCTAGTTTCTCCAACGTTTCCTCCAATTTGTCGTTGATTTCCGTAACCTGCTGTTTTGCTTCTTCTCGGTACTCCATTAATTGGTGTGCCATCTGTAGCTTCATTTCTTGTTTATTTTTCTCGTGGTCCTCCTTCAGCTGTTCCTTCAATTCTTCCTTCAAATCTTCATTTCTTTGCTGAATTTCCTCCATCAATCGTTGTTGTAATATTTCATTATTCTTGTTAATGGTTTGTCTCAATTCTTCCTTCTGTTTCTGAAAATTGTCCTCCTGTTTTTTAAAATTTTCGTTTGTTTCTTTCTTCATTCCGTCAAATTTATTGGTCATCTCCTTCAAACTCTCTTCATTCTTGTCGAATTTATTGTTCATCTCCTTCAAACTCTCTTCATTCTTGTCGAATTTATTGTTCATCTCCTTCAAACTCTCTTCATTCTTGTCGAATTTATTGTTCATCTCCTTCAAACTCTCTTCATTCTTGTCGAATTTATTGTTCATCTCCTTCAAATTATTATTCATCATTTCCATTAATTTTAGTATGTTCTGGTCTCCTCTAAATTCTCCCTTGTCGCCCGCCTGTAATTCCGTTTCTTCGTCTTGGCTTGGTTCTGTTGTGGTTATTATTGTCTCCACTTCTTCAATCGGTGTTCCTTCCTCTTCTTCCCCTCTGTTTTCTTCCATCTCCTTCTCCTTTGCCAATTTTTTCGACACTCCTCTGGTGTGCATATTGTAGCCTTTCGTAATCGCCGCTAGAATTTATAGGGTTTAATTGTGTAATTTCTTTATTATTCTAGCCCCACGTTGGGCGCCACTTTGTATCTATCTCGTGACGTCCGCCTCGTTCAATCCCCGCGATGGAAGCCACTTTGTATCTATCTCTTGTGAACGGCTACCGTTTTACTCTGTAAAATGTGGATAATGTACAATTTGTGTGTAATGGGTGTACGTGTCTTCTCGATCCGTAGTTCAAATGCGTGCAACTTCTGTAGATTTCGTTCGTTGCGAACGTACGAATAACCAGGTCTTGATGTTCTTACCTGATGTTCATTAGGGGTATGAAATTCCCGGTGGCGCCAAATTGTTTTCTTAAAACAATTAAAATAAAATTCAAAGCCGTATGACCAGCGCAGCTCAGGCGGTTTGAATAATTCAAATATTTCCGCCAGCTAGGCCCACTGTAGCGCACAGCAGTTCGATACGTGGGCTGTGTAAATCGTTAGTCATCTGCTAAAATGTACATAAAATATTGTGCACCTCCTAATGAAATTATAACACCGTGGTTACACTCAATACTTACACATTTTTTATTAGTGATTGTTATTCATTTAATACAAATTATTCTAATACAAATGCTCCGGTTGTTTATATGAGACAATTACAGGGTTTGACAATCGATATTTGAATTGATAACCAGACGTTTAATGATGGCGTCTGTTGAAAATTGTGTACAAGTTATTAATGTTGGATTGTCATAGGTTCTTGAGGTTACGTTCAAAGGATTACAAATGTTTTAAAAAACAATAAAAATACACACCCTTACATCAAGTAAACTTAACTAACATATTGTGTAGGTATAATTTGTTTAGCGCAGTGTAGTAAAAGTGTTTACAAGTTATGGATCATTAACAACAGTTTATATTGGTTAGTTTATAAATTGTCAGTGACTTAGTATTCTTTTTAATCTTTGAAAGTATTTAATTTCAGTTCAGTGAGATTTCGACCTTTAGTGAGATAATTAACGTGAGTTTATTTATATATTTTGGGTAATTTAAGAGGTACTTATCACTTCCGTAGTTATGGCGAATTCATACGATCTGTTATTCATGGGTTATACCATAATCTTCTTTAATTTGTTGGGTTCAGGACATCAGGCATCTTTTCCAGTTTAATTGGTAGTAATTTATTTTCTTTTTTCGTTAATTTTGCCTCAACTTCAATAATATGATTCCAGTCCTTGTCTTATGTCTTGGTATACACTTAGTAGTAACTTTTTCTGATATTTGCTATGTTTTAATTGACAATTTTGGTCACTCGAAAATTAGCGTCTATACCATTAAAGCGTCATGCATTCAGTAAAAAAATCTAACGGTATTTTTGCTTGTTACTCCACAGTTTCCATGGTAACGTAATTATTCTACCTGGTCGATCTCAAAATAAACACATTGTTATCAAACTTTGAATTTTTTGTTTAATTTGAATAAATATTTTATAATGGCTATATTTACTTGGGGATAATTTCAATGGTTGTAATCTTTACGTAGATGTTTCTATTTTCTTTCAAAGATTAGTTTGATATCTTACAAGATTGGTCTAAGTCATGTATTAATGTTTTAGTCCAAAATTGATAATACTATGTTAATACATAATTTACTTATTTCTAAGTTTTAATATAATTCTGCCATGTTCCCTTTCGTTACACATAATTAATATAATTTGCCTATTATTTCTTATAAAGGTATTGCTATTATTTTCTTTATAAATTCCTTACTTACTTAAAACATACTAACATATTACTGTAAAACTATTTCTTTTGGTATTTATTGCCTTAAACATTAAGCCAATAACTTCTTTCTTTAAATTAACAAATGAACAAATTTGGTGAGTGTTATACCTACACCATCTCTTTTATAACAGTAATCACCCTGGTGATTTTTATACTGAGATAATATTTTTTCTGTTTTTTACATTCACAATTATTCTGTGTCTTTCAGTCTAATATACTTAACTTAATTGCTCATTTAACATGTGCTTATGTTTTGGGTTTGTCACACTTGTTTAACTCTTTTTTCTTAAGATTATATGCTGTTTATTTTATTACACTTATCACTTCACTGTTCATCTTTGTCACTCCCTACCTATCTCTAATTACCCTTATATTTCTCACGATCTCACTATTATTACAAAGTTTTTGTATCTAATGAGTTCATGTCTCTTTTGTTAACTTCAGACTGTCATATATCATTTTATAATATGCAAACAACATGGTATTGTAAATACATCTTTCAAATAAAACATAACTTTGTATATATTGTCATTAAAGTGATAAAAATTGGTCTGAAATGTCATAATTAGTAATAATAACAACAGTTTAATAATGTTAAAATATATTGTGTTAATTGAAACATACTACATCTGTAGCAACAGCAATAATATTAGCGAATAAATAAACTCTCCAAAATCTTATACTTTCAAACACATAATGCTGAAATAATAAACATACTGCTGAGATAATCTTAGTAAAAGTTCCAAAGTATATAGTAGGATATACAATTTGTTCTCTGATTGAATCACGCACACATTTCTATTCCCTGTCTGTATGAGTGTAATTTTAAACATAACAGCTGACACATCACCTATAGATAAGGATGTACACACAATCATATCTACACATGGTTTTTTATGTATAACAATTGCTGAGATACTGTCATTTACAAGTTACCACTAATAAAAATTTAAACATAAATTATTAACAATAATAAAAAATTATGCTCTTTTAAAACACTCTTGTGAGTTAATTGTTATGGCCACGTAATTTTTTTTTTCTTTTTTCTTCACTGTCTTCTTGTCTCGCTTTACTTTGGTTAATATCTGGCCAATCTCTGGGGTTGGGTCAATGTCAGTTGTCTGTCAGTCTAGTTCGTATTTTCTTGTTTTGTGACCACCTTTGGTTGTATTCTTCCTCCTTCACTATTGATTATATTTACTACTTTCATTCTCGTTATCATTTATCTATCAAAATATATTGTTTCTTGGCATTTTTTACATACTTTTTAATATCAAATGTGATCAGGGTTTGGCAATGTTATAATATATGGAATATCCAGATGAGAATCAATTAAAAGGCACTATTAATTAATATACTCACAAGAAAAGTTAAAATAAAGAAAAAATCTGCAAATAATATATATACTACAAATTTAAAAACTCAGAAAACTAAAAATGTGAATAACAAAATTACCCAGGTAAGATAGAAGCAGGCAATTAAGATACCCCGACAAAGAAACCAGACCAGAAGAAACAAAAGCATACACAGCGAAATGGTACTGAAGAAAGAAGAAAGAAGAAAGAAGAAAGAAAAAAATATAAAATGAACAAGAATACTGAAGAAAGAAGAAAGAAGAAAGAAGAATGACCAAAAATACTGAAGAAAGAAGAAAGAAGAATCACCAAAAATACTGAAGAAAAAAGAAGGAAGTGAGACGACCCATATAAAATAGAAACCCCATAGGGAGAGAACCCAAAAACCCCAAAAATAAATGAATGTCCAAAGAGAAAGTATAACACCCCAAAAAACCACATCACAATGTAAAACTGACAAAAGCCAAAAGTGTTAATAGTATTAAATAACGTATGTATGAAATGCTAATTATTATATAGTAATAATTAGTAATTATTATAATTACTAATGAAAGGCTACTGAAGCTATATGAACATTCCATAGAATGAAATAAGAAACAGATAGCCAGTGTTATACTTAGAGAGAGGGAATAAATCCTTTAAAATTGGGAAATACAGAGCAGACTGTTAATAATTAGTTTTAAGAAGTGTTAACCATTATATGGAACCAAGATGTTATGTTCCTGTTCCATATAATAACTAGACAAATAAGAATTATGAGTAAGGGATATTATTGTTATAAGCTGTTATTTTGTTGTCAATTTAAATTTGGAATACCCTATCTAAAAGTAGATATCATTCCCAATGTTATAAAATATTTTCTAATTATGTTACTAGGTAATCAATACACATAAAAGGTATTATTCAAGGTACCAGTTTTGACAGAGATAGGTGTTATATTTTAATTGTACAATCAATAATCACTGTTATACCATTCAAAGAACTAATTGTTAATAAAGTATATAAGGATAAGAAGTCAGAGAAGGATATAAAATAACTACATTGGTAAAAATTTTGCAAATAGCAACACATCAAATCTAGGCCATATAATGAATTTAAACTGCAGAATAATTAATAAATCTAGTCTTATAAGCCAGTTAAATTGACAATATTTATGCAAGATAAACTCAACATATAGTATACCATGTAAATAAGGCTTTCTAAAGATATGGTCATTATATAAGTAAAATTATTTATTTATCTAATAAAATTACCATTAAAACTGGAATGGACTAACTGAAATTATCATAGGAGGAGTCATATACAAATGAATTGTATTTAAAAACCATCATTAATAAACTAAATTGCAATAAATTAAGTAAGAATAGACAATTATATCAATTTCAGATTTAATAGAATAATAATTATATTAGGGAAAATGGCTATTATTTGCTTAGACAACAGGAAGTATAATTTTAGGCCTACCTGCCAAAAATGTAATAAATATAATTTTCTAATGAAACTTTGTAACACTAAATTACTTACTAGCAAAATAAGCAGAATAGAATAATGAAACCGAATATGTATTTAATATTTCGTACAGTTAACTAATAACGAAATTATTTTCTGAGCATAATGTATCAAAATAAAATGTATCGGAAGCTAAGATAATTTGAAACAATGTATAAGATATATTAAATAGGCTAAGATTTTCAGGAGACGAAGGAAATCAGAACAGTTCATTATTATACGTTGACGAGTGCACTTAATGTGAATATTTGCTAGAAATAACCTTTAATGGCGGTTACGTTATAAACCGAGTTCCGTGAAATTTTGTATAAAATTATTTTGAACTATTTTATTTATTGTGAAGTGGTGAAGTTAACCTATGAACAGTGTAACACCAATAAACTGAACCACATAAAACTAATTAAACGGAATAACACTGATATCACACCATATACAGACTGAAAATTCGAGGTTAAACCGACACACATAGACACAATGAGATATATCCAATAACAACATTTTACACCAAGTGAACTATTCCATCATACACCAGTGACATTCAAATATATCCAGGACGATCATATACAATTGCTGAGACCATTTACACGAAGAAAGGACATCTTTATTTCAACAAATACTTCGTCAATTTTAGAGGCTTCATCGCGCATGCGTCAGTCGGCCATTTTGATCCATTCTCACTGCTGTGAAAAAACGACATTTGGCTGAAATTGGTTCGAATAAAAATCATATATAAACTTTTATTATTTCTAATTATCATTGTATTGTTTAATATTAAGGCATTTTATAATTGTAAGTGTTATACTTTCCTGCCCATAACCTTCTCTGGCTATATCTTAAATAACCGTTTAAAGAACCATATTTTTATAATACTAATGTAAACTGTTTATATCGACCGGCCCTGAGTGAGTCGATACTACATTGCAACATCGATTTTAATAGAACAAATTCATTATTTTTATTAATAAACGTTCTGTTTTGGTAATTTGGAGTTGATTTTTATTATAAAAAGGCTTAACAGGTGAATTAATCAAGAAACCCAACTAACCGAAAGGCGGTATATACGAAACGACAACGTTTCAAGAAGAAGAAGAAGAGAGCCGTTTTTTCGCCTAAACTTGGAGTTAACCAGATTGTCTTTTAAACAAATTTCCTGAAAGTGACACTATTACCAAAATAAACACAATACCATCATAATTTTAATTACAACCAATAAACTCGATTTGTTCCTAAATTTTAAGAACTTAAATACTCAGAAAACATTTTTTCAGAAAATTTTTTATTTGAAATAAATTTTAAATTTATTTTTATTTTCAAATTGTTACAACAGCAATTCACACAGATTTTATTTTGTAACTACGAAGACCAGGAACGTTACCAAATTGACGTTTCCATAAAGTGAACATTATTACACATTCTTGCATACATAAAGTAAATCTAATATTTTGTTTTATTACACTATATATATATTTCAATCACTTTCTGCTACAGTCCGTTTCTTGATGTATATAATACTTTAACATTTATAACTAAATTTACCTCAAGATATACTTTTTTCCTATTAGGAACATGTTTCGAGAGTTCCTGTTCTCTCATCTTCAGCCTTCGCCATCTTGTTTCTGGTGACGTATTTGTGTGTTGGCTTCTGGATGTTATTAAGGTAGTTTGTTGGTCTTTGGTCTTTTAAAGTTGCATTATTGTGTGTGGTTGTGGTATCTGTTTTTGTATTTTGTGTATTTTCGATGTTGAGTGCTTTGAATATTGTGTCATGTTTTGTATTGATTTGTATTTGTTCTGGTATTAGTTTGTTTTGTGTTTTATGTTTGTAAATCTGTAAATTTTCCCAAATGTTCATTATGGTGCCTTTGTGTGGTATATGTTTTATTAGTGTTACATTGGTTATGTCTGGGAATTCATGTCCTGTGTTTATTGCATGTGTGGCTAAATTGGATTTATATATATTTGGTTTTTTGTATGCATTTATGTGTTCAAAATAACGTTTTTTCAGCTGTTTTTTTGTTTGTCCTATATAACATTTATTGCAATTTTGGCATTCAATTTTGTATATACCGTTGGTTGTTGTATTATCTTTGTTGTGTGAGCTATTTAGATTTTGTAATTTATTTTTATTAGTTTTGTATGCTATTTTTATATCTGTGTTTTTAAATAGTTTTGTTAGTTTTGTCATTTTATTATTTATATATGTGAATGTGGCCCATTTTTTGTTGTTGTTATTATTTATGTGTTGTTCAGTTTGATTAATTCTTAATTGTTCAGTTTTTATTTTGTATTTGATTTTATTTTCTATTTTGATCATAGTATTTTTATTGTATCCATTTGCATAACCAATTTGTATATTATATTTCTTTCTTTGTCAGTTTCTTGTTTGTTTAGGGGTATTTTGTACATTCTGTTAAATAACGAATAAAATGCTGCCATTTTATGTTGTGGTGGGTGGTCAGAATGGTTAGGTATAAATAATGATGTTAGTGGAAGTTGGTTTTCTGTATATTGCATATTGTATGTGTTTGTTGTATCTAGTGATGGTTATGTCTAAATAGTTGTTTTGTTATGTTTTTCTTTTTCTTCTGTGAATTGTATTTTGGGATATATGTTATTGATTTGTTTCAGTATGTTCTCTGCATTTGTGTTTTTGTTATTTGATACATATAGTCCATCATCTACATATCTTATCCATATGCCATCTGGGTCATGTGTTTTTATGATATTTTGTATTTTGGTGTCTATGTGTTGTAGGAATATTTCTGTTATTATGCTTGATAATGGTAATCCCATTGCTAAACCTTCTTTCTGTTGATAAATTTTGCTATTAAATTCAAAGTAATTTTGTTTTAGTATTAGTTGAGACTATTTTTTATTTCGGTTATATATTGTTTGTTTTCATTTTGTTCTATAAGTTTGTTTATTATTATGTCAATTGTTTCTTCTACTGGGATATTAGTGTACATATTTGTTATGTCATATGATGTGAAAAATGTATTTTCATTTATATTTATTATTTTTAGTTTGTCTATTAATTCGTATGTATTTTTTATGTTATGATGGTTATTTGTTAGATGGTTACTTTTTAGTTTTTGTGCTATTATTTTTGCTATTTTGTATGTAGGAGCTTTTTTGAAATTGATTAATGGACGTATTGGGTTGTTTAATTTGTGTATTTTTATTAGGCTGTTCATTTTAGGTGGTTCTGGATTACTGTTTATATATATGTCTATGTTTTTATTGTTAAAAATGTTTTTATTTGTTTTTATTAGTTTTATTGTTTGTTTAAGATAGTTTTCTGTTGGGTTTTTATCTAGTTGTACGCATTTATTATTGTTGATGAAGTCTTCGGTTTTTTTTATGTAGTCTGCTTTATCAATGATTACTGTTGCTTGACTTTTGTCTGTTTTAGTTATTATTAAATTATTGTTCTTTACTTTATTTTTAATTTCTTTTATTGTTTTATTGTTTTTCTTTTGTTTATCTTTGTTTTTCATTTCGCTAGTGATTATTTTTTTAATTATATGTGTTGCTTCTGTTCTTTTTTCTTCTTGTATATTGTCTTTTATTAGGTTAATGGCAAAACATACCTAATACCTAAATGCCTAATAGGAAAAAAGTATATCTTGAGGTAAATTTAGTTATAAATATTAAAGTATTATATACAACAAGAAACGGACTGTAGCAGAAAGTGATTGAAGTAATTTAACCATACAAGGTAAATAAGCCTACAGTGAAAAAACGAAAAGTGAGGTTATAAAACAAATGCAAAAACAAAAGTGTATAGTGAAAAAAATAGTGAAGTGAATATCAAATTAAGTGAAATCAACTACCAAATAACGGATAACAAATCATCTCTCAAATAAATATACATTAACATGTACACAAACAACATAACCACATTACCAAATTGTTAAACAAATTTCAAACACGAAAAAAAAACTAATGAACACAAACATGAACATATACTTCAATAGACAATGCCAAAAACATAAATTAACACCTAAATACATCAACATAAACACAAACAACAAAAATATGACTGCACAAAAAACTATAAAACAAGCACAAAGGCTATGGATACAAAACGAAATTAATCAATTATACAGTAAGAAAAATAGCATAACACTAGACATATACAAACTACACTTAGAGCTAACAAGTTTATTACATCCAATCACTTGGAATAATAAATACAATAACATAGAAAATAAAATAAGATTTGAAAAAAAAGACATATACAATCAATAAAAAACTTAACACATTAAAACAACAAAACAAAAATCAAGAACAAAAAAACAAAAATAAACACACATTTTACCCTCGAACCATTAACCTTAGCAATACAGAATTTAACAAAAAAGAAACAGAATATTTAAACAATATGTCAAAAACTAACATAACCCAAAATGCAAACAAAAATCTAGAAAATTTAATAGTAGAAACAGAATTTGCCATTAACCTAATAAAAGACAATATACAAGAAGAAAAAAGAACAGAAGCAACACATATAATAAAAAAAATATTCACTAGCGAAATGAAAAACAAAGATAAACAAAAGAAAAACAATAAAACAATAAAAGAAATTAAAAATAAAGTAAAGAACAATAATTTAATAATAACTAAAACAGACAAAAGTCAAAGCAACAGTAATCATTGATAAAGCAGACTACATAAAAAAAACCGAAGACTTCATCAACAATAATAAATGCGTACAACTAGATAAAAACCCAACAGAAAACTATCTTAAACAAACAATAAAACTAATAAAAACAAATAAAAACATTTTCAACAATAAAAACATAGACATATATATAAACAATAATCCAGAACCACCTAAAATGAACAGCCTAATAAAAATACACAAATTAAACAACCCAATACGTCCATTAATCAATTTCAAAAAAGCTCCTATATACAAAATAGCAAAAATAATAGCACAAAAACTAAAAAGTAACCATCTAACAAATAACCATCATAACATAAAAAATACATACGAATTAATAGACAAACTAAAAATAATAAATATAAATGAAAATACATTTTTCACATCATATGACATAACAAACATGTACACTAATATCCCAGTAGAAGAAACAATTGACATAATAATAAACAAACGTATAGAACAAAATGAAAACAAACAATATATAACCGAAATAAAAAATAGTCTCAACTAATACTAAAACAAAATTACTTTGAATTTAATAGCAAAATTTATCAACAGAAAGAAGGTTTAGCAATGGGATCACCATTATCAAGCATAATAGCAGAAATATTCCTACAACACATAGACACCAAAATACAAAATATCATAAAAACACATGACCCAGATGGCATATGGATAAGATATGTAGATGATGGACTATATGTATCAAATAACAAAAACACAAATGCAGAGAACATACTGAAACAAATCAATAACATACATCCCAAAATACAATTCACAGAAGAAAAAGAAAAACATAACAAAACGACTATTTAGACATAACCATCACTAGATACAACAAACACATACAATATGCAATATACAGAAAACCAACTCCACTAACATCATTATACCTAACCATTCTGACCACCCACCACAACATAAAATGGCAGCATTTTATTCGTTATTTAACAGAATGTACAAAATACCCCTAAACAAACAAGAAACTGACAAAGAAAGAAATATAATATACCAAATTGGTTATGCAAATGGATACAATAAAAATACTATGATCAAAATAGAAAATAAAATCAAATACAAAATAAAAACTGAACAATTAAGAATTAATCAAACTGAACAACACATAAATAATAACAACAACAAAAAATGGGCCACATTCACATATATAAATAATAAAATGACAAAACTAACAAAACTATTTAAAAACACAGATATAGAAATAGCATACAAAACTAATAAAAATAAATTACAAAATCTAAATAGCTCACACAACAAAGATAATACAACAACCAACGGTATATACAAAATTGAATGCCAAAATTGCAATAAATGTTATATAGGACAAACAAAAAAACAGCTGAAAAAACGTTATTTTGAACACATAAATGCATACAAAAAACCAAATATATATAAATCCAATTTAGCCACACATGCAATAAACACAGGACATGAATTCCCAGACATAACCAATGTAACACTAATAAAACATATACCACACAAAGGCACCATAATGAACATTTGGGAAAATTTACAGATTTACAAACATAAAACACAAAACAAACTAATACCAGAACAAATACAAATCAATACAAAACATGACACAATATTCAAAGCACTCAACATCGAAAATACACAAAATACAAAAACAGATACCACAACCACACACAATAATGCAACTTTAAAAGACCAAAGACCAACAAACTACCTTAATAACATCCAGAAGCCAACACACAAATACTTCACCAGAAACAAGATGGCGAAGGCTGAAGATGAGAGAACAGGAACTCTCGAAACATGTTCCTAATAGGAAAAAAGTATATCTTGAGGTAAATTTAGTTATAAATATTAAAGTAATATATATATACACACACACACACACACACACACATAAAATATGTATATACATATAAGTTTTTCGTATATATGAATTTTATTGTGTGTGTGTGTGTGTGTGTGTGTGTGTGTGTGTGTGTGTGTGTGTGTGTGTGTGTGTGTGTGTGTGTGTGTGTGTGTTACTGTAAAAGTGCGAAGAAAGCTAAATCTTAACATTTACCGGTATATCCTAAGATTTACCGTTTTATGATGGTAAATGTCCGAAGAGCCTTTTAAAATGTTTCCATTTCGGACTTTTACCAACAGTTAGTGGTAAATGTCAAGATTTACCGCTGCGTTGTGGTAAAAGCTGCACTCGGAGGTTTTCGTTGGCTTGGCGACCTGTTTCAACATGTTTGTTAGTCACATTCATTGTCAATGTATTTTATATCGCAAAGGCTCAGTCTCTATCTGTCCTTGTCCGGGTCTTTGTATCTTTCGTTTATTAATATTATATTAAGTATTTCAGTTGTTTTGTTGGTTCATTCTCTTCATTCACGCACTTAATATTAGTGATAAATTGTAACTTTCCTTGTTAACACTTACGTTTCTTAATGTCCTCGTACGTTTCGGTGTGTTATTAAGAAACGGTTTCGTCATTCATTAAGAAACGTAAGTGTTCACAAGGAAAGTCACAATTTATCACTAATATTAAGTATTTGTTCGGTTTTCGGTCCAGAAAAATGAATGACGTAATGAGTAAAAGATTTTATAAACTTTTAGGGGAATCGGTACGTCATAAAAAGGATAACTTATATTTATCCAAAGAAAAATATAATCTTTTGTTAGCTGAAGTAAAAGTGGCAAAAACTGTGACTTATAAACAATCATTGCACTACAGGCGTTTGAAACGTTATGATATTCTTAACAGCGGTTGTGAAGATACACTCGTAGCACTTGTTTTTGCGGGAGGAGAAGAGATCTATTACTACGTTTGTTTTCATGAACTATTTAATGTAATATACGAAAATCATATTGTTATCGGTCACGAAGGAAGAACGCTAGTGGAACTAAATCGCAAGTATAAAAACGTAAAGTACAGTCAATTGCTACTTACTTAAAGTTATGTGAGCCGTGTCAAAACAAACAATAAACGTTTAAAAAAGGAATTGTTGTGAAACCTATATTACATAACGAAATGAATTCTCGTGGCCAAATCGATTTAATCGGCATGGGAGCCAACCCAGATAATCGGTCGAAATTTATACTAGTACGAGCCGCCGAAGGATTTCAAAAACGACAGAAAAAATGACAGTTGTCTCTTGTAAAAAAGTAGCTAAACCTTTAGTTGGACAGAATGTGAGAGTTAAAGTGCCAGATGTAGACCGGGAAAAAGGTGGACCCAAAGTCAATAATAGCTGACGTACTGAATATAGAAAATGATGAATTTTATCAACTTGGGACCACAGTTGGAAAACTTACATCTTTATACACAAGAAACCAATTCATGCGGTGTACAGAAAATTTTATTAGCGTTGCATGGGTAGGAAACGAAGAGGTTACTGTTGAAGAAGTGATTAATAAACTATCGTTAATTGGAGGACAAGGATTCAAAAAGTGTAATTGTTTAAAAAAGTGTACTACGAAGAAGTGTTTGTCCAAAGCGTCCTCTTTGTTGTCCAGTTCTAAATGTCATAACAGTCAACCTGCTGCAACAAGTAATTTTTCATTTTTTATTACTTTATTTTACTTTTATTACTTTATTACTTAATTACTTTAATAAGTTTTAATTGATTTGTATCAATTAATTATTGGACTAAAAAACCTGTAAAAAGGACTCGTATTTGCTTTCGTCAGTAAGATTACATTCTCACAAAATGGTTAAAAAGTTTTTAAATGTTCTTTTTTTACAGAATGGTTTTAAACATTCTTTTTTTTTAAGTAAACTTCGTTAATTTTATCAATTTTTATATTTTTGGCTGTATATTTTTGTAATAGTTTTTCAACAATTTATTGTACATCGCTAAATAAAAATTATTTCAGAAACAAAGCAGTAGTGTAATGTATCATTTTTTGTCTCCTTTCTTCACGCGTTATTATGGAAATGATTATTTTAAATTTTAACTATAAATTCCTTTAAAACTGAAAATATTACGCTTTTAACACAATGCAGCTGTAAATCTTGACATTTACCACTAACTGTTGGTAAAAGTCCGAAATGCAAACGTTTTAAAAGGATCTTCGAAAGTTTACTATCATAAAACACTAAATCTTAGTATATACTGGTAAATCTTAAGACTTACCTTACTTCGCACTTTTGCAGTAACATATGTTCACACACACACACACGCACACACACACACACACACACACACACACACACACACACACACACACACACACACACACACACACACACACACACACACACACACACACACACACACACACACACACACACACACACACACACACACACACAACTATGTCGTACGGAGTACCATCTGTGATAACCAGTTCGTTAATTTAGTTTTAATATATTTTATTCTAATGAATTTTAATAGTTTATGATTTGACCATAGACGTCTTTATTTTATCTCAGGTGTAAAATGAAAAAACATTATTTACAAAAAATATTTAGTAAAATAAGCAATAATATTAAAAAAGTTTGGGTGCGTGTATCAGTAAGTGTGTACACGCGGAAGAAGTGAAACTTCTTTGGGTTATATCCATTATTTTTTGTTTATCCATTATTATTATTATTATTATTATTATTTTTAACTGTATACTTAAAATTTAATAGGATGGGAGAGGTATCAGTATAAGAAAAATTTTCATTTTTAGTAAATTAAAAATATTTTATTATATACATTTACAGAAATTATTATTATTATTATTATTAATCTATTTCGTTAATATTTAGTGATATTTCATCATACACTTTTGTAACCAAAGGCTTATAATAACTAAAATAAGAAATGTATGTTTTACATTCAGTATTATCCAGAAACCTTGTGAATTGTCGTATTGGATATTTTTTTATCATTTTGTATAGACAGGTTTAAATTATCTTTTAAAAATTCAACCAGTCTTATAGATTTGTCTAATGCAAAATTGACATTGAAATCTCCACTTAAAATCATAGGTATTTTATAATAGTCTTTACGAAGTATGGCGGCACCTTGTGATGTATACGATAATAATGAACGATGGAGAAAATCAATAATATCATCTAATGTTTTATTAGGAGAAATATACACTGCTACAATCATAACTTTTTGCCCATTTTCCATTTTACATTCAGCCATACACAAATCGCCAACTGTAGATGCCATTGAACCATAGACATCAGATTGAGTAACGGAAAAATCCATGGATCGAGTTATAATGTTAATAATATCGTCAGAATTTTGAAATATCCCGACACCTCCCGCTCTAATATTTGGTTGTTTATATTTCACAATGCAGTTGAAATTAAGAACAGATACGTCATCTTCATTGGCTAGCCAAGTTTCTGATAAAACTATGACATTTGAATTTTTCACAACTATATCTTTTAGATCAACAGCATGAGCTGTAAGACTTTGGCAATTAAAAGTGAATACTGGATAAACCTTTTATGTTATTGATGAACTAAATTTTCATTTATAGTTTCTAGTTTGTTTAGTGAAAGTCGTTTAAATTCCTCTTGCAAATCAATTGTTGATGATATCGTCTTCGGCCATGGTAGAATATCATTGTATAAATTCTCGTTGTTCTGTGTCGTAATACGTAGTCCTTCAATACTCGTCACACGTGATAAAGCAAAGTATAATAATGATTGAGAATGACGTCGATCGTATTCATAAACAATTTTTAACATATATGTTGTAACGTACCAAATTGGCAGTTACATAAAATAACTATCTATTAGGTCAAGTAAAGGGAGATCATGAAAATATTTCAAAGTGCATAAAATAAGGAACAGGAGAATATAGACAAAGTGTGTATATACGAACAAATATTATTGAAACAAACCCAACCAAGAAGAAGGAAGAGTAATATGGATATCATCGAGTACAAAAGAGGGAGAAAATAACAGCGAGCCAATCCAGGCCCAATAGGTCCAAAATAGTGAGGGAACATGACAAAAATAATCATTAAAATGAAGAGGAGCCAATAGATCCCGAATAGTGAGGGGAACAACGAAAATAATCATTAAAATGAAGAGGAGACAAATCAAGTACAACCACAATGATGATAAAACAAACAAATTTGTTTTTTAGTATAAGATACTATGGAACAATGACTACCACGAATAAAAATATTGAAGAATATGACAAGACTAAGGGAACATTGATTATCACAAGTAATGTATAACCCAGGAGAACACCGATAGTGAACAACAACTAACCAAGAAGAAAGGAAGAAGAAGAGCAAAGGAAACATACCACGAAGAATGAAGATAATGTATGGACAGTACAAGAAATCAACATTCACAAGGTATACAAGGAACTATATTAGTGACCGGAAGAAGTGTAATGATTATTCGAAGATCAACTACAAAGAAACCAGTGTTTAGCATAATTGAGTAATCACAAACAATAACAGTGAAAACTTAATATAAGTGTGACAACCTGTAATATGATAACCATTTTTACCCCAAATAAACACCACAGACAATACAAGTGAGAATGTTTATAACAGAGGAAAATGGTAACCATTATAAGTGAAAGAATCAAGATTAACTAGTTAAAATGCACAGACAATTAGTGTGACCAGTTTAATCAAGATTGTAACACAACATAGATAATCATTAAGACCATCAAACGAAATATGAGATAGAACAGTAAATTATTTGTTCATAGGGACTGATAATAAAAGCTTTGTAAGTCTTAAAATGAAATGTGACTGAATGCCACAGCAAGACAGAACAAAATATAAATAAATTGCAGAACAAATAGTAGCAAATAAGCTAGTTTGTTAGGTATAAAACAATCAATTTACCAAAAACTAGGTAATACCCAACAAGAAATGTAATACTATTAAACTAAGAATACTTGTGTTATTGTTTCAACAAATAGTGTAAACATGTGTATTACTTAATAATTAAACCATTGTAGTAGAATGCCATAATGAAATGGTAATAGTAAAGTCAAATACTGCATAAGAATATGTTGAACATTGTTGTCAGACAACTGACACATAACCTCATAGAAGGTGCACCTATAACATAAAATCATGTATATTAGTTAAACCAAGCAACTATCAACAATTGTCTCAAACAAAAACTAATTATGAATAATAATGCAAACCAATAAATAACATATGTACTGAAGTACACAGCAAATGAATCAGATTGAATATGATATCATAAAGCCAAAAGAACAGGAACCCAATGTGACAAGTTAGTTAATCAAAATGCACTATCAAAACTTATCAAAAGATTACGAAAAATGTTATCAGTAGTTAGAGAAATGTCTGATACTGCTATGAGAACACCTCACAAATGTAATAGTAGTAGTTTAGTAATTGAAATATTAGAAACTAACTAACTACCATTGTAAAACCAGATGTAAACAAACACCATACTAAGAATTGGAGAGCTCTCAGATAACGAAAGGTTGATAAATATGTTAAACCAACAAGGTACAACAATTGTACACTATTTTAATTAATAACATTATATACCTTGTGTGGTAAAATAATTAAAAAAGTGACAAATCAGAGAAATGAGAACAGAAGGTATTTTTGATAATACTATAAGTATATAAAAAATAACATTTTTGCAAAATAAAATGTGAAACAATGTAAATAGATGTATATATTAGTGTTAGGATGTCAAACAAATGTAATTAGGTAAGGAATAATAGCGTTATATGTAATTATAAATAATCGAATATGGTCGCTAGGGACGCCATTACCAGATATTGTTTAAATTGTCATTACAACTATTTTAAGTACTAAAACGAAAGAGAAATGGACTCGAGACGTTTTGTAATATGTGTTATAATGTAATTGGAACAAAATATGGTGAAACAAACTTATTTATATTAAGAATCACCATATGAGTTTGGACGGTACAGCAATGATTTTATTTTCTAGGTTGGCTAATCTGATTTATATCGCGCATCAATTTTCGCGTGGTTGTACCTTGCACAGTGCTTAGCTAGCTATCTCGGCGTTCGGTTCGCCGAATCCTTCGCTGTCAATTAGTGTCGACATTAAATGTAGGCTTTAGGCCTTTGTATTCTCGAATATGGCCGACTAGGCCCTCTTCATGATTAGCTAAATTCATACTAATTCGCAACATGCAGTATTAGCCAGCCTCATTCAAATTTACAGCTGTAATGTAATTATTCAAAATATTAAAATTATTCGTATACAGTCCACTTCTTGTTATTTCTTAATGCAGAATTAATTCATTTTACACATCATCTCAATCACTATGGAAGACCAGCCAACAGAATATTTAATTCAAGAAGAATACATTTAGCCCACTTGGGCCCAATTAATTAACACTTCCTGTCCACGCTTGTGGAACATTATTTCATTCAACAGTTTCGGTCCACTTGGACCGGGACTAATCATTTTTTGGTCACTCCGGACCTGGATTTCCATTTAATATCTTTATATCTGTTTCTGGCCATCACGGGCGGATTAGCGCGTCAGCTAATGCGACCGTGGCGTGATTTGCGTCGCCATTTCGCTCGTCATCTTCGGACAACGTAATAGCAAGTTCCTGCCGGCTGCAGTGCTTCAAAGTGGTCATCTCTGCCAGCTGTTCACCATCGTCACCAAGGAGCCGACGCTGTGGGACGTCGCCAACCAGGTACCACCAGCAACAGTAAAAAGGTGCGTAAAAAATGTCTGAAGAAGGCCTCAAGGTGCTGACCAGAAAGAGAGGCGGATTAAAGTCCGCGGTAAATTCGTTTGATATTAATTTAAGCACAAAACATTTTCTGACTGTAAGATTAGAAAGTCTTAAGAGCTTAGCCTCGAAGTACGACGAGGTACAGTCTGAGATAGAGCTTATCAGTAAAGACACGAGCGCTGCTCAGGCAGACCGAGTCGAGGTTGAGGAAATGATATACTCAACTGAGGCAAACATTTTACAACTTCTTGACACTTTTAATACTCAGACTGTGCCTCCTGTACTATCGACGCCTATGCATTTAAAGCCGATAAGTTTGCCCTGCTTCTCAGGCAACATACTTGAGTGGCAACACTTCTATTCAATTTTCAATGATCTAGTGCATTCAAGATCCGACTTAACACCAGTACAGAAACTGCATTATTTGCATTCCTCGGTGAAGTGTGAACCATTAGACTTAATTAAATCATTACCCATTTGTCAAGAAAATTATGTAATAGCGTTGAACTTGCTGTCCGAAAGGTTAATAATTCATTTATATTAGCCAAATATTATGTACAAAACCTACTTCAGGTTAAGTCCACAATAAAGGACTCAGTGCAAAGCTTGGCGGAGTTTACGAATACAATAACGTCTTCCGTTAATTCACTGGCGGCAATGAAGCTGTCCGTAAATTCATTTGAGTTTATTACCATACAGTTGCTCTCCACCAAACTTGACCCTATTACTTTAAAACTTTGGAAGGAGTCAATAGACCCTGACAACTTGCCCAGTTTTCAAGACTTTACGCATTTTTTAAACTTGCGCCGACAGCTTTTAGAAAATACAATGCCAATTGAATCCGGACAGCAATTCAACAAACCTAGCGTAAAACCAAACAATAAATTTGAGAAATATAGCTTAAGAAATACTGCTGGCAGCAATACCTTTAAGAGTTATCACGCAGTGGCAAGGCATTATTTATGCGTGTGTTGTAAATCTGACCACCCGCTTTACATGTGTAACAATTTTCGTATGTTAAGTGCCGCTGAGCGGGGGCAATTGGTTGCAAAGCATAAATGCTGTATTAACTGCCTTAGAGCAGGTCATTTGATAACAAATTGTAAAAGTAAACAGGTCTGTAAAATTTGTTCAAAGGGTCACCACACCTTGCTGCACGCTAATTACGTGCCGAAATCACCAGCTGCCAGCAGCAATTATTGCTCATTTAAATTACAGTGTAAAAACAATGTTCTTTTATCCACAGCGGTTGTACATGTCGTTGATCAGGCTGGCAACAGGCATGAAGCTCGGGCACTCCTAGACGCCGGTTCCCAGATCAATTTTTGTACGAAATCATTTGCGAAAAGGTTGCACCTTAAACTAACCCGATCTAATATTCCAATTACAGGAATAAACAATACAGCGTGTTGCGCTACTGACATTGCTTCTATGCGTATTATTTCTCGCTATCAGAGACATAGTTTTGAGGCCAAATGTGCCGTCCTATCTAACTTAACTCATAATCTGCCTTCAATCTCGTTTGACATCAACCGGTTCCACATTCCAAACAAAATTTTTCTCGCCGACCCAGATTTTAATATATCTTCACAGATCGACATACTATTAGGGGCACAATTTTATCTGGATTTAATATTAGCCAATAAATACACACGCGGACCCAACTTCCCTATCATTCAGGAAACAAAACTGGGTTACATTCTGGCCGGCAATCTGCCCAAACACTGCCACACCCAGGGTCCTGCGGTTTCGTTCCTGGCAAGGAACAATGACAGTCAAATTCTGCAATCTCTCGAGAGATTTTGGGAGGCAGAAACAATCCCTGGCGATACCCCTGACGGCGAGTCGGCTTGCGAAGAGCATTTTGTGCGCTCTACTCAGCGCAACCGCGAGGGTAGATTTATAGTGTCGCTCCCATTCAAGTCTGATAATCCCCACTTGGGGGAATCTTACACAAGTTCCGAATCAAGATTTTTAAGCTTGGAGCGTCGATTCAGGCGCGATGCCAAGCTCGCTCGCGACTACGCGGACTTTATCAGGGAATATATGGATCTTGGGCACATGACACTCATCGATCATGGCGCTATCAATTCAGGAGCGTCAAATATTTACTACTTGCCTCACCATGCAGTGTTTAAACATTCTAGCTTGACCACAAAACTGCGCGTTGTTTTTGATGGTTCGTCCAAGACTACTAATGGTCTTTCGTTAAATGACATATTATTAGTAGGCCCCAATGTTCAGCAGGATCTCTTCTCTATTCTGTTGCGTTTTCGCATACATAAGTATGTCCTGATTGCCGACATCGAAAAAATGTATCGTCAGATTCACGTAGCTGAAGGAGATTGTCACTATCAACGCATTTTGTGGCGTGACTCTCCCCTCGAACCACTTAAGCATTTCGCGCTGCAAACAGTAACCTACGGCACGGCTAGCGCCTCCTTTTTGGCCACTCGGTGCCTTCTACAAATTGCTAGAGACAATCAAACTTCCTTTCCCCAAGCGGCTTTAGCCATAACTAACGATTTTTATGTCGACGATTTACTTACCGGTTCGGACACTATCCCCGATCTAACCAAGCTGAAATCCGACCTAGGTGCGTTACTTGCTCAATATGGTTTCACGTTGCACAAATGGGCATCAAATGAACCCACAGCGGTCGCAAATCATCACAACTTTTCACTACCCCTAAATAAACAGGACAACGTGCGTACCCTGGGCATTCTTTGGAACAACACTGCCGATTCATTTTTGTTTGATGTCAAACTATCTCCGGTTGACCATAGCATATCCAAGAGAAAGATTCTTTCAATTATCGCCGGAATATATGATCCGCTGGGTTTAATCGGACCAGTTGTCTTTTTGTATAAACACTTTATGCAGCGACTTTGGCTTTGTAAGCTTGGTTGGGATGAACCGATTTCCGGTCAGTCACTTTCGGATTGGCATTCCTTGTGTAACAAATTGAGTCTGATTGGTAAAATAGTAGTCCCGCGATCTATTCGTTGCAACCGTGAGGCGGTTACGGTTCAGTTGCATGGGTTTTCGGATGCCTCGGAGAAAGGGTTCGGCTGTTGTATATATATCCGAGTCATTTATCAGGATTCTACTGCTTCCTGTCGTCTCTTGTGTTCTAAATCTCGCGTGGCTCCTCTACGCCAAGTGTCATTACCTCGCATCGAGCTCTGCGCTTGTTTGTTATTATCGCGACTCGTATCTAAGGTTATTCCTGCTCTCTATTCGTTTATTGATAATGTACATTTGTATTCTGATTCTATGGTGGCTCTTTACTGGATTCATGCGCAGTCTACGCGTTGGAAGACATACGTCGCTAATCGGGTTGCTGAAATTCAGCGTCGCACGCAAGCTTATACCTGGCATCACATTGATTCGCGACGCAATCCTGCTGATATTATATCTAGGGGGTGTTTCCCTGACGTTTTGCGCGATTGCTCGCTTTGGTGGCACGGTCCTAGCTGTCTGTCTCAATCGTCAGAGTCTAATCCTGTCCCATCCTTCGTACCGGCCACTCCATCGTCTTCGGAAGTCACCGCGGAAGAGAAAACTGCACACAACCGGTCTCTAATGTCTACCCTGGCTGTTGACTTATCGTTGGACTTTTCCTCGTTGCACCGGCTGACACGTGTATACGCTTACTGTTTTCGTTTCATCAGAAATATTAGGCACTCATGTGCGGACAAACTTTCGGGCGGTCTGACCCCTGTAGAAATTCATCAGTCTCTCAATTTTTTCATAAAACAATCTCAGTCGATCCACTTCGCAGCCGAAATTAATTGTCTTCGGAACGGATCTTCTGTTTCCATTAGGAGCAAGTTGGCTTCTCTCGACCCGTTTCTTGACGACTCTGGAGTGATACGCGTGGGCGGAAGTTTTCAGCATTCCCAGTTACCTTACGATTCGAGACATCCTATCGTATTACCCCCATCGGCGCATATTACACGCCTTATCATCGAACGTGAACACATTCGTTTACTTCACGCTGGTGCTCAGCTCGTGCATCATTCACTGCGTCAACGTTGGTGGATTGTTAATGCCCGGCTAGTCATCCGTTCCATTATTCGTAAGTGTCCCAAGTGTATCAGGTTTAGTGCCACACAGCAGGTCCAGAGACTTGGCATTTTGCCATCCCCTAGAGTCACTCCTTCAAGGCCGTTTCTATTTTGTGCGGTTGATTATGGTGGTCCCTTCATGATTCGTCATGGCGGGCAGAGGTCTAGAACCTTTACTAAGGCATACGTATCTCTGTTTGTTTGCTTAGCAACTAGGGCTATTCACCTGGAATTGGTGTCCGACCTTACTGCCAGCGCATTTGTAGCTGCTTTACGTCGTTTTATGGCACGTCGGGGTATACCTAGTCAGCTGTACTCCGACAACGGCACGAACTTCAGGAAGGCCCGCACCATCTTACATGACATTTACAACTTTTGGCACAATAAGAGTGCCATCACCTCGATTAAGTCATTCACATCCTCTCAGGGGATATTATGGTCATTTATTCCGCCCTCCTCACCTCACTTCGGTGGCCTTTGGGAGAGCGGCATAAAGAGTTTGAAATTTCATCTGCGGCGCGTGGTAGGTAAATCTATACTAAACTTCGAAGAATTCACGACCGTTTTGTCTCAGATAGAGGCATGTCTGAACTCTCGACCTTTATTTGCCATTTCTTCGGATGTTAACGACCCGGTGCCACTTACACCTGGCCATTTTTTGATTTGCGCGCCCCTAACTGCGATTCCTGACCCAGACCTTTCTCACGTTCCTGTTTCTCGTCTTGGTCGTTGGCAACTACTTCAGAGGTTTGTCCGGGACATTTGGAAGGTGTGGTCTCGCGATTATTTGCACCAGCTGCAACAGCGTCACAAGTGGAAGTTTGCCAAAGATAATGTTTCCATTGGTGACTTAGCTTTGCTTATTGAGGATAACTTGCCTCCATTAGCCTGGAAATTTGGCGTGATCATCGCCACATTTCCCGGCCCAGATAACTTGGTTCGCGTCGTAGACATTCGCACGCCTACGGGTGTTTTGCGGAGACCAATACATAAATTATGTCTGTTGCCAGCGCGAGACGAGATTTGACATTATGATTATAGCACAATACTGTTTTATTCAGCCATTGGCTTATTATTTGTTACGACCATTTGGTCAACATAATTGTGATGAATTGTCACAATATTTTTGTCAATTTTGCGTCGTGGCACGCTTCTAATTATCACAGTTCTGTGGTATCTTGATATTTGTATTGTATGTTAATTTTTGTGGCATACTATGTCTCACATTTTCATTGATGTTATGGGGTGTATTGCATGTCTTTGGGTGGTCTTATTTATGAAATGTTATTACATGATATTCGCATGTTTTGCCGTTAAGTAACCATGCATTCATTTCTTTATATTGTTGCTGATAAATGTGTACTATTCTGTGAATGTCTTTAAATTGTTAAATTGTTTCTGTAATTTCAGTATTGTATTGTTCTTTGACATTGCAATTATTTATCTTGTATTTGTTCAAATTATTGTTGTTGTATTCACATAAATTGTGTCTATGTAAAAACTATTGTAAGCGTCTGCCGTATGTAACTGCCTCGTCTAATTTATTCATATTGTATTTTATATTTTATTCATTTTGTAAGTAAGCATGCACAATTCTTTATTTAAAATTATGACATACATGTCATAGCTGGGCTGCATTCAGTATCTGGTTTGCTCATACATTGTTACATATTGTAAATTCCTGAAACTTCAGGAATAGCATGTCTAGGTCAATACATGCCGCCCTGCTGAATATACAATAGAACATGCAACTACAACATGTTCAACAACAATTTTGTTCATGATGAACCTCCGTTCATGCATTAAACATTGTATAATTATGTATTTTTCTTTCATGTTTTATAATGTTACATACTGCACACACTTGTGTCAGAAATATTGTTAACCAGACTTATTCGTATATGAAACAGCTGTTCGCCAACCTTGGCCTACAATCGCCTGTCTACAGGCTTATCTTATGCATGCTTATCTCTAAACTAGCGGCAGACTGCCGTTATCTAATCTCAACTCAAGGTTCAACTTAGCCTTGAAGCTAACCATCGTTAGTAAGAACTGCACTCTTTTAAATTAAATTGTAAATGTATTCTAATTTATTAAAAAATGTATTAAGAAATCTTTTTGATTTTTGACGGGCAGCTTATGGACGGTAGCGCAATGATTTTATTTTCTAGGTTGGCTAATCTGATTTATATCGCGCATCAATTTTCGCGTGGTTGTACCTTGCACAGTGCTTAGCTAGCTATCTCGGCGTTCGGTTCGCCGAATCCTTCGCTGTCAATTAGTGTCGACATTAAATGTAGGCTTTAGGCCTTTGTATTCTCGAATATGGCCGACTAGGCCCTCTTCATGATTACCTAAATTCATACTAATTCGCAACATGCAGTATTAGCCAGCCTCATTCAAATTTACAGCTGTAATGTAATTATTCAAAATATTAAAATTATTCGTATACAGTCCACTTCTTGTTATTTCTTAATGCAGAATTAATTCATTTTACACATCATCTCAATCACTATGGAAGACCAGCCAACAGAATATTTAATTCAAGAAGAATACATTTAGCCCACTTGGGCCCAATTAATTAACACTTCCTGTCCACGCTTGTGGAACATTATTTCATTCAACAGTTTCGGTCCACTTGGACCGGGACTAATCAAAGTTTGTGAAATGGCTAAGTGGGTTATTAATGAACGGATTTAGTCCTTGTTTAGACTTAAAACAAAGCCACAAGTGTCCGCAATTTAATGCCACTACCCATTCGACGATACGACAATTGATAAAAAAGTTATGACAATTATAAACTTTTCAGTCATTTTGTGTATCGATGCATACGTCACTCGTAGCCTCGAACCCACGCTATAAATTGTAAAAAATTAAAAGTTCTATTTAACCAAAGTGTTTTGGGGTTGAGAGTTTGACCTCTTGAACCAATCAAATGGCTTAAAATAACCAGACGAGAAGGAGACGCTTTGGTGAAGGAATCATTCGTTCTGTATCACTCAACACGCAAGGTTCGCGCAAGAAGTCGTCAAAATTATTTCAAAATGTGCGCGTCACTAACAGTAGTAAGCCTACATACGCTAACCTATAAACAACAATATACTACCGAGTGTCCAGTGCACTAAGTGAACAGTGAAAATAAATCGACCAGTGTATAATAAAGGTCGTGTTTTGTGTTTTTTAAACCAGGGAGTACTATACTTTAATTATTTTAACGAATTGAATTAAAATAATAACTTTCGTTAATAAACGAACGATATTGTTTTGGACTGCACTAGTCAAAAGTACTAAAGTGCTTAAATTATGATGAAAAATTATCAGAACTGAATAAATGAATCATAGCGCAATAATTAATTTAAAAAATAAATATTTTACAATTTAATAATAATTGAAAAGATCGGAATTTATTTAAATACCGATCACCAATGTATAACATATAGTCGCTCATTTGACTAAACGTTTTGAATTAACGAATAATTGTTTTATTGCGCAACTATTCTAAATAACTGATAATTATACGTCAGATGACTTATAATTAAAATGTTTATGTTCATAATATTAAGAGTTTAATAAGTAATATACTCATTCAAAATAATTACTTACGTTCACTAGGTAACTAACCTAGAACTGACGATTATAATTTTGTCACCAAGAAATAATTCTGTTCTCAAATAATTTTAATTAAATAAAAGCTATAACAAGAGTTTTTTTTCTATAAATTTTTTCTCTTGCCAGTACATGATTTTAATAGTTAATGAATAAATAATAATCATATTTTTAACAGTGCAAGCACAGAGCACGTGTTTTGACCACAACTGCTGTATGCGTTTTGCTAACCGTACGATAGTACGATATATATCGATTATGGTACCGAATTTTATAATTTTAAATCTTTGTTTGTTTTTATAGTAATACATTATTAAATACTGTTAAATGAAATCACATCTTGTAATCTGGTATCATGTATCTTCCAAGAACTCACTAATTTGGTAATATAACTGAATAAAGTGGACATAACCTCGTTCACCAAAGACATTATACCATACATCAGTGTTACCAGCCTTGAGGTACAAAGATCTCAGGAACTGTTTAAAGTTATTATTGTTTGTAAAGATATGATTGATTGTTTTTTAAAAGAGTTCATTGCATTTAATAATTGTTAATAAACCCCAATTTATTTACCAGTGGAACAGAGTTTTTGATTTTTTTTATAATAGATAAAGTAGTTTAAATTTTCATGAACAGTCTTCTCATAAGGTGGCGGTAGGATTTGAATGACCAATATCATTCGAAGTACAGTTGAATTTTTAATTTATTTTTGTTGTGTATGTGCATTATTTATGATATTCAAACGGAATATCCATGTATGTATATTCAGTGTTCTTGCAGTAGAAGAAGTCACCAACGAGATTAGTGAAGACATCCACATATGGTAAGTGGGGAGGTTGACAGTGAAGTGATAAATACTCTTTTAAACGACAAACCTTAAACGTGAACACCCACACTGATTTTATTAATAATAACACTCATAATAATTATAAACAATAACATTGCGTACTCGACTTGAGTACTTCTAACTTCTATCTACACATCTACATAAATCTGTTTGGTAACAATGTCACTAAATTATGTAGGACTAGGTAGACTATTTTTTACATATCGTTAACTTAAAATATTCGTAACAATAATTATATATAACTATACATTTCCTCATTTTGGTATACTATTAAACACATACACACACACATGCATGCATATAACGCATAACGCGTAACGCGTAACGAACATTGTTCCTACCGTGCTCAAAGAAGTTTCATGCATATAACGCATAACGCGTAACGCGTAACGAAAATTTTTCCTACCGTGCCAAAAGAAGTTTCACTTCAAAAATCTATTTGTATGTTAACTTGATTTACAGATTGATTATTTAATAATTGATTTAACTTTATAATTCGTTTGATGCAGTTATTAAGTTCATGTAACATGATTAATAATGAGGCGTCCATCATACATGACAAGATACAAATATAAAATAAGATATATTATACTAACAGTAGAAAATTTGTAGGCAAACTCATTAGTCGTAACAGAAACTACGACCAAGGTCGAAGAAGAATTTCGACGAAACCGAAACATCGAAGCATGATAATGTTTTAAGGCTTTTGAAACGTATAATGTGCATAAACTGCAGACTCTCCTGCTCAATTCGCAGATATTGTTTAATTCGCTCGACGTTTAATTTCTTATGTCCCATATCGCCTGTTTGTTCAGTTTTCAATCTCTTGTTCTGGCGATATTGCTTGGCTATCGCAGCATTCTTTCGTTTCTTTTCTTCTTGTTTCTTGTTTTGAAACGCGCGAATTTTCTCATTTTCATTTGTATTTGATGAGAACGGAGTATTCATCAAAAATTCATTTAATTCTTCACGATCCCTGTCTTCGCGTTGTCGTTGACGCGGGAGTCGCACACCTTCAGTGGAAGACACCACGACTAACACTGAACAATATACGCTGATATGCATCTTATTTCACTGTGACCAAATTTATTTATTACATACATCAGCTGGAGCGCTACATTTTTCGATGACGTTACACATTTTGCATCACGCATTTTGTGGAAAATATTATCATGTTTTCTATATAACTATATAAAAAAAATATTTACTATACAACAAATATATTTACTATATAACAAACATTATCATGTTAAAACGACAGAGACCGAAGATTTCTAGACTGTGGGGAATCGAAAGTGTGGAAAAAATATAGTGTTAACATCACCTGGAGCGTTACATTTTTCGATGACGTTACACATCTTGCATCACGCATTTTGTGGAATGACCACCAGCCTAAAAACATTATCATGTTAAAATTTACAAAGCAGACCGGTTGTTACTTACAGAGGCGAGACATGGACATTGACAAATGAGAACATTGTAACATCTGTAAATGCTCAACGAATATTGGTTAGGTCACCTATAGCCGACGCAAGATCAGCGTATGCCAAAGAAAATCCTCAGGGCGCAAGTCCATAAAAGCAGAAAGAGGGGCGGACCTAGGATAAGATAGTTGGATGATGTGCTAGAAGACCTAAAAGTACGGATGTAAGGGATTACACTGAGATGGCAATGTATAGAAGACACTGAAGAAGATTGGTGTTGGAAGCCTGCGCTCACGTTTGACTGCAGTCCTAAAGAAGAATAAGAAGAAGGAGGAGAAGAAGAAGAGAAAGAAGAAGAAGAAGAAGAAGAAGAAGAAGAAGAAGAAGAAGAAGAAGAAGAAGAAGAAGAAGAAGAAGAAGAAGAAGAAGAAGATCTTTGTAGACTGTTTGTAGTATACAACTGTGTTGTAAACCTTGAAAAGGTCCGGTGTTTAACAACAGTGACATTTTTTTTTGGATGCCTCTAAACTATGTGTCAGATTGTTTACTCAGAGGTAGAGTTTGATTAGTTTAAGCTTTTGTATCGCTACCAACCTCCCTAAGACACCTTTGAATAGATTCATGAGATATACTTAAGTAAATTTTAACATGTAACCCGATACATCGGTAAAATGAAAAAATTCTATTGTAGAAGGTAACCTGAAAATTAAAAACCTGAAATAATTTCCATTGATGGACGGGTAGACAGAAGGAAGTTACGCGAATAATATGCTATGCTACAGTTAAGCTAGGATAAAAAGTCCAAATAGTCCCCATTCTTTTCTATTCCTGTCATTACTCTCCCAGTCTCAAGTATATTGTTACGTTGAGGTGAAAGACAATTAAGGGAGAGTGGGGTAGCCCCGATCAGGTCGGTAACGAGAGTATAGTACGCTGTAGCGATATCTGTTGAATGCTGAACTCTAGCCAGTTGGACAGTGAACTAATTAAAAACGACCGCTAACCATTTCCGCCATTGTACTTACAGTGAATTACAGATGTGTGTTTTAGACAAATGTCTTCTTATTTCTTCACATGTTTAAAGCAACGCAATGATATTTGCACTTAAATTTTGAATTATTTAATTGTACAGATGTATTGTCAAGGTTTTCAGCATTATTTGAATTCGTTATTTACGGTTTTAAACTAACTTACTGTAGTCTCAGGTTATAAAACTCAGTAGTACACGCGGTGGGGTAGCACCGATCAGGTGAGTGGGGGAATGACGGTCAACTGTACTGAGTTACAACTGTACAACACCGTACTGAGTTAAGTACTATTAAATACTAATGCGTTGCCCTTATATGTTCGTGATACTTTCCGTGGCGTAGATAGGTTTTTTTTTTAGTTTTATTAATACAAACTTTTTTTTATTATGGCGTATCTTAATTTAAGAGTTACCCTCGGAGTAAAAGATTGTCACGATTAGTGTCTTTTGAATGAGAAACTATTATAATGTGTATTATAGGAAAGATTTTTAGTAGGCCTATATGGAGAAAATATAGGCTACACACAAAAATTAAATTGCATTATTTCCCATATAAAATACACAGGATACAGTACCTTGGCTTATGAACTAAAAAAAACCTAATTTTTAAAATTCATTTTTAGACTTAGAATATAGTAAGGACCATTTGTAGATATAAGTAACATTCTAATGTATCTTTTATCAATATATCAGTTGCTTTTTACATTGACAATTTTTTTTTTAGGTTTTTATTTTTTCCCATTTAATTTGCATAGGAAATCGACTGATCATCATTACCGCGCGGGTGGGGGAATACCGATCAAAGCCCATTTTTTACTTTTTATGGAATAAGAAAAGCCCCTTTCAACTTTAATACTTACAGTGTATAACTAATAATTTGCTCTGTTAAATCAACAATTTTTTACATTTGTTTTTAACTTTTAGCCAATTCTTCAATTTTTTATCGAATTTCTTAGGTGATCGGGGCTACCCCACTCTCCCCTACGTAACGCTCTAGATAATTCAATATTACCTTTCCACACATTTCTCGACTAGTCTACTGCATTCGTCAGCCCATTGTGTCAAGATCCTAGTATCATTGTCCTTGCTTCTAGCAAATTCGAGAGCGCTTGTTAATTACGCAACTCTCTCGACTAGTCGTCCGGAAAGTGGTAGATTTCTCTGGATCCTGTAGTGGGTACAATCACGTTACTTTACGGTGGCCTCTTCATAGCTGCGCGAAAAGTGGGGGTAGTGTGCTAAGTTGTAACACTTCATTTCAAAAACGTCCGTCTTGCTGTTGCTACAGCCGGCTGTATGGGTGCCCTTAACTATTTAATTATTACAACTTTGTCAAATTTTGTTGCTTCCCTGCTATATACACTTTTTACTTCCATGTTCCTTAAGGAAATGGAAGTATGGTGATGGCAAAAAAAAATCGTGTTCGAGATTATTGCAGATTCTGATTGTACTACACTCAAAACATGAAAAAAAGTCATTTTTCGAAAAGTGTCTGTGTGTGTGTCTGTCTGTCTGTAGATTTTTTTTCTATGGCAAACGATAAAAGCCGCAAATTCAAACTGAATCAAATCATTTTTTGCACACGGCCCTGGTTTGTAGAGTACTCACGATCTATTGTTTTTGGTGAAGATCGGTTGAGGGAAAGGGGTAGTTTACCAGCAACGGTTTTTTTTTAATCAAGGGTAATTGTTTTCTATGGCAAACGATAACAGCCGCAAATTCAAACAGAATCAACTACTCGTTTGCATACAGCCCTGAATTGTAGAGTTTTCAAGACCTATTGTTTTTGGTGAAGATCGGTTAAGGGGAAGGGGTAGTTTACCGGAAACGTTTTATGTTTTAACAAGGGTATTTTATATGGAAAACGTTAACAGCCGCAAATTCAAACAGAATCAACTACTCTTTTGCATACAGCCCTGAATTGTAGAATTCTCAAGATCTATTGATTTTGGTGAAGATCGGTTAAGGGAAAGGGGTAGTTTACCGGCTACGTTTTATGTTTTAAAAGGGTATTTTCTATGGCAAACGATAAGAGCCGCAAATTCAAACAGAATCAAACAATGTTTTGCATACAGCCCTGATCTGTAGAGTACTCAAAACTTGTTATTTTAGGTGAAGATCGGTTAAGAGAAAGGGATAGTTTACCGGCAACGTTTTATGTTTTAAAAGGGTATTTTTTATGGCAAAAGATAAGAGTCGCAAATTCAAATATAATCAAATAATTGTTTGCATGTAGGCCTTATTTGTAGAGTACTCAAGACCTATTGATTTTGGTGAAGATCGGTTAAGGGAAAGGGGTAGTTTACCAGCAACGTTTTATGTTTTAACAAGGGTATTTTATATGGCAAACGATAACAGCCGCAAATTCAAACAGAATCAAATAATGTTTAGCATACAGTCCTGAATTGTAGAGTTCTCAAGTTCTATTGGTGTTGGTGAAGATCGGTTAAGGGAAAGGGGTAGTTTACCTGCAACATTTTATGTTTTAACAAGGGTAATTTTTTATATGACGAACGATAACTGCCGCAAATTCAAACAGAATGGACTACGTTTTTGCATACCTTTTTGAATTAAAGAGAACTCAAGGTCTGTTGATTTTGTTGAAGATCGGTTAAGGAAAAGGGGTAGTTTACCAGCAACATTTTATGTTTTAAGAAGGGTAATTTTTTTTGCGAAAGATAACTGCCGCAAATTCAAACAGAATCAAATAATGTTCTGCATACACCCCTGAATTGTAGAGTTCGCAAGATCTGTTGTTTTTCGTGAAGATCGGTTAAGGGAGAGGGGTAGTTTACCTGCAACGTTTTATGTTTTAACAAGGGTAATAAATATATGACGAACGATAACTGTCGCAGATTCAAACAGAATCAAATATTTTTTTGCATGCATCGCTGAATTGTAGAGGACTGAAGGTCTTTTGATTTTGGTGAAGATCGGTTAAGAGAAAGGGGTAGTTTACCTGCAACGTTTTATGTTTTAACAAGAGTAAAGTACTTAATTTATATAAATAATGTATCCTAATAAGAAGCTCATAATATTCCACTGTAGAAACGTAGATGAAATATCTATAAATGAGGAGGTTAGGTGAACGGGGTGGGGGTAATTTTCTATTAATGAAAATTATAGTAGATTGGGGAGGGGAGAATTTTTTATATGTGTACTACGTTATCGGCACCAAAGAAGTAGTTCTTTGTTAAAATTCCTTCCCGGGCTGTTTAGCCGTAGTCCAATGTTTTCTGGAAAACCAGACTTTTCGGCAGTCCATCGACTGCCATCATCAGTGAAAATCGAGTGCGAAAACGTGAGGTGGTATACGTTAGTGACCACAGTACCGTGGTTAATGCTGAAGCAATAAGTAGAAAGAAGTCGTTTCTATGGTAATATTTCATTTCGAATATGATTTTAAATATAAATCTTAGAACATGGAAGTCATGTATGGTTCTCCATACCGATATTTCCTCGAACGGGGACTTTCGGTTTCGCAACCATTATCAAGTTCTTCCTACAACAACTAGTTAAATCTACTAGTTTATCTACTAGTTAAATCTACTACTTCACTCACTTTTTGAAGATTTTGATGTGGGACATTTTTCAGATTGGTAATTGTGGTATGGTGCATTATCTAATACTAACACTTAGTGTTTTGGTAATCCCGGAATTAGCTTTTCAACTACTATTCGAAGATTATGATGACGATGACGACGATGATGACCTATCAAGCGCTGAATCTTCTTCAGATGATGGCAGCTATATCTCCGGTGTTGAAGCAATTTTGGACAGAGAAACATCGCCGGACTTGGAGAATGATACTGAATTCCCAGTTCATTCTGATTTCGTATATACTTCTTTATAAGTCGGTAAGTTACTTAAATTCATTACTTACATATTAATTTTAAAATTTGTATTAATAATTGTATTAAATGCAAGAAAAATTAATGGGCTCGATTTTATGTGATATTTTATATAAAGTATGCATACTTTTATGCGTGGTTACCCACTTTTACCCACTTTTTTCGTTTAGGCCCTATTTTAGCAGCACTTGCATAAAGCATATTTATGGTTGTTTTAGATTTATATTTCTCTATTTCTTCTATTAGTATTCCACTTGCTTGCTTTATACTAGTAATTATTTGTTATTTACATTATGTAACAAATAACATTGTTGTGTATTACAAATACATATTTGATACAATTTCGAGTAATACTGAATAGAATTATAAATAGTAGTTAGTTGAATGAAATCCGGAAATGTTAACAATGTGCAAAACCCGAGTTGCAATAATTCAATATCATTTATTTTCTCTATGTTAGCAGTCTTCATCACAACATTGTCAAATTTTGTTGCTTACCTGCTATATACACTTTTTCCTCGAACGAGGCCTTTCGGTTTCGCAACCATTATCAAGTTCTTCCTACAACAACAAAAAGTTCTTCCTACTACAAACAAAAATCATGCCTAGTTAAATCTATTATGTTTTTATTATCGAAAGTGGTGTTGTTTTTTGCAACAGTGTTTAAGTTGAGCCCAAATAAGTTCTATGGGGTTTAAGTCAGGATGATACGGAGGTAGACGAATAACAGTGTGGCCGTGATTTCCTAAAATACTATCTATTTTATAGGGTTTTTCTAACGGTATTTTTACTAACTTAAGTAGCTCTGGTTTAAACATATTAGGTGTGAAAGGAAATTTTTTATTACATAACCACTGCATTAACTCACTTTTTGAAGAATTTGATGTAGGACATTTTTCAGATTGGTAATTGTGGTATGGTGCATTATCTAATACTAACACTTAGTTTTTGGTAATCCCGGAATTAGCTTTTCAACTACCCATTTCTCGAAATTTGCACTATTCATATCCCCATGATAATCACCTGTTTTCTGTCCCGATTTAAAAACCAATAAGGCACCATCGATCAACCCTTGATCTGTACCCGCGTGAACTTTTATGAATCCGTCTCCTTTATTTAACGGTACACTCGCTCCTTCACCAGTTTCGTCGTACCACGACTTTTTACTAAAGACGTGTGTATATACGTCTCATCTGTGTAAACGATTGGCCGGTTTTCTGTCCTGAATTGTTTCATTTTCCTAAGGTATTCAATTCTTTTTGCCCTTATCTCTTGACGTTCATTTAATATACTTCTATTATTTCTAATCTTCTTCCACTTAAACCCTAAGTTTATAATAACTTTCCTTAAACATGATAAGCTACTTTGAAAGTTCACACTAGACTTCAGAATTTGATGAAGTTTTCGTAGCGTAGGATATGTTTTTTCTGTTGTCGTAAAATTGTAAATTGTTCGTCTTATCACACATTTATCAAAATCATCAATATTAGAGTTTGTTGACCTCCTCTCTCTTTCTTTACGAGGTGTTATAAAGTGTGGTGACTGTTCATTTTCTATTGTTATACCCTCACTTTTAATACGGCGAATCGTTCTTTCAGAAACTCCTGTTCCTGACGCTATTCGTTTTTGAAACTTTTTTAGTGGAATACTAATTCCATATTTTTCACTTTCCATAAATTTACATACATTAGAAATGACTTCCCGAGCTTGGCTATGCACAATCTTTTTACCTAACTTCGATTTAATAGGAGGCATTTTTTCTGATTACGTAATGAAATAAAATATACTGTAAAAGTAACAATACGTTAAGCAAAATAAAATTCAGTTTAACTTAACGTGATGTCTGATAACACAACCACATACAATATTAAATGTAATTAGATTATTTATCACATGTCACAGTCCCAAACTAAACACTAGTAACGATACAAACTAAATAATTAAATGTAACACAGGCCTACACGGTAAATGTTTTTGAAAACCCATCAACACTTATGCACTCAGTGAGACGTGGTGCCGTTACACTGACAAAAAACGGGGTTCTGCGCACACTGCTTTCACCAAGGTTGGCAGCCATCATAAAGTACACAAGTTGTATATATAACCGCCAGCGGTTGGCCTAGTAGTTCAGTCATAAACCAGCGATATTAGAGTGAAGTTCGGAGTGTTTGTCATTGTGACTTGGAGATTAATAGAAAGTGGTTATCACGATAATTGGTAGGAAACTGTAATAAGGTGCCATTTATTCTAAATGTACGAACATATTTAACTTGAGTTATTGTATAAGAGTGCTTTTGTTGATTTTTAACTGTTGTTTTTGTGTCTAATTAAAGTTTGTAATTAGCGACTTCATTGGTGTAAGTTACTCTGTTTCCACTGAACAACACGGCGATCTGAGTGACCATCGTAACATATTGTAACAAAATTTTTAATTCAAATCCGCCATGTCAGTGTCACGCTACCTTCGACGCGGTCTTCCTCCCTTCTTCCTGGATTTCACAGATCTAGATCTTATTCCTGGATCTTCCTCGTTTACACCGCTATTTTCTTAACAGTTCTCCCACTCCTTAACTTCTCTATATTGCCTAGACACTAAAATTTCCTTTCCCACAACGACTATGATTATATGATTCTCCGTAGACACTGTGATCATTTGTTCTCCTAACATATCTAATAGTCCTTTCTCCTTCCTCCCAATATTCTTGTAATCATCTTTCTTTCCCATCTTCTGTGGATTTTTATTCATAATCCATAATTCACATTCATATAGTGACGTCACATTCATACCTTGGGAAGGTGTAGGTAGTTTTGGGCTTCTAAACAACTCCTTTGCTTTTAGTAAACACATGCTATTATTAAATATTACCACCAAACCCTTACTCACATAGAATGAAAGAGACAGAACTTGGAATTGGTGTTGAATATCTAAGTTAACAAAACAAAAAGAAAGGATTCCTAACGTAAACTTTCCCCTATAAAAAAATCTCAATAATCGATAAGATACTGGATAAAATGTCTACTTTCAGTGCTCGTGATATTATGTGCTAATTCGACGTTACCGTCGAGAGTGAAAGTGGTTCAAACGATTCGTGAACTATTAAAAAACTTGAGGAAAAATTCGAAAGAAACTGAGTTGAAATATATTAAGGATTATACTGTCCCATATATTATATATAGACACGAAACATGTGGGCACTGTCTATGAAAAGAAAAGTGTTGTACGTGCTATATTGGATGTATATAATACGGGAAGTGATATATACAACCACTAGAAGAAATAAATTAAGATTAATTCTACAAACGCTATACTCAAAGAATATAGATGGCTTTTTTTGAGTATATACCTACAAAGACATATTTCAAAAAATTTTCAGAGAAATGTAATAAAATTTTTTAAATATAAATATACAATTTTAGATTTTAAAATATAAAGCTAACGGATAAAAATCCATGCATAGGTATGTTGTTCAGTGAGGCACACACGACCGTTGAGAGCTCAGAATATTATAATAACAAATTGCTAGAAGATGTATCGCACGCACTTTAACAGTCTAGAATGTATTCTGATTTATAGAGAAGTAATAGGCATGTTCATAATAATAAAAAGAATTTCATAGAATTAGGCGGTATAATTTCAAGAAAAAAAAATGAAAATTCTAACAAGCAGACACAAATTAATCTCTCTAGGCTAGGTTAGGTTAAGTTAGGTATGTTTAGGTTAGGTTTGGTTCTCACTAGGTTGTGCTCACTAGGTTCTCACGATTAATGTATTCTCACTAGGTTTAACCTTACAGAACAGAAGTTGTAATGCATAGGACACATTCAGAAGAGAATGGGTAGTTGGTTGCGGCGTATCAAAAAAGATATGACAGCCAAGAAATTGGAAGATGGGAAACCAATTGGAGGCAGAAATCTGACATAGATGCAGAAGTCTCACGGTGAAATAGACAAACTGCAATTATACTATGGCTTGGCTATAAGAAGTGGCAGTAACGATTTAGAAACCTTGAAAAAAATTTATGGGCAACTTATTTTCATAAGTTATCTAGTAATGATAAACCACAACACGGTTTGTGCCCGAAGAGAGTCGAATCGTGGTGTAAATATAATAAAGCGCAGGCATTAGGTACTGAATTCAAACATGAGCACTCTCTGCCAAAAGAATAATGTCAGTTATACAATGTTTTTTCAGGACCTTGCTAATCCTAAATTGTTAAAAAAATGTTTGCATGGTCGCAAACAAAACCCTAATGAGAGTTTTAATCATGTCGTGTCGACAAATGTTCCAAAAAATGTTTTTGTCCGGCTAAAAACATTACAATTTGAAATTCATAATGCACGTTTGATATTTAATGAGGGCTATAAAAGCAAACTAGATGTTTATTCAAAGTTAAATTTAGGAATTAGTAAATATGCAGTTAAGGAACTCAAACAGTTGGATTGTATAAGATTACAGAAAGTGGAAGTAGCAGTACAAAATATAACCAAGGAGGCCAGAAAAAAAATGACAAGAAGAAGAAGATTAAGAATGAAGAAGATTAGAAGAACAAGGAGAAGATGTTATGGATCTGGAATGTTTTAAAAGTAAAATAACTCTAAACGAGTAATAAGTACATGTCATCATCAGACTTCACTAAATTTATGATTGGTTTACCGAAAAATAGCAATTTTTTTTATGTTAATCTTCCTTTTTCTCAGAAACCCTTTGTGATATGATCCTGAAAGCTGTTTGTTATTAATGGAATTTTACATATGTGGAATCAAAATTATTAATAAACCTTCATTTATGTTTGTGTAACAAAGGTTTTAAAGTCAAAAAACTGATAACTTTTTTGACCCAAATTTCAAAAAAAATCTAAAAATTGGGTTTTTCATCCTATGAAGGTTATTTTGGTACAGTGTTTATAAATACTATGGTAAAATAACTGTAGACATTTTTATGTTAGTATCTGTTACCGTTCTTGAGAAAAAGGTACATCAAGATTGCTAATTCAACATTGTTGAGGTAGGGCGGTTCCGCGTGGCGTGTTCAGGCATAGACAGCGGTCGGATTGAACGAGATGAGGGCACGCTTCTGTGAATCTTATATAGGACTTAGAGTTAGAGGCATCTTACATAGAGCTAACCGCCATCTTATAAGTCAACGGCAATTACTATTCATGCAATTTGCTTGATAATTCGTATCAGTACCATCACTATGAGAGCAATTGCATCTTGACAATTATTACGATTACAACTACTACTACTTTACTACTTGTGTGTGTGTGTGTGTGTGTGTGTGTGTGTGTGTGAGTGTATTTAATCACTTACTTAATTTTAGTTATATTTTAATATTGAAATTAATAAATAAAACTTATTTTTTTCAGAAAAATATATTTTTATTTAATATTTCATTCCAAAGTTTAGACAGCTTTTTATTGACACCCAAAGGAAAAGTGTGGTTCTGAGAAGTTCTCTCAACCTGAGGAAAATTATTTATCGCCGGCAAAACAATAACTCGATGAAAGTGTAACGAACGTGCAATTGATTCTTCTCTCCGTAGCCGTCTTTTTTACGAGTTGTTTCGTAGCAACGGTTCTCGTGAGTTCAATAACCGAACGCAGAACATACCTCGTTAAAAAATTGTCTACTACTACTACTACTACTACTACTACTACTACTACTAGTACTACTACTACTACTACTACTACTACTACTACTACTCCTCCTCCTCCTCCTCCTCCTCCTACTACTCCTCCTCCTCCTCCTCCTACTCCTACTACTACTACTACTACTACTACTACTACTACTACTACTACTACTACTACTACTACTACTACTACACATGCATATAGTTGTCATTTGCACAGTAGATTTATTATAATTTTAACTGTTGTTCTATTAGTTCATACATTTTGACTAGCAAATTTTATCAAAGGATTTTGTTTTAAATAAAAGAATTATGTCTGACATTTTGAAATCGCTGTTACTTAAATATAGAAATGTATTCTTTCAAGCGCTGAATTGTTATCTTCTTCTTATCTGAAGTTACAGCCTGCCATTCCTCTCCGCCCTCGAATTCCCATGCTAGCAAGATCTTCTGTTACGCCATTCAACCATCCCATCCTTGGTCTGCCTCTACATCTAGTAGTATATAATCTTCCCTTTATTTTAGGCGTTCTTTCCACATGTCCCAGCCAACACAGCCTCTGTGATTTGATGAATGTCACTATGTCATTTCCATGCACGAGAGCCTGTAGTTCATTATTATTGCGTATTCTTGAACTGCCTTCTTCTCTTACTGGGCCATACATTTTACGTAATATTTTGCCCTCAAAAGATGTTAAAGCAGTTTTGTCATTCTCTGTTAAAGACCACACCTCAAATCCGTATGTAACAACTGGTCGCACCTGAGGATAAAATATACTTTAAGTTTTATACCTCTTGTAACAAAATTATTTTTAAAGATGTTAATATTTGCAAAGTAGGGTCTATTTTCTGCTTGTATCCTTTCTCTTATACTCATCTTCTATTGTTAAAGTTAAAACATGCACTCTTTCTCTTATATATCTTTACCTTTGATTTTGTGTCTTTCACTGTCATTTTAATTAATCGGATTAGTTCGGTGCTAATATCAACTTCCTTCAGGATTTAAATAATTCTTCCCAATCTATACTATCGAAGGCCTGCTTAAAATCAATAAACAGGAAATTTGTTGTTAACGAGAGAAGTAAACCACGTGTCTTATCTTTACGAATGTTTTATCGAATTTTTATTGTTTGCTTTTACTCGACTGCAGTGGTGAATGTTTACGAAGAGTATCTCGGAGTTTGCCGCTGTAGAGCGGGGCGAATTCCGTTGATTAATATGCCCCAGCTGGTCGATTTTATAAACTATACACTCTTTCAGCCAGAGTACACGTTACAGCGTAATAACGGAGAGAAGTTGGCCCTTGGCAGTTTCGTACCCTCGTCACGTTCTAAAAATAAGACCCTCCAACCAAATTTCGTAGCGAATCCATAATTAATACATTTATAGTTTAATTAATGCGGCGCTATCGGTGACTTAATTAATTTAATTACGGAACAGATGAAATATAGCCCAAATGAGGGAGCGTGAGAGAATAGGACGTTCAATCGATTCTACACACAACAATGCAGGCCAAGTTGAGTTAGGTAGGGGTTGCATCCCTTCCATCGATGGCCTCCTATCCTATACAAATGTATAATCAATATAGGGCTATATAATGCAAGGGTGGAACAGACGTCCAGCCGTTAATTATAATGTACTTCAATGTCAAAGATCTTTTACCTTTTAACGAACATATAACCTGAATATGGGGATATTTTCAAACAACTATCCTCCATAATCGTGCCCGCTATAATAGTTTTTATTTTTATAGGACATTTGTATTTATGTAGAAAAATGGTTACGTTGTTTTCATTTTTTCTCTCTCCAAGTCTTTCGAAAGCTAGTTCTTTCTCATTTCATAAATGTGTTTAATTCTTAACGATCTGTTACATCACTACAACTAGAATGTATCCAGTAGTCTTCTTAGTAAGTACTCCTGTTGAAAACTAAATCCACATAATACAACTCATCCTGTGCCACTTGTTTTCTCAGCCAGAAAAGTGAACTTACATTCTCTGACGTAATTTTAATGCCCATTTCACCGCCTATTAGTTTATAATATCTATGCTATATTTAATCTGACTTTTCACTTTTCATCTATACTATACTTAATCTATTTTTGTACTTTAGTGTTAATTTTCTTTCCATTTCTTTACATTTCCTCCCGTAGTTCACTCACTTTCACATACATCTACTTAATTCCATTTTTAGAAGTATTTTTTCTAAATAATCCCTCCTTTGTCTAATTAGTTTACTAACTAATTAACTTCTAGCTAATTTCTCTGACTAAGGTCTTGTTTTTTAAGCCTAAGTGTAGTAATAATAATTTACCGTTTTTCACCATGGAAGAGGCGTAAGATAAGAAGGATGATTGCCAGTATGATGTTACACGTCATACAAGTAAAGCATATTTTCGTTCACAAAACTGAGTTTATTTTCCAGGCAATTTAAAATCAGAGCTGGTTTATTGAAAGTCTCCGCTCACATTCTCTTCTCTTGGTTTCAGCTCACGGAACATTTTAGCTACGACAACAGTTGCTCTTCAGGGGTGCCTTGACCCTGTCAGCGACAGTGACGAGCTCTACAAGTTTTGTTGTGACTTAAGGCCGATTTAATACACCTTTTGATGGTTTTCTGATTGGCGGAAACGTGACCAATCATATGGCAGATGTTCTGCACCCATGTTTGCCGTAGCCTTTGACTGAGTGATATTTACGTTCACTTTCTTCCATTTCTTCTTTCTCTCTTTCCTACGATGAAACATTCATGTACTTTTACTTTTTCATTGGTGTAATCTAATCTTTCTTTTGACTCAAATTTCGTTCGAGTGTTAGTTCGTGATCTATTTCCTAGTCCGTCAATCTGAAATGTTGGCAACACTTTGATACAAGTAGTGGCTCATTGGTAGTTTCGTTACTCCGCCTGAACACGGAATCCAGGGAACTAACTCCCTTGTAATTTTCATTTTTGCTTCTTTCACCTTCCTCAGATAAACAAGTGACTTTGGCATTTTTTCGTTTACCTGTAATTTCATACTAGATCACTGCACATTAAATAGGGAGTACTCGTTAATACAAAAAACGCCAAAATTTGGTACTGATATTATATAAATATATTACATAACCACACGTATGTTACATCTCAATTATATAAATATCAACAGGTATTTTTCTTCTCTCTTCGCTTTTCTCAATCAGTGATTAAGTTTCCTTATCTCGATGTTTACTTCTGATACCCAACAACGTGTTTAAATAGACTATATCTTGTTTTGTTATTATACGTGAGTATTTTGCAAATGTCTTGAATCTTCACATCTTTACTTAACACCGTATTCGATAATTTCTATCATTTTTCCACTGGCTTTCAATCCCGTATGCCCGTAAGTTCCTCCTTTATCAACTATCTGGCGCATATATGTGTAATCTCTCTCTCTCCCGAGCGCGCTCGCGCGTGTGTAGACAGATCGGGATGGGAAAGCAGATTAGAAGAGAGTAAGAGAGAGAAAGAGAGAGGGAGAGAGAAAGAGAGAGAGAGAGAGAGAGAGAGAGAGAGAGAGAGAGAGAGAGAGAGAGAGAGAGAGAGAGAGAATCTTTAACATAAAAAGAAAGAACTTTCAAATTTATTTCATTAAATAAGTCTTTCCCTGACTCCTTATACTCTTCAGAGTTCAAAATACTTTTGTAATAAATACTGAAAACTTTACAGAGCCGTTAATCACATTCACTAAAGTCAGCTGCATGGAAGTAGTATCGTCAAGGTCACACCGCTTACTTACAGCGTTGCCACTAAGCAACAGTTTCCCTTTCTTCCGAAAAATGCTACACTAGTAAGTAAGCCTACTTAATGTAAAGAATATAACAAAGTGAGAAAGTTTGTAATACATGCATTAGAGTACATTGTTACATTGTCAATAATTCTTAATAATAATTACATCACAATTAATATATTGTTAATAATTAATTAACAATTAATTTCCGTATCTTATACATAACATTCAATTCGACGCGTCAGCTATAGTTTGTTTGAACGAATTTTATACGCATCCTGTGTCTTAAGCTTGCCCCATTTAATTATTGAAGACACCGCACTATTCGTGACTCAGAAAAATATTCTATTTTTATTTCCTGCGCTGCTTATTAATAATTAAGTAAAAAAATTAGAACTATACTATAAGATGTTACATGCACAAGTAGCATAAAAATAATGGTATGTATAAACGTGAAACGAATTGGATTTCTTAAGAAAATAAGGATAATTTTATAAACAACAAATACAAATGTCTCATGAAATAAATTTAAAATTCCTTATATATATATATATTTTTTTTTAACTTAAATCTTTAAATATAGAATTTAAATTTATAATTCTATATTTTATGCATTGTCCTTACTAATTTTATAATTAAAATTTTCCTTATTTTATGAACTATAGAATTCCTTATGACTATTATAAATAAGCAGTATGTTGAAAAACTCACCTTAAATAGGGTTAGTCACACAATTATCACTTTGCAAAGTGATAGCACAGAGCACATTCATAACACTCCTGAAGAAAACACGCACACACGGTTTTTTATGTTTCAATAAAAATAGAAAATACTACGCTTCGCTATAGACACGTTTACCACCTATATACACTTTTTAACACTCCTGCAGTATTCGTCTTCGGATTCACTGGACTCAAGTTCGCTGTCACTACTCACACGTAAGTGTATGATGAAGGGCTCCACTGTGGTGTCTCTCGTGCACTGCTTTGAGTAATCGGCTTCTTGTAGTGCCTCCGCATGTCTTACGCACTTCTCCCAGTCTTCCTGAGTTATCCTGTCCAAAGCTTCGTGTGCAAGTTGTTCAATATCGGCCAATCTGAAAGTCGTATTCTTGTTTGCAACATACCGTTTAACTTGGGCCCATATCAGCTCGATCGGATTATACTGACAATGATATGGTGGCAGGCGCACTACTGTATGTCCCATTTCATTTGCCAGTTGATCCAATTCGTACGTCTTCTTGGCCGTTCGGATCTCTTCTTTAGAAAGAAGTTCATCCCTGGTTTCAGCTGTGGAAAATGAAATTCTCTTCTTACGCAGCCACTCCATGATATCCGCTTTACGCCAGTTTGAACATGGTGGTTTATCTATTTGTACAGAATGATAGCTGGCATTATCCATCACGATGACAGAGCCTTCTTCCAAGGAGCGCAACATACCAACAAACCAGGTCTTAAAAACTTCAGCATTCATTTCTGTGTGGTAGTCAGATGCAGCTGAATGCTTACTGCCACGAAAGACAAGTTTGGCACCTGCTATGAAACCTGTACTTGCGGATCCAGCATGTGCAATAATCAGCCGGCCACCTCTACCAGTAGGTACTTTCAGCCCACCGTTCCCTCTGGAGTCTTGCCAGATGTATTTATTCGTATGATTCTGTGATATCCAGGTTTCATCCAAATAAATTATAGGCCTGTTGTCCTCCGTACGATGTATATGCATGGTTCTCAAAAACTTCGCTCTCAAGGCAGCAATGTCTCTGCGCTCCATTAAAAATTTTCGTCCATCGTTGCACTTCTTAAATTTAAAACCAAGCACTTTCAGAAGGCGAAGTACGGAGGCTTCTGAACCAGAATAATTGATTTTCTGACAGAGATCAGCTCGAATTTTGCTTGCAGTGGGGTATTCCCCTCGGTCGTAATATTCTAGTACGGTCCTGCGGACTATTTGTTTAGTAAAATCGTCCAGTTCAGTGTTTTTGTGTTCCCGTTTATACCCTTTCCTTGGAGAACTGAACACAACACTCACGCCTTGATCATCTGCCGAAGCAACGGTATTGCTAATAAGTTGCACCGACTGTTCAGAAATGCCACAAGCTTCCGCTGTCAATTTTCGAACTTGTGCAAAGTTTATGTTCCTCCTGGCTTCTTCATTATACGCAAGATTTTTAAAAAACTTGTAAACGTTTGCTATGATGACTTTACTTTGTTTTCTAATGTCCTCTCGGCCCGCACGTACACCACCGCTGCTTGTACTCGAACTAAATGTAGGATACTGTTCCTCAATATCACTCATAATAAATACAAATTATTGAAATAAACTAATACACACACTGTCTACAATAAAGACGTCAACCGTTCACATGAAACGCACAAAATGTCTGTCAACAATACTAAGGACGATAAATATTTTGGATGTTTGTTGCTAATTCGTCTCTTCCTCACCTCGTCCACCCAACCTACTTGGAATGGGGTACTGTAACTGAAATGGGATTGGCTTTTGTCACAACAGCGACAATTTTGTTTACAGAAATTGCTCAGTCCTATTTATCTTTGTGCAACGGAAGAAAGGTAGTAGCGCGGGCAGTAAACATACACATTTTTGAGGGGATTGTAAAATGACAAAGGCATTCATAAAAGTGTCAGACAGCAATATTTACCGAAAAGACATGCCGACAGGGTATACGCAATGTGCATACCAAATGTGTACATATACCTAACAGAACTTCCGAACCATATGGCTTAGGAATGACCGTGTAGAGAACAAAAACAGATTCATTTACAAAAGGGAAAAGACCGTGAGTATGAAAAAATTAAAGCGACAACAGCAGGCAAGGTCAGCGTTCTCAGACAACTGTCAGTCTGTAGGATAACCGCCCATGAAGAAAACAGTAAAACTTTAATAAGTAAGTGCACTGTACGGAAATCACAAAATAACTGACCTAATGGTACTTCGTAAAGTTAGGGTGTGTATTGCTAAAAGGTTTAGATTCTAACATAAGAAAAACCAGCGCAGTATAAATAGTAGTTTCAGAGAACTGTAAATCGTAACAAAAAAAAAGCCAAAGAAACAGAAGAAACGCAAAGATAGAAATTCTGTAGATATTTACGCGACAACAAAAAATATGTTGCCGACTCACACAAATTTTTAGAGCTCAAATACTGGCGCCCAGAATTTAACTGAGTAGTGTTACCCACAACTAATTATTCCTGATAAAACAAATTCATTTACGCGATACGCATAAATAAATTTGAAACGAAGAATATAATGTGGATGTATGAAATTTGTTTTCGTAACACTGCTAAAACGCTACACACTGTACTAGCTGGCAACAACGCTGGGCGAGGGGCGTGGAGGTGACAGGGAGAAGCAGTGAAAGTGAGTGACCTTGACGATACTACTTCCATGCAGCTGACTCTAATTAATAGCCACTTAATAGAGTCTTAAAAAATCTGCTGCATCCACTATTTTGTATAAATATTAGTGTTGTTAATAAAAACACAGTTTAAAAATCTGTAGTCTTAAAATACTCTCTTTTTCTTCCGTCTTCTGTCGTGGCCAATCTTGTTTGGACAATCGTATAAATGTTCTTTTCAACTTGTAATCGCCACTAGAATTCTGCAATCTACGCGATCTACAACTAGAATTCTCCAACTGTTTACTCAGCTTCATCCCGCAATAAAAAACGTTTTATAAAATTAAAAAAAGGTTTATACAATTCTTGTATTTTGCTTTCTGAGGAAGTATTCTGAACTTCCCAGCAAATTTCATTCTGAAGAGCGATCAAGTAAACGATAGACTACGCAAGAAACAAATGGCTGCAAACCAGAATACACTACGTTCTGATCACAGAACGCTAGTCGCTATACAGAAAGTCAAACATTCATATAACACAACTATAACAAGGAAAAGATCTGTTTGTTACATCAGAATGTATTCAGACAACTTTTGATACAGAGCGACTTACGTGGCATATAAATCGTCATATTAGTATTCACAATATTCTTTCTCGTATACAGTAACTATCTGAGAAATTTTCAAATATATTCCTTTTCTCTTGTGTTCAGTCTTAAGCTCTTTGTTGCGATGTGTGCTATTATCCACATTTTATTAACGTCTGTTAATGTTTTTTTTTTTTGTCTAAAAGATACAGTTCAAATATTTTGGATTAAATTTTGTTTCATGATTGATTATTATATAAATAACTATTAAGCTTCCTGAATCCAGAATGCGCTCATTATTTTTATTGAAATTATGGTTTAATAATTTTTTTTATTTTTAGAATAATTATAGAAAATTCCAATTATTCTACTACCACTTTTAATAAAATAGAAGTTGTAAAGAAATAATCTTTTCATTATTATGAATACAATAAGCATTAGAAGAAACCACCACTTCATTATTTTTTGTCAAATTTTATTTAGTCCCAGCAAATAAATTTAGTCCCAGTGTTAACAATAGACTTTAATCATTTTTCAAAATTTTTATTTCTTTTTTCCACCCGTGAAGGTTCTAAAACAAAACAGCTGGCATTGATTTTTAAAGGTTTTCAATTTTTATACGTCCAAAAGTATGTTCCTGGAAACCAAAAAGAAATCCTTAAAGAGTTCCATTTTTAAGCATATGCACATAATGCTCGGAAATCTGGACTTTGTGGAAAGTGGAGAGAAGCCACAGAGACTTCTGAGATGTGGCGCTGGAGAAGGGAATTTAGAATACCGAGCCCGGAAGGGGTTTTGAAGAGAGTGGGCAATAAAAGGACGTTGTTTATTGGATCCATTGTGGAAGGAGAAGAGGACTGTAGTTATGGTGTAGGCCACGTGCTACGCCGTTCATACTTGTTCACCACCCTGATCGAGGGGCGTAGTGGAAAGGGAGGAGTCTCGTGCAGGAATACACAGATGGGGTAAACGAAGGAAGAAGATATATATGGTGGACTAAGAGGGAGCCTACGGAAAGGAAGAAATTGCAAGCCCATCAACCTCTGGGTTGAAGAGAAGAAGAAGAAAAGCACACCGTTTAGTCCGCGGTAGCTTTCTAGTCGCAGATCACGGTAGAGATCAAAACAATACCCGACAACAGAGGCGGTCCTCTGGTAGATCCTCAAATAATACCTTTTTTTCATTTTATTTAGAAGTAGCATATAGAATATATTTTAGTGGATTTTTTTGTAGCTTGTTTTAGTCTACATCTTCCGCCAGTTGAGCAATGCCGTCTTTACTATAGTCGAGTACACAATTTCTCTCCACTTCTGCAAAGCAGTCTTGCATAGGGCAAACCCTTTTTTATGTGACTTCGAAATGAAACACAAACGTTTAAAGATGTTAAATACCTTGTAGAAAATATCGTTATGTACAGTCCAAAAATCCGCTGGACTAGAAATGAAAAGAAGGACTAAGATGAAGCGGGGTAAACAGAGTCAGCAGAAGAAGCTGTGGTTCATATCTTCAAAAAAACTAAGAAATTAAATATTAAAGAAGTAGACGTGGAATGGATTAGAATGAATATGAGTAAAACGACAGGGTGAAGCAACTGAATTTGAGCTGACTTGCGCAAAGAGTGCGGAAAGAAAGGTAATGGCAAAAATATAATATGGGCATCCAACGGTACAAAAAAAAAAAAGAGGGCGAGTGAAACGTTTGTAAAGAGACAAAGAAAAATCGATTGACAAAGTACGTACCAAAAGCTAAATATTAGGAAACATGTAAAAATGGAGATCGGTAAAAACGTGCAGTTCTACTCGGAATGAAGTACTTCAGGATAGTTTCCTCTTGTATGTAGATGAAGGCAATTTAATTTCTTTCTCAGTAACCAACGGAAAAGTGTGTTGTATGAAGCCGTTGCGAATATGTAAGTAGGGTACAAACGAAAGCAAAACCAAGAGAAAACTTGAGCATTGTACAGTAGAAAGTTGTTAACTCTTCAGAGAATGGAACCGTTACAAGCGTACTGGTTGTCTGTATACATTCATGTTACTGGTAAACAGTTAGTGGCGATTGGAGCAACATATTTCTCTTCAATCCGAACTAAAAATATAGAAGAAATAAATGGGAAGTCCAGCAAAGTATCAGGTCCTAATCGTTCCCCTTATTTATAAATACTGTAGTACCTTTCTATCACCAATAAAACTAGAATTTGACCTCGTATGAGTAAACAATCACTCCATTGGCAAACAATACAATCTGCGTTTGAATATTGTATCTAATGGCTATTTAATTACAGAAAATAAACGCTTTACAAGCACTAAGTTAAGAAATTTGAGTATAAGGAGAGATTGATGTGAATATGACCTACATGGTACAGTTTAAGCAATTGAACAATTAACGGTAGGGGTAGTTTAACTCCCAACATTTTTCTTCACTTTCAAAAATATTCTACCCCATAAATAAACTTGTTACTTCTTCATTTTTTGCTTGTTTTCTTAGTTTTCTTCTATTTTTATGAACGGTGAAAGGATAAGTTGGTTTTGTTGCGTTTAAAAACCGTTTATAAACGGGTTTCTTCCGTTGCTTCTCCTCTATCCTCTTGCGACATTTCTGTCATATTCTTTTCGTTTACGATGTTGGCTGCAAATTCAAAACGTCTTGACGCCATCTTTCTTTCGGCATTCAATTCTTATCACCATATATTATTCCCGGATCCTATGCGAACTAATCTACAGAAACCCTTTTTATACTCTTCTGTCTCGTAAAAATTATAGTATGCAGATTCTATTTCTCTTTATTTATGAAGGTTACATTATGAAGTCCGTGTATTGTATAACTCTAATGGACTTATTAAACTCCTGTAATATTACCTGTTACGTAGATATTACAGATGTTTTAAAGTTGTTTATATTTCCAACAAATTACAAAAATATTTGTTTTGTTACCACCGCAAAACTATATAAACACCTAAATATTTCGAATACCTATGGTATATTGCAACGTAATCTAGAAACCGATAACATATTTTATTTATAAAGTGCATGTTCTAAAGAATTTTAAAAATTGCGTGTTCAACACGTAGCAGGAAATAATATTTGTTTCTGTACATAAATCTATATTCTTATTCATGAATGGATTACTCTTTTAAGATTGAAAATGTTTATAAGGACGTATCGCACATTTGCGGCCGATCGCTGGTGCGTGATCGAAAATGAGAACCGGTGAGTTTCCATAGAAACTACTGCTTTGTTGTCAATAACGTAGTACACGTACTATAAAACTTCGCTTATGAATGCGACTACATTTAACTTATAATCTATACATTGGTAAATGAAGAATGAATTCATTGATTGGTGAATGAACATAAATATATATATTTTTTAGATTTATTGAAGCATTTTCAATGCCCTTCTCTGTGCATTGCATTTGTGCAATGCCTGTAAATTTTTTAATTGTTGCTTGAATATTTTCATTGTTGCTAGTATAAAAACCTGACGCATGTTTCACAGAACAATCTACGTATATCATCAGAGATTTCAATGTAAATTAAGGAATTATCATTTTGTTTCGATTATAATATAAACTTAACAAATAATTGAGTTTATTTGTTATTACTCTGAAAGACTGCGTGACCCTTGCACGTATATTGTACTGCTGTTAAAATGCAACACAGTACATAAGAGGAAAATAATAAATTTTAAAAGAAAAAAGATATAAATTTAATAGAATTGGAACATATGTTTTAAAATGTAAACAAAAACATTGTATCGACTCACCCATCAACATAGAGGTAGATTCCTATATGAGATAAAACAGTATAAAGATAATGTTCTGAAAAGAATATATGAAATTTGAAATGAATATTATAATAAGAGGAAATAATAAGAAAATTATAATATAATAAATACAAACTAGAATTAAGAATATTAGAAATAAAATAAATATATTTCATAAAAAGTAGAAAAGTTATATGTTTTTAAGAGGTATATGATAAAAAGATGTAACGAAGGTAGGGAATTATCAATGTGGCAAATTTGTAAATTGTTAGAGATGGTATTGTATAGAAATGAAAGGAAATGTATTAGTCTAAAATTATATTCAATAAGGATAACATGAAGAGTCTAAGAGAGTGATATGTAAATTAACATTTGGTAGCATTTAAATAAATCAAATTTGTACATCATCAAGTTTAATGTTATATGTAAACGAAGAAACAGTAAAGGAATTTAATTTGTTATACCAGAGTTTTTGATTGTCAATTTAAAAAAGTAATCAATCAGGAGGAGAGATTCAACATTAATATTGAGTTTAATAAAATAAAATACTACTCAATAAATAAATAATATTACAAGAAATCTAAACATATCTTTAATAGAACGCCGAAAGAAAAGAGAAATCCTGTACTGAAGAATAGTTTGAGTGGCCATAAAATATAATTAAATATTCCGAGGAGATATCTGTTTTGCAGTCGTCAAAGAAAACAACATTCAGCGGTAAAACCATTAAGAAATTCGCGTGGAGGAACGGATCGCTAAGCCTAATATTGCCTTTGAAAATAATAAACGTCAACCAGAATTGAACGCGTGGCAGCTGGAAGAATTCAGAATCAGTCAAGTTACATTTGTATGGTAGCTATTTTTTTTACATTGTTATTTATCAAAATATTACATACTAACTTTATTTGGTTTGGTTTAAAGAAAAGAAGATATCATATACAATAGTAAATAAGATCAAACAGTCTAATAATTATTAACCCTGAGGTAGAGTTTCTTTTCATGTGCTGATAAACAAAAAACATAACTGTAATTACATATCATAATTACATAATTAATTACAGTACTAAGAAAAAACAACAGCACAATATTTGCGCGGGAGAATTACGTTACGCTCTGGATTTTTCTCTAGATCATGGGAGGTGCTCCTTCCAGATGTTACTCGATTACCCTACCGGCGTCAAGGCCCGCTGTCTCAATGTAGCGCAAAGCGGCGGAGGTATAAACACTGGGGATTTCGAAGAGGCTCAGTTCAGTTACACCTGGCAATATTTCATGTGAATTTCGGAGTGTTTGTATTGTGACTGGCGGAAAGTAATTAGTGTATTAATTAGCACGAAACTGTAATGTGGTGACATTTATTGCTGTGTGTTGGACAATTTGACTTGACTAATTGTGTAAGGGCGCCTTTGTTGATTTCTAACTGATGTTTTTGTGTAATTAAAGTTTGTAATCAGCGATTTCATTGGTGTAAAATATTCTGTTTCCACTATACAACACGACGATCCATGTGGCCCTCGTAACAGCATTATTTATAATAATACGTAAATTATTTACAATAATATAGACCTATAAATTTTCATAATAATTTATAATAATAATAAAAATATATAATATAATACGTTTTAACTCAGTTACAGTCAGTTAAGTATAATTTTATTATTGCTTAAGGAATATCTCGCTGCGGTTTCACTGATGTACGTACGTTGATACCAATTGATAGCTGTTAATTTATCCATTTTTGTTGGCAAGTGGCAGAATTAATTATTCTGGTGTTTACAACGTAGCACTCTTTCAGAAATCAATTGTAAGTACTAAAATCTAAAATTACTGTGGTTGTTAGATGTGCTGAAAAATCCACACAGTAGAAGGACAGATCGTCGCTTGTAAAATTTATAGAGGCCGGTTGTCGAGCAGATGTCAGAGTGAAAAAAAATGTCTACCTGGGATTCGAGCACATGCATAGCTACATGCATGGCTTAAGTTTGTAGTGTGTAGCGACACAGTATTAATCACGACATTTCAGACATGAGGAATTGTGTCTAACAAGAAGAGACTTACAAAATATAATTACATTATATATATTTATATATACAGGCGCGGGTATTTTCGACTCATTATAGTCTTACAAGATGTTTATTATTATTTTAGTGTCAAGAGTAGGATATCACAACCACTGTAGCTCGAGGTAAGCCCGCACGTCAGTTCCATAGGTCCTTCCCAACCCATATTTCTAATACACCTTCGCTGCAAAACCACATTACTTTACCACGCAAGGAGAGGAAACGTCCTTGACTAAGTCAACGATCAGGACGGGATGACAAAACGACGCTATCGCATTATGCCACTATGTCAGGTGAAAACAAACTGTTAATACAAGACATAAGTTCGCCCAGTGGGGAACTCGGTGAGTCGGTGTTTAATTACCCAGACAGGCTGACGGAGAAGGTCAAACCTCCAATCCGAGCCGGTTTAATGCTCCGGCATCGCTAGTTACACCGACTACACTTGGAGTCGTCCTACTGAGAGCTGGACGCACGTTTATACCGATACCGCTGAAAATCGGGTTACCCCGGCGGCCTGAAAGACAGAGCATGCCAGGGTGGGTTTTTTTCGGAAACGGAAAAAGGGGCTAGTAACATCATCGGTATAGCTCTCATTTCCAGCTTTCAGAACAGTAACCCCGAGCCACGTGGCGGGAGCCCTAGGCCACGTGGACAGACTAATCTATTAGGATTTACTGAGCTTTGAGTTTAGCGAGGTCTACCGGGATAGGGATGGTTACCTAGCGCAGCTACTACCCAGGGACGGGACAGGTTTGTGCCGGCGTACATCAGGTCCAGTCCACCCGAAATGTTGGTAGACTCCAGCACGGAGGTAGAAACCACCGTGGATGGCGGTGCTGCCCTCTTCTCCTCACGCCCGAAACTATGTCTCCAGATCCCCCACCAACAGAAGAACGTGTATTAAGAGCATAATTTGATTTTTTAACTTCAAAATGATTTATTTTACTACTTTTCGAATATTGCTTCTCACTCTATTCTCCCTAAAACCCATGCAGTCCAAATCATTATAGGGATGCAATTATGTTCTTACTTATCAGACCCCTTTCTAATACGTAACCGTAGAACTCTAATTCTAATAATAAGAATAAATTCCATTCTTAAAGTTTTTATATCCACTTGTTCCTGTCACGCCTTTTATAACGATATTGTGACAGCTACAGATAAATTAAAAAAAAAAGTAATAGAAACAACAGAACTTTGTGGAACCATCTAGTACGTGATGTGATGGAGCCAACTTTCTCACTGTAGCCTATATGATGCAGATGAGTGAAATATTACGAAAGGCAACGTGGCCTTGCTAACTATCGACGGCGGATTGTATACACGTTACAGCGGTGCTGATGTCATTGCAACACTGGAGACGGTACGTTACAGGCAACGTGATGTCAACTGATTATTTGTGAGCAGCTGAGGTTTAATGTTAACATTGAAAATGTTTATAAGGACGTGTCCGATCGCTGGTGCGTGATCGAAAATGGGAACCGGTGAGTTTCCATAGAAACTACTTCTTTGTTGTCAATAACGTAGTACAATTATAAAACTTCGCTTATGAATGCGACTACATGTAACTTATAATCTGTACATTGTTAAATGAAGAATGAATTCATTGGTTGGTGAATGAAGAATGAATTCATTGATTGGTGAATGAACATAAATATATATATTTTTTAGATTTATTGAAGCATTTTCAATGCCCTTCTCCGTGCATTGCATTCGTGCAATGCCTGTAAATTTTTGTTGTTCATTACTTTTGAAATATGATTAACGCGTACTCCAATACTTTAGAGCTATTTAAGAAAAATGTTTCTTCAATAATTTTAAGTTTATGACTGTTACCGTGCAACAATACTAAGTTACTCGTTTCCATGTAAATCTTGTCGTATTTAAAGCGTTTAACGAAATTAGAAAAGCTGTCACAGAAGGCTTTCACGACCGGCGTCCGCCAACATTGTTGGAATTATTATTTGCCGCGATGTTAGGCCGCGGTCTACTGTTTGCGTTCAAGACAGATCTTTCGGCCCCACCATCGGAGGCCTTCTTTAGTGTCACAAACTGTTAAAAACAACTGGCATGGTGCTCGCCAATCCGTTATGAGTCTGTATCCCTGGCGGACACCATGCCAGTTATTTTAATTGTTTCTGGCACTGAATATGCCCTCCGATGGTGGGGCGGAAACAGAAGCAGTAGTCTCGGGCCTTAGAGCTCGAGAAATAATCGTTTCAACAATGCTCTCACAGAAGCTGACCTAAGACTTTCCTTTAAAAACTCTTATACCCTATCAATGAAAAATTGTTTTTCTTGTGTGAAAATGATTTTTCGTAATTGTACTATGTCACAGTCTCCTGTGAAATCACAAATCTTGTTTGGTCAATTCTTATTTTGTATTTCAATAATTCTTGACGACAGAGCTTCTTCGAATAGAAGAGAGAGTTTTTCTATCCAGAATTCTTATCTAATATCTGAATAAGTTTATAAAATGCAGTTTTAAAAACGTCATGAGTTTCCAAAGTCAGTACTATTGAAGTATACACAGTATTGACTGTACTATTTTAACTTGGAAAAATTAGTTATAAAAACGTTTTACTCATTTATTATCTTGAGTATCGTTTTAGTTCTATCATGAAGTCCTTGCGGTGTTCTCGCCTACACTCGCCTTTCACGTACCAATATTTTAAGTTACTTTAGAGGAACCAATTTTTGCAACATTTTTGCCGAAACAATACTTTCTGGACTCTTATGGATGAAAGCTATCAACTGGAAATTGCTTGAGCGTTCTAATTTAATAACAAAACGGAAGTACGTACCACTTTAAATTTTCTTCACAATAAACAAAGACGTGAGCTTCTTGTACATAAAATTAAATAAATATTAAATTTCCGTGATAACTGTAATTTTTATTTCATAATCTTTCTTAGCCCCCCATTTATTATTTACAATGTTGAGTTGATACTTCGAGCGGAATGTATTCTATAAAGCTTTTTACAGTGGATGTACGCTTGTATTGAGCGTTTCAATGCGGACACGTGGTAGAATACTTAAGTTGATCATTTGTTAACGGCAGAGAGAAACATCGATCGATCGAGACGAAAGCCTTTACAAGCGTCCATCACAGCTGTCGGCTAATTTAGTTTGTTCACAAGAGTCGATCCTGTATTGACTCTAGTGACCTACATTATCGGTAGTACCTTATGTAACATTGAATAAGTGAATCATCCCCTGTGTACCTCTAGTGTGCCCATCCAGTAGTTTAAAAACTGCATAAGAGAAGAGTTCATAGGCCTGTTGGTATTATGCTGCATTTCAGAAAATCCTGAATCAGAGAAGCCGTGTGTAAATTTCTTATGTAATAAAAATAACAGACCGTTCAAAATAAATACAGGTGTAAGACAGGATGATGGTTTATCCACAATTCTTTTCAACTGTATCCTGGAGAAAATAGTGAGAATTTGGAATGAAAAATTTAGGGAATGCAAAATATCACCAATCATGTTGGGAAGAAGGAACAAACGTATTGAAATAAACTGTTGGCATTCCTAGATGACTTTGCTATACTTTCTGAACATCTGACATCTGCAGTAACACAAGTTAATTTTTTAGAGGACATAGCTAGTAGAACAGGCTTAAGAATTTCTGCAGAAAAAACCAAATTTCTCACGAACATTAAAAATGCGCCAAAATTCGTGGTAACAGATATTGGTCGAATAGAGAGAAATAATTCAAGCGAATGGTTTAGAAAAATCTGCTATAGAAGAAAGGATTAATAAGATGGAAAGGGCATATGGTATAACTAAAGATATTTACAATAAAAAGTGCATATCTAAAAATGCGAAAATAAGGCATTACAGTACAGTAGTGAAGCCAGAATGCCTATATGCAAGTGAATGTCTAGCATTGAATTATAATTTAGACAAATTGGAAATTTTGGAAAGACGAATTAATAGGAAAATATTAGGCCCACGATAAACTTCAGAAGGTTGGAAATTAAGAAGTAATGATGAAATATATCAACGTTGTAATGAGTTATTTCTATATTTATAGTATACGCCTTAAATCTTAATTGTAAATCTTACCCTTCAATGTAATTGTATCCTGTAGCTCCAAGTTGTTGGTGCTAATTTATGTAAGGTGAAATAAAAAATTAACTCTTGTTCAGTATTGTCTTAATTCTCAGCTTTATTTTATTACTCTTTACTTTTTTTTTTACATGCATTCAAATTTATTGACATGCAATGCCTTTCTCTTCATTCTGTAGCTCCTTTAGATTCAATATCATAAGAACTCTTTCTCAGGGTTAATAAAAAATTAAAGTCAATGTACAGTCAAAGTCATACATATTATAGAAAATATAAAAATTATAAATCAGTTTCATTAATGTGATGTTGGGTATGTGTGATGTGTCATGGGTTCTTAGGTAGTTATAAGTATTGTACACCTTGCTTAATCTTATTAGATTAGTTACATAGTTATTTTATATAAATTACATGTGTTACTCACTGTTTATAATATAACCAGGTCTATTTCCTATGCACTTTCACTATACACTGCTTTGTAACATTAATCACCGTTATTTTCATTATTTTCACCTTTCTTACATTAGGTAGTTGGTAATTATTGTTTAATATTATTTTAATTGTTCTTTTTATATCACTTATAGTCCGTAGTGAGATTACATAAAATAACTGTTTGAGGTTCGCAGACCTCTATATAGTTAGATAGGCTCATTACATAACAAATGTGTTCTTACTTAATTCCTAAATTATTAACACTTATACACTATGTTTCTAATTAGATTAACATTTATTTACATTTTTTATTATCATTTGATCTTCCCTCCTGTGTGTAGTAGTCATAGTGATGTTGTCTGATAGTCTTGTCATTGTCATTAAAATAATTAATTAATAGGTTTTCATTTCCTATTTCCATTATATGTACTTATAATATTTTATTTTTTTATTACTTTTTACTCATTGAAATTATTATTTACTTTCAAATAGTTACATCTTATTTTCATTCCTTGATTTGTTAATTTGTTTTTACACTTTTCTGCATATTATCGATAAGAAAGATTGCGTTTAGGCATAATTCACAACGAATTTTGGTGATTAATTTATATTTATTCTAGGCATAATCTTGTTATGTTACAACGTATAGAAAATATAACAGAAACATGAGAAAAGAAGACTATTTTTTTTTTTGACATTTATTTAGAGTGGACGACAATAGGTTAACAAACCAGGTCTTTAAATATCTGTGAGGGACGAAGTCAACATCAAGTTGGATTAAAGAAGTCCAAAAGATTTAGAAAAAAATAATATACAAGCAGAAGAAGCAATTGAAAGAGACGTTTTTCGGGTAAAAATGTTTAAAATGGAAGGCGTCCAGGGTAGGAGAGAGAAAAACGCAGGTTCAAAGTGGACTGAAGACAGGAAGAAGAGACATAGTGAAAAGATGAAAGAATTTTGGAGAAAAAGAAAAGAACAAAGAATAATGAATTGAAATTGGCATGTCGTCCTTAGATGGCCGAAAAAGAATAACACACATAAAGTTGTCAAGTTTAAGTCAAACTTTTTTGTTGACACAAAATGACACCAAAATCCATTACCTGTCCACACAATATTGTAGTAGTATTATCGTTATCACGAAATGATCAATTTTAACTCTTCATCTTCTCTTCTTCTTATTTTTCTTGTACATCAAGAAACTTTGGCCATCAAGCGTCCGAGTCCTTCAGCAACTTCCGATACTCACTTCTATACTTAGCGAGGCGTTTGACCTCTAACATGGTTAATTTCTTCTGAAAGTGGAATATTATTTTGTGTAACTTGTGAATAACAGACTTTTTCTGCTTTATCGTAGGGATATTGTATCAAACTATGTATATTTTTATTTCCTTTAAAGTTATTTTGATTATTATAGTTTTTATATTATCAGCTGTTTCGACTGATCTAGTGTAAATTTTGAGTGTTTGCTTTTTCACTTACTCTCTATGTTTTACCGTGGTTGATAATTTCTTTCCTCTACCGATTCAGATACAATCAGTGAAACATCCGTCTCAATAAATAAAGTTAATGAAAACTTTTGTCAAAAGCTTGAACGGCCGGTGTCAATATTTTCAAAATTAGTTCTAAATTCCGGGCTGTTTACGCCATTATTTATACTATTAGGTTATGTTTACGATTTTAACGCCGATATCTTTAACTGAGCTTCGTGTTAATTGAGAAGTGGGTTATCTTCCGTTAACTCCTTAACGGGTGATTTCTTAAGGATCGGGGCAGGCCGTTAACACACATTCCTATTTGTGAAACGGTTCTTGTGTACATACCAGTGAGATCTGTGTGCATTCAATTTTTATAAATTCAGAATATAAATGCACTTATTATTTACTTATTAACTTTCAATAAGGTAATGTATGTTTAACGCGTGCCTACTAAAGTAAATTGTTGATACCTTAACTCAATTAGGACATACCTGTATGTTCTTCAGTAAGAGCTGGAAAGGCAAATGATTGTGTCTGTTCATCAGACTAGGACAGACACGTGCAAGGAAAGTAGTTGTGAAACTAACATTTGCAAAGGGCGACGAAGTTACTTTATTCGGGAATTGAAGGAGCCGGGCACGTGTGTAACCCTAAAGTGCTACAGTAATGCAGGGCACTCAACATGTCATGTAACAGTTGCTGACTGTGAGAGATGCTACATGCAACCAAACTAGTCTTTGAATTTTCACGTAAGCGTGTAAACATTCACTTTCTCTTTTCTGTACGGTTACAAAGAGGAATACAGTGGAGACGACATTATTAAGCTGACGATATACAAATTATTTTTCTGTTCACCTTTAATCAATTTCGATCATTTTCGATTGAGGCACGTGACAGTGATTTTTGATCACCGATTAGAAAATCCGTTTTTAAGCTTCATCAGATTTGTAAACAATACATTATGAAGATCTCCACCACAAAAACGAAGGTAATGGCATGTTGACGCAAGGAACCAATAACAACAAAAATAATGATTACTGATCAAATTGTAGAACCATTAACTATTTGTGAGTCAAAATTTTGTGAGCCAATTGAACTATCTGGAAAACGGTATTAGCTATCATTCGGATTACGATATTTATTGTTTTGATTGTTCATCTTCTTTTTTCACAGTACTAAATAATATAGAATATAGAACTTTCACTTGTGAAAACTTACTTGTTTTTCTTTCCGAACGCGTTTCGGCGTGGTGTTCGCCTTCGTCAGCAGTTTGAGACAGACTGGCCAGTAACGTGTAACGGTTTTTGTTTGGAAGGTTTAGTGGGGGTGGTGTGTGGAGGAAGGGGATTGGCGCGGGGATCCAAATTATTGTTAGTTTTATGTATAATTGTGTTTATATTATAATTTTTTTATGTATCACACACACTGTTTGACACAATTATACATAAAACTAACAATAATTTGGATCCCCGCGCCAATCCCCTTCCACCGCACACCACCCCCACTAAACCTTCCAACCAAAACCGTTACACGTTACTGGCCAGTCTGTCTCAAACTGCTGACGAAGGCGAACACCACGCCGAAACGCGTTCGGAAAGAAAAACAAGTAAGTTTTCACAAGTGAAAGTTCTATATTCTACGATATTTGTGTTAAGTTCCAGACGATCTGTGAGGCAACCAACAGTGTTTTTAGAAACAAAGAACGTCTAGATACAATACTAAAGTTTTACAAAGTTATGGCGGCCCCTGTACTGGCCTATGGGTGTAAATTATGGACAACAAAAAAGAAACAAGAAAGAAAAATATATACCTCGAAAATGGCATTCTTAAGATGAGTTAAAAGATGTTCTAACTTTACCGTATAAAGAATGAGACCATAAAAGAAGAATTACATTTAACTTACTTGAATAAAAAATTCAAAGATTACAAAGACGGTGGAAAGATTAACGGTGGAAAGAACACTTAGAAAGGATGTCAGATTCAAGACTGCCGAAACAAGTCTGGAAATACAAACCTATAGGACACAGGTGTGTGGGTAGTCCCAGGAAGTGATGGCTGGATAGCTGGAGGATCTTTGAAGGCGGAACAGGGAGCACCTTGCTTATGCCCTGTTGTGAAAATGATGATGATTAGAAAATTATGTGTTTTAATGTCACAGGAAGAAAAAAAATCAATACACTACTTAAATCGAAGTATGACAAGTAGGAAAAATTCTGTTTATGGGCAGAGTCCTGCTTCGGAACAGACAGACCCTGTTGCTCACAATAAAAACATAGCGGCTGCGTGCTTTTGGCGTGTGTAAGAAATCGCAGATATATGTGACTCCATCGCGGCGAGATGCCGTTCTGAGGAGCAGACATTTTGTTTCATGTAACTGGCGTCAAGTTGCACGAAGAGCACAAATGGAATAATTAAGTTGGTAATGGTGTACGGTATTGGAAACATCATAGCCGTGGAATAGTATTGTCAACTATTACTATTCTACTACTATTGACTGCTATTCTACGCGAACGTTAACAGTGCTATTGGCTGGTTCAGTCTAGACACTTGAATCGCTCTTCTAGTAACTCTCTTTAGTCGTACCACACTATTGTAAAAACAGCACCAGATTGGACACTACTTACGCGCGCGCGCGCACACACACACACAGAAGTAAGGGTACATTTACGGTTACAGGTTATCGTATTTAAGTTCTGATAACAGGAATAAACAAACGTTGAAGGACGGTGAAGTATGAAACCCCTTCCAAACTTGTGTTTGAGACTCTCTCATTATTTCGCAGTGTGTTCAACTAACCATTTTTTTCCATATCTAGGCTCTTATTGCTTATTGTAAATAGCGTTGTATTATTACCATGTCTTAAAATAAGAATTTCTGGACTTAATGTGAACTGGATAAAGTTTAAATATAGTACAACTTGTGATTTTTTTCTGTCTTATATGTTTCGATCATCCTTTGAGCCAACATACTTTCATACAATGCACTTCCCATTTATCCCATTTATTTTTGTACCAACCGTTTTTTAAAGTGGTTATTGTAGGTGTCCATCGATTGAGGTTAGTCACGCACTTCAGTATCTACTTAACGAAAGGTTGCAAAATGGTATGGCGTTTTTATAATTGCAGCGACATTGGTAAGATTTTGTGAGAGTATCGTTTAAATGAAACGCCATTCTGATCGCCTTAGCTTTCAACATGGCGCAGTTGATGTTTTCGATATTGAAGTGGATTTTACACGTGTCTATTCCGTTGTGTAACGCAGTATTTATTTCGCAAAAAAAAAGATTGTACTGCGTACAGTTAAATTTATTTGTACATGACATTGGCGCAATTTTTGCATGGTGCCTTCCATGAGTCCAGAAATAGTTTGAGGTCAATCATTATAAAGTTATTTTTTATGTAGCCTTTCTTTGTTTGTGAGGTAGAATATGAGGTCGTATGTTAACTAGACTAAAAATTAGACGTTTAAGAACGCATCTATAGGAGCTGTTATCGTATACGCAGTGGGCCATTTGGTAGTAACCACATTGATGCGGTTTTGACTGTAAACATTTACCCAGCATTGTCACCTATCGATTGCAATAAAGTAATGCCGTTAGAGAAGTCATTATCATCACCATCAGCAACCGTTCAAGGCTTAGGAGCATTCTCCTGTTCCGGGCTCACGTTTCTCGCCACCTTGCTACCGGTCGTCCAACGTCTGTTCCTCCATGTGGCTGGTAACTATAGGCTAACCGTGGAATGCGGGTATTACCCATTCGTTGCAAATGGCTTTTGAATTTGTCTCTACAGAACACCGTCTTTTCTTTAACTGAAAATATATTCAAATTCTTTCTTACATCCTCGTTTGTTATTCGGTCTGCTTTTGTACATCCCTTTACTGTACTTAAGTATTTCATTTCCTCTGCTTGAATCTTATTCCAGTCGCTCTTCCTCATCGTCCAAGAGTCGCAGCCATATAATAATGCTGGAACAGACATCGACTTATAAAATTTTTTAAATTATTATCCTTTCTGGTCTTCTTTATTAGGGTATTTATTATTACCCCGCGAATATGTTGAAATTCACTCACTTTGCTGATCAAATCTTCATTAAGTACGGGCTTAAATTTGAAACATTATTATTTTTGAAATAGGGCTCAATAAGAAAGTCATCATGTTGACAAATGAAATGATTTGGTTGGAATAGATTGATAGAATCGCCCCTGCTATGTGTTCACACGCAACTTTATAACATTTTAAAACCAATTAGGTCATTCTACCCGAACATATATATCTGTATACCTTCGGTTTTTGGTTACTCAAACATCTAATATAAAATTTTGAGTTTTGAGCGTGGGTTGCATGCTGAGGATATTGCTTTTGTCTGCTTAAAAACAGACTGGTTTCTGTTTTTAACGAGTTAGCTGTTTTCAGAACTAAACAAAGCCGTGATAAAGCAACTTTCATTATATTGTCATTACGACCTAGGAAGATAGAAGTAAAACATTTAGGAAATAGTTCAGTACATAATATTATTTTTTGCCCCTCATAGTGACCTGCTGAGTTAGAAACGTTTTACATTACATAGCACAGTTTAACTAACATAGTACAGTTTAACTACCAATAACTGCCACTCGATTAATATGGGTATATAATACTCATCTTCTTTTAAATGTTTATGATTTGCGAAAATTTGTATTAAGACAGAGAATTGTATAATGGCCAAGAGACAATATATAAACCCTTTAATAACTTTTGCTTTTAGAGTTCAAGGAGCGTTTAAACGAGGGACGACTTATTCGTCACTATAAATCTGGGTGTCCGTACTGAACACTCGACAGATCTGTACTCTATAAAATATCGTTTGAGTACGTATGTATCTTCATCGTACAAATTCAACGAATCATTTGGCTTGGACGCGAATGGTTAAACGTTACTACCATAAATAATCTTTATCGCTATTCGTTTCGTGTATACGATTTTAATGCAGTAAACGTTTCTAGTTAAGCGGATAAATGTAGTGCATTATGGGTTTCATGGTATACCGGGGCGGCCTACTGCATAATATCGGGTGAGAGTCACTGAGATTGCATCATAAAAACGAGACGGAAAGCGCTTGCTGGAAGTCAACTCGTAAAAATCTGACACGTAGTCCAGATAACTGGAGCTCTATTAGAAATAAAGTGGACTGTAGAGCTTCAGTATTCTATTCAAACAAACGTTAAGCAAGACATTGATTTTCAATCCGTTTCGTTAGTTGTTTTTTTCAAATATCGTTTTTGCCACTGTCATTGGTAACACACGCATTTTTTACAACAATGTGTAAAATAATAACAATATGTATGTGTATTAGAGTGCTGAACGTAATCTCTGTTGATATGAGTATAATAACCACTCACCATACTAAGCTGTCGGGTATAAGACATTGGGATAGACTGGAAGGATAGAAGACAAATAAAGGAGCTGTACACAAAACAGAAAATAGCAGTAAGAGTAAATTGAGGATGATATGGAAAGAGATGGGCATCTGAATTTTGGATCCCGTTTTTGGGTCCTGGAGTAAACAAATTTTAAATTTAAAAAACTGTACATACATACATTCATATTTTCGTTTAAATTCTTTAAAAATTTAATATCTGTCATTAAATTTGCAATTTTGTCAAACTTTTGCCCGGTTTTTTAGCCTCTAGCGTACCAAAACTTAGAAACTTCTAAAAATCAACACTGTTTCCAGATTTTAGATAAAATATATTTTAATATGATACTCCTCATAATTTTTTGTTTAATTTTGTTAAATAGCTCAAAATTTTGAAAATTTCAAAAATGTATACTACATTCATATTTTGATTAAAATGTCCTTTGATATCGTAACCCACATGGACTCCTATGTTTTTTTTTCGAAATTTGAACCTCTCACTTTTTTGCCGGCAACAGACTATTTTTCGGAGAGGATCAATCTCAGAAACAATAGAGTTCTGTAGGGTAAATGTGTGGACACGCCTCCAAAGGTTAACAAAAGTCGGTTGATGCATTCAAAAGTTATGGTGAGACATTCCCAAACTCATACTATACAGACATATAGACAGGTAGACAGGTAAACAGACAGAGGCAAAGTCTAAACGGTCTAGTTAAAAGTGAGAACTCGCTTCACTCGTTCAATAGGGTTTAAATTATGAACAACTAAAATAGTACGCCACTTAATGTTATGTTGTTCTGAAGATTACTCCAGTCTACGATTCATACTCACCGGTCGACCAGAGCTGTACGAGGTGAAAGTGACACATCATTCGTTAAGATATTCGTCGGTGCTGCACTTGTGTAAATTATTTGCTAGCACTGAACAGACCGATTGGTTCAGTTTATTAGCGCTCAAACTCTATTGTCCTCTATCACTGTAAACTACAATCATCTTGATTAGAGGAAAGGTGTAAACGAAGGCACAATTTCGGGAAATAAACGCGAGGCTCACAGCAGATGCAGGAACTGTGGAGAGCAGTCAGAAACCGGAATTTCGAAACACGAAGGACGAAAGTAAACACATAACTTATGTATAAATCACATAATATATAATATACTGTTTTGTTTCAGTCTTAAAAATTGTATTAAGTCTGACGTAACAAAAACGTCACTCTTCTCTAAACGTAACTCTGACATGGTATACCCCCAACAGGTTTTACTGGTGATACGTGGTGACGTTTACACCTTTTGTAGGTCTTTCCTGAACCCGACGGTAAAGATACCGGTCCACGTCAAACCGGAATTTTTTGTATACGAGAAAAATCTAATTTCGTATCCAAGCTATAGTTTCTAAAATTTTTGCACATGGTAAAACTTAAAACTCTATACCTTTCCGGTAACTATAAAATTGCTAAACACGCTTTACATCGCAATATTTAATCATCCACTGTGTGCCAGAACCCACTTTTTGCCATAAAAAGTTAACTTTGCACTACTTTCTTTTACTGTAAACAATTTGTTGGCATCCACATTATCTGTACCGGCACTACATTTCCTGTGTTAAAACATCTTTTTAATACACTATATATATGGTTTAATACAATATGTAAACATACATTTCGTATTTTTCACATGGTAAGTATATTTGAAAATATAGCATTATTATGCACAAGGTTAGTTAGGGTAGTTTAGCTTGAATACAGTTGCAGTTTTTACTTTGTTAAAACCATTGTTTCTGTTCATTAGTGTCATTCTAACACGAGCATATGATACTTAATTGTTAAAAGTTCAGTTGATAACTCGTTAAAACCGTTCCGTCCTATGTGTTTTTAAATGTCACTGTAGTACAGTTATTATATTTAATTAATAAATGTTTTAGTTTGTTGTAACATGGATCCTGGCTGCTTACAAAAGAAACTAAAAACCATGTTATGTCATATTTTGACATAATTGTTTTGAATTGGTAAACTAATCTTTTCAATTTGCATTGTGACTTCTTGTTTACAGTTGAGAATGACACGTTTAAAAACATACACTTCGGATTAGTAAAAATCCCTTTTATGAAATACTTGTCACTTGTTAAAATACCAGTTTCTGATTTAAACAAATAAATTTATCATAGCATTTAGAACTTATAATAGTACATTAAAAACACTTTGGCAGAATAAACACACGCTTTTGGAAAAGAAAATAAGCCTCTACAAGCTACCATGTGATGTCTGTAATTATTTTTATATTGGTCAAACGGGTAGAGGTTTTTTAAACGTTTCCTTGAACATACATCAAAATTACTAAAAAATGTAATCTCAGTCAACATAAAATCTAATTATGCTTCCCATTTTTTCTCACAGAACCACACTCACACGGATTTTAAATCTAACTTGTAACCACTACACGTTTTTGAAATGGGTAGAATCATGAACGCTTTGGATGAAAGAAATTTATGGTGCATACAATAACGTAAGCAGTCGCATTTCCGTATTGAATGACCAGCTATATTGTTTTGTTTTAAAACGTTTTATTATAATTGTATATTTGTATAACAAATTAGTATTATCAGTTTATTACAGGGATCGATTTTGTGATTGTTGGTGACTACAGCGGCTAATTTGCGTATTTGTATGATTCGAGAGGCTTTGGTTTTAATAATTAGATTGTTTTTAATGTAATGCATTTTTTAAATTTTTTAAATTTCTTCCCCACATAAAAATGTTTAAGCACTGTTATGCTTCTTTTATACACCTATAATGTTCAAAATATGTATTATGTTGCCTTACATAATTCACGCAAATAAAAAAACCGTATTTTGTCTACTAAGATGATATTTTAGTAGCTCAAAAAATAACTAAACTGGGATCGTATTCTACTCTAGGGGTCTGATATTGTCCGCGCCACGGACATGAAACCATTTGATGGCAGACGATTGGACAGATTGTAGTTGCGTAGGAAAAAAGTAGGAAAAGAGTGATTAACCTTGTGTAGGATAAAGCCAAACTAGAAGAAAAGGTATAAGAAAGTCAATTTTATAACGCATAGCATAGTTTTATCGTAATGATTATAGCTCTTTAATAACTATAGAAGTAACCTTCGTTGTCTCTAGACGTTGTCTGTCAGTATTCATATGCAGCAAGTACTCATCGTATTTCTTTAGTTTATCGCAGGGCATGAGTAACTTCAAAAGATCAATGACAGTAAACCCGTTTAGCAAATTGTCCGTTGTCTTATTGGTGTACATGTGAGAAGCGGTCTTCATTAGATATACTGAACCTCTTAAAAGTCGACTTCTTCGCCTCCTTTAGAGCAAATTCTTCGCCTTAATTTAGGTCTTAGAGACCCAGCTTAATCTCATATCTTTTCATTTTCCACATTCTTTCTAAACACGCTATTATTCATTAGCTTCTAGAAATCCTTCTTAATTCAGTTTTACTCTACGCCTTCATAGCTATATTAAAGTCAGTGTACTCTTTCGTTACTTCTGCTCGAAGCTTATCTTACTTATATGCTTCATAATCATCCCTTTTATTGAAAACAGTTCTTCAGATCTTACTACGAAGAACGTAAGCTTCCTTAATTGATAATAATTAAACTAGTCAACGTTTATAGGAGATGTGTTAAAAAATAAAAAAAGACCGAATTCCTTCAGTAACACACCAACCCGCACAACCAACGCCCCTAGCGACAGGTTCTGGCAACAAATTGCCATCTGGCTCAATCCGCTGTCAGCATTAGTCTTTGAGCTACACACGCTGTAGTAAGCACGTGCACGCGCTGTCTGTCGGGTTAATAACAGATTGGTAGGGGAACATCTCGAAGAACAAGGCGTGAGTGTGAAACTTTGGGACAAAACTTGATTGAAATTATACAGAGGCATTTGGGTTGTTTGACTAAACATACAGGGAAGTCTATATGAGCCGAAGGTTGTTTTAAGCATTTTGAAGGGGGCAAAACATGGGTCGGTAAAGATCCTAAGTAATATAGAAGACCATGTCAAGAGAGTTCGTACAGTGGTGCTTTGAAAATCATCATTCAACTGTCGAGACTTGGTGAGGAAGTAGGTATTAGTGTAAGACTTTTCCATTCAAAGTTGACTTCATCGTAACACCGAAAATTTGTTGACTGATACCCTATCAGAAAGATACCCTTCTTGAAATCGGTCAGCAACTGCGTACCAATAAAGATGGTAACAGAATGGATACGGAATGGAACGGAAATTTGTCAATAAAGATTTTACGAAAGTCAGCAGCAAAAATTTGTACACACACGTTGCGTTAAAAATCTTCATTCTCACTTTCTTAGAAATCCAACAGTCGGAGTGAGAACGTGCTCACTACAGCGTGTGTAGCTGGAAGACTAACGGGGTATCGGCCGTCAGAATCTGTCGCTACAGGCATTTAATTGCTGCAGCTCGCTCTATGCGCAGGTTCACGTGGAATACAAATAGTTCGGTCCTTTGAACGCACCTCGCATATTTGGTAATAGGGCTGTTAGTACATAAAACAATACTTTCATTTTATGTCTTGCGTCCATTTAAAGTGACGCTCAATTAAAATTTAAAGTGTTACCATAATATTGTTAAAACTTGGCTTGAGATAACTAAGTTTTTACACAAAAATAATAGCCTACTTAAAGTGTCAAATTTCTTTCGCTGAAGGCTATTTATTACCACATATAGACGACTATAAAATCCTTTCGTTTTTCTTTTGTTTTAGTTTTCCTAATAAAAGCGTACAAAGTTTAAGAATTATTACCCTGTTGCTGCGGCACAAAACATGGAATAATATCGTGTTATGTTATTACACGGAGTAAGTTTTGTTGTGATGGAGCGAGTCGAGTCGACGCCACACCAGTAGAAGAGTAATCAAGTGAGAGACAAGACGTGTCAAGAGGATGGGAGGCGGCTTCTGCTCTCCGCGCGGAATACTGAACAGTTCAGCTTTACTTCTCTTAACGGAAATAACGAGACGAGTTTCCACCACTCACACACACGACCTTAGATTGTACTAGAATTTTGCAAAACGAACCTTCAAGACCTTCATTAATTAAACCACGTTCGAAAGAAGAAGCAACTAACTACGTAATTAAGAAATTATTGTAACTGTCTTTGTTGAACTTTAAGACGTTCGTTAATCATACCGTCTTGCGTCTAAGTAATTACAAATTAAATGCTTTACAATGAATAGTACACTTTTGCGTTTACGTTACAATAGTAAAACACGTTTGGCGTAATACTGTTTCGTAGAATATCATTCTTCAGTGTAGTAAAATAAAACTGCTACCACCGACATCAAAATAATTATGTTGAAGACGGATAACAAATTTTATGTAACGCTTTTATTCAGATTGCTACTAAACCAGAAAATTCAAAGATCAGAAAGAGGAGGGTCTCAGAAAGTTGAACATAAGAAACTGTAAAGTCAGGGCACGCAGTAGGGAAGAATGGAGTCGACTCTTGGAGCAGGCCAAGATCCACTATAGTCCAATCAATCTGTCACGGCCTAATGTTAAATTTACAAAAATTCCAACCCGGAAACAAAAAATATGGCGTTGTAGGAAAAAAATTCTAAGAAAGCGTAAGTTTCGGCTGCACCACCGGAGGACATCTTCATTAGTAAAACGTTTTGGCAGTTGTTCGCAAAATAACCCCAGTACTGAGATACACGCTATGAGATACATAGAGCAAACAATTGCCAAAACGTTTTCCACTGAAGATGGCCTCCGATGTGGGGTCGAAAGGTGTGGTTTTACTGGCACGAGGCCACAGCCTAATAGCCCGGCTAACGCTCGTTATAACAACATTGACGCCGGACGTGAAAGTGTTAGGCCAAAATAGGGTTTAATTTTCGCTCACGTATGTTTATGTTTTAAACAAATTAGACGTGATGTCCTAAACGAAATTTGCAAAAAAGTTCAATAATGTTTTAATATTTCCAACTCAGTTTTTAGTGTAAATTTATTTTAAATTTGGCAAACTGTGAAGAACTGGAATTCTAATTCTACTGAATCCACTTCGTATATGTACCTCGTACTTCATTTTTAGCGGTATGCGCTTTAAAATCTCTTAGCGGTGGGAAACGCGAACAGTAGTCTCATCCAAGTCGTGAACTAAATATTTTTAGCTGGCCACTTATTTTTTGGCTGCAATTTGCGAACTGTAATTACTACAAAACAACATTAATATTTTTATACTACAATTTAATACATCAGTGACTTTGCACGTGACTGTTCTTTTTACCACAAGCGGTGAATAATTAGCTAGTTTAGTTAGCAGCATCAGCTGTGGCTCTGCAACCCTTAGTAGTCCAATCAATAGGTACAAAGGTATGCAAAAATTCCAACCCGGAAACAAAAAATATGGCGTTATAGGAAAAAAAATTCTAAGAAAGAGTATGTAAAATGAAACTCGGTCTGAAATGGCGAAGTTAACCTAAAAAATTCGCAAAGTTGGAACAAACGGTTTTTCGAAAATAAAAAAAAAACTGCAACTCCAATCGAAAAATAGTAAATTACAAAGTTGTAGGCAACAAAAAGATCTTTCGATTGCTATTTTTGTGAGTATCGATTGTCATGTGACTTTTCGAGATATATCGGAAAAACCGTCTAAAATCGACTATTTTTGTTTTTGCTGTATCATTTTCAAATTTACGTTTAAAGACTTGATATTTATCATGAATATAGCCCGCGGCAAGCAAAAAAGAACATATTTGAAAAATTTGAAAATTTGTTTTAGTTTTCGAGATATATCGATTTTTCGAAAAAAAGATGTTCTCGAAAATCGGCCACTCTTGCTCGACGAATAGTCGTAGAGTAACGAGCTTGGGCTTATTTTCTTCTTGGAGAATTGTACTTTCATAATGTAAAAGATTTATAACGATTTTATGAATTTTAAGTACCGAAAAATGACATTGAAAAAATTAAATTTTTTAGGTTACGTTTTCTTAAAATATCTTTTATAATTTTAATTGTACGAAAATGCCCTTAACAGATTTAATATAAAACAACAGAGTTATCAACAAATACTGTAACTAGGCAAAGTTTTATTCATCTGTTTTTTTTAATTTTTATTTCTTGTTTTTTTTTATTATTCAGACTTTTAAATTCAAAATGTTGGATTTAAAATTTTTATTTAACCTTTTTATAGTCTTATTATTATTATTATTATTATTATTATACATATTTATATTACAATATACATATGTAGATGCTTCTCCTAATGACATTGCAAAGAATATGTGCAAAATTATCTCTTTGCTATATTGTAATAAAAAAGAAGGTACCGTTAACGACCATCGTTATGAACACTTTAAACGATCCACTTCGCGAGCCTCTTTTAAATTAGAAAGTCTTCCGCCTACTGAAGGAGCTGCCAAGCAACATGCATTACGAGTTTATTTGCAATTGCAAAAATGGTTGGAAAACGACAAAGAACCAACTCAGTGGGGTTGGAGAAATACTGACAATTTGTTGATGCCAGTTTATACTGAGGAACCACTGATACCCGAGGAAATATTTAAAAAAATAGCATGTAGCTGTGTAAGTGGTTGTAAAACAAAAATATGTGGTTGCAAAAAAATTTCCTTAAATGTACAAGTGTTTGTCTACATTGCGACTCAACAAATTGCAAAAACTTTGAAACTCCTCCTGACATCCAGTTAGATGATCACTGTTTGGATGTCTTGGAAAAACTTCTTGACGAACACATTACAATAGAAAATGATGAACAAAATGATAATGAAGAAATATACATAAATGAGAACGTAGAAGAAGAAGAAAGTGACCAAGAAGATCATAATGAATCAAAGAAAAGGAAAATTGAATAAAACAAATAAATATTATTAATTATAAAAATTTTATACGTTTTATAAGTTTTGTAATGAAATATTTTTTTAAATAAATAAAATTTTTAAAAATCATCTTAATTTGTTCTTTTTTTAAATTTTCTGTCGCAAATAATTAATTACTGAAATCAGGAAGTAAATGTTTCGAAAAATCCCAACAATCATAATAACAATACTGTTATAATTATGGTTTGTAATTAGAATACCGAAAAACATGAAAAAAATCTAAATAAAGGAAAATTGCAGTTTTCGCAACAATTGAGCTTATAAGGCGACTGAAACTATAAAAATCGTGTTTATCTCGTCGAGTTACCCCAGATTAAGTACAAAAGGATTTTTGTACGTAATTTAGAAGCCGAGATATTGAGGATTTTTTCGAGCGCGAAAGATTTAGAACGAGCGAATCCAGTTTTAAGAGCAGCCGAGCGAGTTTACGCCACCCGCTGCAATTAGCGCGCGCCTCGCTCGCACGCTTCACTTTCACACTTGATTGTTAATAGTAAAAGTCAATGAAATGAATCGCTGTATTTTTCTTTTGAAAATGTAGGTATTCAAAAGCAATCTCCACAAAGGCTAATGCTGTATGATGTAAATTGCGTCCTCTGGAATTTTATAAAAAAAAAAAAAAAAAAATTTCGGCTCCAGAGGTTCGTACATCAACTTTTTTTTTAATTCGTGAAAAAATGCCTGCAACTGATTTCTGTTAAGGGAATTTTCGTACAATTAAAATTAAAAAAGATATTTAAAAAAAACGTAACCTAAAAACATTTAATTTTTTCAACGTCATTTTTCAGTACTTAAAATTCATAAAATCGTTATAAATCTTTTACAACATGAAAGTACAACTCTCCAAAAAGAAAATAAGCCCAAGCTCGTTACTCTACGACTATCCGTCGAGCAAGAGTGGCCGATTTTAGAGAACGTCTTTTTTTCGAAAAATCGATATATCTCAAAAAATAAAACAAATTTTCCAATTTTGAAATACGTACTTTTGTGGCTTGCTGCGGGCTATATTCACAATAAATATCAAGTCTTTAAACTTAAATTTGAAAATGATACGGTAAAAACAAAAATAGTCGATTTTAGACGGTTTTTCCGATATATCTCGAAAAGTCACATGACAATCGATACTCACAAAAATAGCAATCGAAAGATCTTTTTGTTGCCTACAACTTTGTGATTTACTATTTTTCGATTGGAGTTGCAGTTTTTTTTTTATTTTCGAAAAACCGTTTGTTCCAACTTTGCGAATTTTTTAGGTTAACTTCGCCATTTCAGACCGAGTTTCATTTTACATACTCTTTCTTAGAATTTTTTTCCTATAACGCCATATTTTTTGTTTCCGGGTTGGAATTTTTGCATACCTTTGTACCTATTGATTGGACTACTAAGGGTTGCAGAGCCACAGCTGATGCTGCTAACTAAACTAGCTAATTATTCACCGCTTGTGGTAAAAAGAACAGTCACGTGCAAAGTCACTGATGTATTAAATTGTAGTATAAAAAATATTAATGTTGTTTTGTAGTAATTACAGTTCGCAAATTGCAGCCAAAAAATAAGTGGCCAGCTAAAAATATTTAGTTCACGACTTGGATGAGACTACTGTTCGCGTTTCCCACCGCTAAGAGATTTTAAAGCGCATACCGCTAAAAATGAAGTACGAGGTACATATACGAAGTGGATTCAGTAGAATTAGAATTCCAGTTCTTCACAGTTTGCCAAATTTTAAATAAATTTACACTAAAAACTGAGTTGGAAATATTAAAACATTATTGAACTTTTTTGCAAATTTCGTTTAGGACATCACGTCTAATTTGTTTAAAACATAAACATACGTGAGCGAAAATTAAACCCTATTTTGGCCTAACACTTTCACGTCCGGCGTCAATGTTGTTATAACGAGCTTTAGCCGGGCTATTAGGCCGTGGCCTCGTGCCAGTAAAACGACACCTTTCGACCCCACATCGGAGGCCATCTTCAGTGGAAAACGTTTTGGCAATTGTTTGCTCTATGTATCTCATAGCGTGTATCTCAGTACTGGGGTTATTTTGCGAACAACTGCCAAAACGTTTTACTAATGAAGATGTCCTCCGGTGGTGCAGCCGAAACTTCTGGTTTTCCCGCCATGAGAACACAGCCTAACATCTCGGCTAACGCTCATTCTAACAACATATTAAATCTATTTATTCTTTTAATTCATTCTGTTCATTTTATTCAGTTTCTTGGTTCTTTAGCTCTTCCGTCTTTCATCAATTTCAGAATTAATAAGTAATACTTGACTTAAAATGAAAGCAACGACGTTGTGAATAAGTTGCATAATTTCAACTTTATGTGCGGGACCATTAGGTGAACCCTTAAGTCAGCAAGTAAAGAACACCCCTAAAATTCTACAAGGTGATGGCCCTTCCCACACTTCTTTATGGGCCTGAGAATTAGACATTAACGAAAGGCCAGGCCAGTCGCATCCAAGGGCTGAAATGCGATTTCTCAGGCAAGTGGCAGGGTATACTCTCCATGATCATAGAAGAAACACAGATATACGGCAGGAACTGATTATTACGAGTATACTCGACAGGATTGCCCAGTATTGGCTGAATTGGTGGGAACATCTTTGCCGAATTGGTGACTGCCGCATCCCCAAACAACTATGGAACTATAAGCCGAGGGGTACGGAGATGTGTGGGACGTCCGAGGAAGCGCTGGAGTGACCAACTCCAATCTTGCCTATTTGAGACCGGAAAAAACCATCCTTGGTGATGATGATGATGATGAATAAATAATACTTACGACCACTCGGATAGATATTCAGTGAAGAATTAATGTCCAAAACCATTATTTATCGCACTTCGTAACGCTCTTGAACCGTACCGCTTCACGTTTTGTTTCATGCAATCCACTTCCTTTACAAAGAACATAATTCCGTTATACAACTACCAATCTGTTATTTCTCAGTCTGTTGATTACAGTACCAAGAGGCGTTGATTTGCAAAACGCTATAGACATAATACGTAGAAGACAAAGATTACAACTGTAGATGTTTTTCCTTTAAAGAATATAAAGAAGGATTGATATTTCTTCATCAAAACAAACAACTGTCTTAACTCTATTACTAGGGCTATCACGGCCGGTCCCAACGCCATTAAAATCACCTCATTGTCTATTCCTCTACTGTGAGGTGCGTTCGACTTGCCATGCATTGAAACGCAGTTCTACTGAAGATGGCCTCCGGAGGTGTGGCCGAAACGTTTAGAATGAACTTATGATTTTAATAATCTGTCGTCACTGTTTTCCGTTTTAAAGTCACCCCGTTTTATGTGGGAAAGTGTTCATCTCTCTTCAGTCACAACATATGCAATAAGAAAATAAGAAGGTGAACTTCACAATACGAATAAGCCCAAGTCACACTTCATCAGACAGGTACGCTCATAAGTTACAAAATATTCAACAACACGTTTTCAGGCAAAAACATAATGAAAAATGTGTTAATTAATAAAATCTAAGAAACAATACCACGTATATACTCTGTAAGTGTGGATCTTGTATTTGCAGCTGGCTTTCGCCATACATTCTCCTAACTTCTGTAGGCTATGTGTTGTCTCCTTCTACTGCTTTTTCATTTTACTTTTTACGTTTTATCACGCGTGCTCACACGTTTTCTGATCGAATTGTTGGTTGACAAACGGTGGAAAGATGGTGCAGTCCGTTTCAATGAATAAATTTGTTTTAGACGATAAATTCTTTACTCTAGAAACACCTTGAAAATACATAATTTCTGCAACGTTACTGTTAAATTTGTTAGCCTCTTTTAGACAAAGTAAGTAATCTATCAATTTGCTCAATAATGTACTATAAAAAAAATAGGTCTCCACTTCTTCGGGATACGTGTACGGTTCTTAAAATGAATTGACGGCCTTCGGAATTAATACTTCCAGAGCACTAACATACAATTAAAGAAGAATCGTATACAGTACATGAAGAATACCCTGTGTCAAGTCTTCACTGCGTTGACATTAATTGTATAAAACTCAGATTTGTCGGTGAAAAATGAGTGAAGTGCAAACAGCGCTCTTCTTCTTCTTCTTCTTCTTCTTCTTCTTCTTCTTCTTCTTCTTCTTCTTCTTCTTCTTCTTCTTCTTCTTCTTCTTCTTCTTCTTCTTCTTCTTCTTCTTCTTCTTCTTTAGCACTACAGTCCAACGTGAGCCCTGGTTTCCAACACCAGCCTTCTCCAATGTCTGCTATCCATTGCCATCTCAGTGTAACCCCTCACATACATTCTTTTTATATCTTCTAGCACGTCATCCAACCATCTTATCCTATGGCGACCTTTCTTTCTGCTTCCATAGACTCGCGCCTTTGTCATACGTTGATCATCCACCCGCTCTAGGTGCCCTAGCCACTGTTTTCGTTGAGCCACAATTTTGCTTAAATAAATTAAAAGGTAACAAAGAAATGTAACTGATAAAAACACAAAAACGTTATCTGTACAACATTATATACATTAACGCTTTGAGTTGACTAGTGCACTACATATCTTGTATCCCCACATCTTTATCAAAGGAAATTTCAAAATTTCTCTGCTATACTAAACAAAGACTCAATCCTGCCAATAATCAGCAAGCAATTTTCATCTCTCTTGTATGTGTACAGTACTAAATAAATTTTATACTCCCAGTCGTAAGAGTAAGAAATGGAGCGATAGAAAGCTTCATTTCATGATTCAAGCGGTCCCACTTTATTAAGGCATTGAAAGTGTACATGGTTCGACTCATTAATGTGTTGTAGAACTAGTTTCAACATCATACTCGCAATATCCTTCTAGCTCTAATCAAAACAAGCGAGTTCTCTGTGTTAAGTCGTTTATTACACATAATGCATGTAAAGCGTTTCTGGTTAGTTAGGACAGGTTTATGTTCCCAAATTAAGCAATCCCTACCTATTTCTGGAATGTGTAATTCATTACTCAAGCGTATTACACCTTTACACGCATACACTTTATGGTAAATCAGACTAAGTGGGTTGAAGTCGTTACATTAAACACAAAATCTAATATATTCAACTCAATTCTGCAAGGACTCTGAATAGTAGAATTCTCCTACGAAAGCAATTTTACTTTGAATGCAAAATATGTAGGTATATGGACTCTGACAGAGACAAATGTACTTGTCTCATTTCCGAGCTCTCTCTCTCTCTCTCTATATATATATTTTTTTTTACAACAGTACAAATATATATGGTACTGGGCATTGCACAAAGTAATTTCATTAAGTAATTAGAATTTGTTAATAATAATAGTTCAGCTTGCAATCTGAATTGTAAAAGGAACGCCTAACTTTCATGTTGGTACAGGTGAATAACGCCAGCTGCACTCTGTATGTATGTACACACGTAAAATGCGTGTTTGTGTGTGTGTGCGACCTGTCCATTCCTGAAAAGCGCTACCCTTTCAGTAACGATATTAATTATTTGCATTTATTTAATTTATAATACTTGTGTGCATAATAGCACAAAACTAAATACACCAAAATGTGTATTTAAATAACATGAATAAGTGTATAAAAAATAGTGCAAAACGAATAAAAAGTGTAATTATAGGAAGTTAAAAATCAATAGTAATTATGTTAATAGAGATAAAGAAAAACGGTTTGTGCATGATGAACGCCTTTAAATTACCGACCGAATGAATATTGGGTAATGTGCAAAAGACTTTGCAATTCGCAAAGACGAGCAAATTAAGTGTGACAAGAAAGCGTGGGTTAGAAGTGACGCTCTCGACAATATCAAACCTGCAGAATATTGTCGAGACATGATTTTGGCGCCCTGGGTATAAATACAGGGGACGCGCTAACATCATTCTCTTCCTTGTTCAACAACCGAAGTGGCCGGAGGTTCTGCCGGACGACAACTCTTCCTTGTTCGACCACTGATGTAGCCGGAGGGTCTGCTTCAAGAGGACAACTCTTACTCAATCAACCATTGATGCAGCCAGAGGCTCTACTCGACAACTAGAACTTCGTTATCTTGATCGACTACTATGGCAGCCAGAGACTCTGCATAGCAACAACAACAGTACATCAACCACAAGCAGCAGTCAGGAATTCAAGACTACTCATCAGTTCGTGTAAGCAGTACAACCTGAGGCCATGACGAATGATGAGGGAGCAGCCGAATATATGCAGTAATCCAGAGTACGAGAATCCGACGGACGAAGGACTACAAGACTCCAAGACAAGACTACAAGACTCCAGGAATCCAGGACGATAAAGAGCATCCCGTATCTAGGACCGAAGAGGACACGCTGCAGATGTACCACAAATAATAAGGTGACAAACCATGCACTTTAAAAACCGAGACTTAATCAAAAGACAATGAGTAACAAAGAAAAAATTTGACAATTCAATTAAAATATGAATCAAGAAATTGTATAATTGTAAATATGTTTTTGTATAATAATTAACGTAATATGTAAGACTGTTTAACGATAATTGATATCAGTAACTATAATTTGAAATCTATAAATTTTAGTATTTAAATTGACAAAGTCATTAGAGAATTTTATTAGAAAGCAATGAATATGCAGTAATTAAAAAAGAGCTTAGATAATTAAAAGATTAGATAATCTAATCAATATAATATAAATGAGCTAGCTGGGAGCAATATAAAAAAATTTATAACAATGTATTAGAATATAAGATTATATAATATGTTTGTGTGTAATATAATACTACTAATTATGCGTAATAATTACGTGAAAATAATAATGATTTTGAATCGCAAAACAAATAATAAATGCTATCAATAAATATTAAATGCTATCACCAGATTAAATAGCGTTATTATTATTATGATTACACCCATATTCATAACCACACGAAATTAATGTGTTATAGTGTTACATAAAGATTTGTCGCACATTAAATAAATTAAACTCGTTGTAGTGTTGTAATATATAGCTATATATTACAATTTTTGTATGTAACATACAGTCATACGTGCGTGTTCTGAAGACGCGGTCTCAGTTTGTACTTACCGTAGACAATAATAATATAATAGTCTTAATTAATAATTATGTATGGTTGTGTTTTCTCTTTGTGTGTGTGTGTGTGTGTGTGTGTGTGTGTGTGTGTGTGTGTGTGTGTGTGTGTGTGTGTGTGTGTGTGTGTGTGTGTGTGTGTGTGTGTGTGTGTGTGTGTGTGTGTGTGTGTGTGTGTGTGTGTGTGTGTGTGTGTGTGTGTGTGTGTGTGTGTGTGTGTGTGTGTGTGTGTGTGTGTGTGAATATTCTAACTGGAAGGCAAGAGAATAATAGCTTTTTAAAATATAACAGTCTATTCTCCCAGTAATAATGCTGAAGGTCAAGGCGCAGTTTATGCAATTTTGGTACTCGACGACTGTTAAAAAAAGGCTTCCTGACAGTTAACAAAGAACAAGAAATCAGCAATAAGTGTATTTCTTTATTAAAGGATAAACATGGTTTCTTGAAAGGAATCAATGATTCGATGTAGAAAATAATTCGTTAAGGAAATAATTCGATGAAGGCAATCTGACACATAGTGCAAACACAACTATAGAGAAATTTTTAGGTAGCTACTTTATTTAGTAATAAGGCATTATAATTAAAAAAAACAACTAGTTATGCGCTTTAAAATCACACCCATTTTAATTGTGTTTTCTTTTGAAGTCTATAATTTTCACTTCCTATATTGAATCGCTTTAATGTTCTGTGTCCTCAAATATTTGTTTTTAACTTTTCGTCTGGTCGCTTCCAGACGTTAAAGAACGGTGCGGCGTTTTCTTACAAAAAACGACAATGGCATTAGTTGTCTTCTCAAAGTTGAATTAATAATTCTTCTTTATCTAAAAATTGTATTAAGTTGACATTATTTATTCATGTTTTAATAAAAGTTTCCTTTGCTTAATACTGTGACGAAAAATTTCCATTTGAAGACCAAAACTTGCAGGAGACAACGCTGTGATTTACAATTTAGATTAAAGCAATATCAAAATTGGCTTTCTTTAGTATTGATTATAAATGTGATTATGAAATTATAACGCATTCACATGTAATTTATTATGTAAATATTTTAGTAGATGTTAAGGATTATTATAGCTAGTTTGTATATTAATAATTATATGGTTGTTAAATAATAAGGTTTCTAACATAAGGGTAATTAATGTTTACAGCTTTTTAATATAATTAATTTGGTATAATATAATGTAATTTAGTTGTGTATAATGTGGATAATTGATAATGAGTTTGTGTAATAGTATAGCAGTGGAATGTACCCGTATACAGTAAGTGTAATACAGTATAACATGGTGTGGTGTTGCAAATACAATAACGTGTAATTAAAATAATTGTTTAAATTGTTTATATTTTTCTTGATTACGTCTTGAATTAACGTGTTACTTGTCATAATCCATGTTAATCAGAAGGTCTAATAACATTTACTCACGTTTTACAGCAATATTGTTTACATAATAGTTTATGTAAATGCTGATATTATATTTTTCCTTATAAAACTCCTTTTTTCGTATTCTGATTGTTCATCTTCCATGGCTATAAACGTTACTTACGTCAACGAGTAACTTTTAAAGCGTCCGTAGTCATTATACAGCAACTGGTCACATACAAACGACCAGGCATTTAACCTCAAAATCTAACAGCTAAATCTCAGTTCAGTGCCAGCTGTTTAAACTAATAAGCAACAAACAGTTCTCGTAAAGAGTCCAACGTTTAACTCCATTCTTTACATTATACTGTGAACTGTTTGCTAACAGCCACACTATCCTGAAGGTATTTAGAAAATTTATGATTTCTCCACACTCTTCTGAAAAACTGTGATGGTATTGAGTTCCCAAGGCTTTCACGACCGCTGTCAATATAGTTGGTAACACTATTTGTCGGGCTGTCAGGCCGCGGTCTATTGTTTGTGTGGACAGACGTTTAGGCAGCACCACTGCCTAAAGGCCATCGTAAGTGTCTGAAACAATTGGCACCGGTGTACGCCAATTCACCCCGGTGATAAGGTAGAGATTAAGTAATTTGCCTGAGAAGGCCAACTTATATAAACTTTAATATCAGCGCGATCTAAGCTGGAAAGCAGCACCAACCAATCAGCATCAAGTGCTATCTGACTGACCTGGGAGCACAGCATGCTAAATCGTATTAAATAAAGGTTTCTCCCCTTCGATTCATAGCGACGGAACCATGTTTAAAGATCTCCACTGACTCTTTAAAGCTACGGATGGAGTACAATAGTACGCTTTATTGTATTACCTTTTCAATATTATTTCTTACTCCATAATTTTACTTTCAATATATAATCTACTGGGAAGGCAGGTGTTAATATTGTATACGATATATTAACGTTAACGTTTTAACAGTTAAAGTCTTACTAAATTGGAAAACAAGACATATTTTTGTTGTTTATTTTTATAGAACTTGAAGGGTATGAGTGTTACAGTGCACAGATCGCATATCCTTATATGATATATAGCATAGAATATTGCGGAGATAATCTAAATTTCTTTGTCTATATTCTCTAACTATACTTGTAAAATTTGAAGCCATATTTCTCTATATGCTTTAGGGGAAACTCATAACGAACAATTATCTCTTCAATTTTGTTTCCAATTTGTTTCTCTATCTATTCTCATAGCATCAAGAAACATCCAAACTCTGACGTTTTCTTCATCAAGCATACCGCCAACAGTCAACTAGCCAATGTGTATAACTAAGTGTTCTAGTTAACGATATTTTCTTTTGACGAGACTTGGCTACAGATTTTTCCCTCGGGTACTCTCAAACATTTTGTTCATCATTACCCATTCGAACAACGAAAGTGTCTAACATCAGCAACTGTTATTTCTTGACGTTACGTTATTAAAATGTTATTAGTTTTATGTTAATGTATTATAACCGACTTGAAACCGACTTCCCTTTACCTGACCAACATTACTTAAACGTTACACTACTTCAGCGGAATAACACTAGGCCTATATTGAGCACTATATTTGTTTACATCGCTTCATAACGTGGGGGAACAAAAGCTACCCAAAAGCCACTTACTGTGGATTATATACTTGCATCGATAAATTCCACCACCACCACCACCACCACTACCGCTCGCTGTGGCTTCATAAGCTTTTAGAGATTACGATGCGTTCCTCTTCGCCGTCTGGAGTTGTCGACTTTATGATCTCATTATCTCTGCTCGCCGGTCAATATAATACACTGTGTCGCAACTTAGCCGCGTTTCCTAAGTACTGACGTTTATCTATTCCTAGTCGCTAGACGAGAACGTCGCTTGCTCAGTATGCGTTGAAAAAGTTGAAATTTAAAGTTGTTTACAACCATGAATTGTTTAACTTTGTCTGGCAATATTGTTTAAATTGTTACCACTAACTTTGTGTCGTCAACTCGTCACGACATCTTTTTGTTGTAAAACGTTTGTACACCAGAGATATTCAATCAGTTACAAGTATTTTTAATTACCTTAATTCACATGTATTTGTGACTATACAATCATGCTCGCCTTCTGTTGGATATATCCTCCTCTGGTTTACAATTTTGTCCATATACCTTGGCTATCCGGTTCCGGTTCTGTGCTATCCTTTTTTAGTTCACCCATTTATCTCTGCTTTCTTTATCCTATCTAGGTTTTCACTCATTCTCTCTCTCTCTCTATCTATCTATCTATCTATTTCCCCTCCCCTTCTCCTTCACTCTATTTGTCTTGCTCTCCCTTCGTCTGTCATCCCAATCGTCTATCTGGTTTCATGCAAACCTCCAGTCCCCCATTCATTCCCGAAAATCTGAGGTTTCCACTCAACGATTCTCTGTTATCTCTTAGTTGTCCAACATGCCCTGCAGTAGAACGACCGTGTGGCACAAGTGTTGTTTAGAATTCTCGTGAAGTGTTATTCGTATCAAGTTATTTGGAATTCAATCTCGCATAGTATCTCTCTCTGTCTCTCTCTGTCTGCCTGTCTCTTTCTCTTTCTCTGTCTGTCTGTCTGTCTGTCTGTCTGTCTCTCTCTCTCTCTCTCTCTCTCTCTCTCTCTCTCTCTCTCTCTCTCTCTCTCTCTCTCTCTCTCTCTCTCTCGCTCTCTCTCTCTCTCTCTCTCTCTATTTATCTATCTATCTATCCATTTATCTATCTCCCCTCCCCCTTCTATTTCTCTTTATTTGTCTTTCTCTCCATTTCTCCGTCATCAGTCATTTGACTGGTTTCATGCCGTACTCCAGTGCCCCCTTCATCCCCGAAAATATAAGGTCTCCACTCAACAGTTCTCTGTCATCCCTTAGTTGTCCAACATGCCCTGCAATAGCTTCAGAATGGCCGTGTGGCACACTTTTTATTTATAATTCCCGTGTAGTGTTCTTCGTGTCGTGTTATTTGGAATTCTATCTCGACTAGTATGTCTCTGTTTCTCTCTCCCCCTCTCACACACTCTCTCTCTCTCACTCTTTCTCTGTCTCCATTGTTGAATATCGATCTGCTATCAATTTTTGTACTGTTTTCTTGGTAAGAGTCAAAGTGTTCACATTTCATCATAACTGTCCACATCTACACGCTGTCCACATACTGTTCATCGCTTCACATACTCTTTGCATTGTTTTTTAACGTTACTCCTAGTTTTCTAAAACTTAAAAAATCAGCAGTTGCCTTTCTCAGATCGTACTGACTGACTAAAAGCAGTAACACGTGCATGTATACGGACGCCCAATACAAGGTAAGTGCTGATAGAGTGCTGTGATAGTCACTGGTGATTTCATAGACAAGAACTCCAGCCTACACATCTCATCTTCTTTGAACACCTCTTTTATATATAACATCTGCAGTATTTCACTTCTCTTTTGCCGCGGTTTAAAAAGTTGCTTAAAGTAGACGAGAAGGCTTTAGAGAAGGTTCCGGCATTTCCTTTCGTTCCGTTACGTTCCATTGCGTTATTATTATTTTTTTATTTGAATCCTCGCAACAAATCGCAAACAGTGGCGAAATGAGACATTTGAGCAATTGATGGCACATGAAATGTATGTACAAAGACATGGTTTTCCTTTTTTATTTTTGGAACGTTCACTTTTATAATAAAAGTTGCTACACAGTTGTTATCGTGACCACCATCACTTAATGAAAACAATTGTACGTGGTGTCACGATCGTAAAGGATTCACTCATATGATTCTGTTTCTTATCAAACAATTACTTCTTATATACAGTACAGGTTCAGACATAATCCGTCTTTACGATGTTGTTATTGTTTCACTGTTAACGTCAGTAACAAATGATTAACTTCGTTACTGTCTGCTAATAACCTTACAGTTAATGACTACCGACCATTAAATATTGAAGAATACAGAAACTCGAAACTAAACTTCTACGTGGGTTTTTATAAGGAACGAAAGTACAAGGTATGGGATAAACACGGACATTTTTTGATTTCTTAAAAAATCTTCAAAACAATGTCGTAAAAATTATGATTTTTTAAACAAGCTTCACAATTCGTGGTGTTATTAAAAAATAACGAGAATTTTCTTTTTTTATAAAACTATTTATTTATTCCTCAAAATTAATATTCCTGTTATATTCAAACTAATCACTATGGGTACAAAGCACTTATGCAATCGTTATTTTAAGCACGTAAAACATTTGTGAAATTTTCGAGTTGGTATAGCCAGCCTTCAATTAACTCAGCGTCGTTTCCTTTTCTCGTCTGTGGTCGCAAAAGTTGTTCTGGGGTCGCAGGGAGTCATATTTCGTGAATAGTGGCTGCGCCATTACAACGGTGTTACTTTTACCAAAATATTAGAGAATTAGTAGAGAAGTGTATCATGGTGTAATCCAGGAATTGTTTTCCCACAGTTCTGATCTTTTTCTCTGATTTCCTCACGCAACCTACGTAAGACTTCAAGGTAACAATCTTTATTGACAGTACAGCCTGTCAGTGAGAATTCGTAGTAGACTATGCCATTGCAATAAAAGAAAACAATAAGGGGACCTTCACCTCCGACCTCACTTGGCGATGCTGTTTCTGGTCTCGGCTCTTCAGGAAGTTTGAACATTTCTTTCTATCTCATAATCGTACACCCACGGTTCGCCATCTTTTATGACGCGTTTGAGTAAATCAGGGTCATCAGGCAACATTTGGTCTTGGCTCTTCAGGAAGATTGAACATTTCTTTCTATCTCATAACCGTACAGGCACGTCTCGCCATCTGTTATGACGCGTTTCAGTAAATCACGGTCATCAGGCAGCATTTTCTCAGCGGTGTTTTTTTGCTGCTGCTTTTTCTGAAAATTTAATAATTTTCTAATTTTGTTTGCTACTCGTTTCGTGCCCAAAAAGGTAGTAAAAATTGTTTCGAATGACTCGTACGATATACCAAATATTATAGTAGCTTCTCTTATAGTGATTCGACAGTTACTGACCACGATATCTTTAAGTTTTTTCAAGCTTTCTTCTTTGGTGGTTAATGTGGTAGGACGTGCATTTGTCTTGTCATCTTCAGTGTCTTTACGGGCCTCTTTGAAACGTTTGTAAACTCTTGATTTGAATATAGCATTGTCCAAAAGCCTTTTCCAAAATTGTCTCTACTTCACTGCACTTGGTATGATTTATAACACAGAATTTAATGCAAATTCTTTGTTCCGTCATTTAGAAAATTCAACAATTGCCGGGAGTGCTAAAATGTGTCGTTAGTATTTACTTATTACACGCAAACTAATCGTCTATTGTTCCAATCAACTGACATGTACGTCACGAGGAGTGGTACCAACGTGAGAAGAAAAATATTGTAAACTGAAAATGTATAGTAGGCAAAATTAATAAATTCTCGTTATTTATTGATCACACCTAGTACGTTATAGAGAAACGAATAAGTCGAGCGGACCTCGACGTTATGTAGCTGTTAAAGCGCTTTACAGATCGGTGTCTATTCTGCCGCTGCCAAACAAGAATTGGCGTTATTTAAATCCCGGGAGGCAAGAAATCAGGTTACGGATGAAACATTTTGAAACTACGGGAAGTGCGTTGAAGCAACGAAATCTACAGCTAGGTCTAGGAGTAACAACTACAGAGAGTGCAAAATGTTGTAATACAATTTTCAAAACGTTCTGCGACGCGAATTTCTTCAGCAACAAAGATCTCAACTCGTAATTTACATACAATCTAACGAGATATTTTAAAGTTACAACTGTTTAAGGTAAGGTTTACAACTGTTCTTTTCCAATCCAATGCTATTTAAATGGAAAAATTAGCTAATTTTAGATACCATGATTTTAAAAACGCGTAATCCTATCTCTATAAAATTTTTAACAATACTAAGCACACTTATCTTTTGTTATTAGTAGATTTACTAAAGTATCATGTTTGGTTACGATTAAAAAAATTTAACTTTTATAAATTTTATTCACATAAATATTTAAAATTAAAATGGCGGGTCACTAGACCAGTGGGTATGGCACCTGGCTACTAATGTAGAGGTCTCGGGTTCGATTCCCGGGCGCACACCATAAAATCAATGTGCGTTTTTCAGCCTCCAGGTCGACTCAGCCTGTTGAAATTGAGTACCTGGGATAACATCCTGGGGATAATAATGGGCGGCTGAAGCATAGTGCTGGCCACACTGCCTTCCTTGTGTGTCGTACGGCTCACATAAGACAGCCTACCCTGCCTTACTCCTAAGCTACATCGGTGGTATACATGGGAGCCATTATTATTATTATTATTATTATTATTATAAACATTTTTTTAAATAATAGTTCTACTAATTATTTTTTTTATAACTCTGGTAAGACAAACTTTTATAAGAGTAGCTAACACGTCTTCAAAATATTAGGCTTGTAAGTTTTATTGTTTTTTATAAAAGTGTACCTAAAATTAAAAAAATGGAAAAGCAGGTTTAAAAATTGAAAATACACATTAAAGAATGTTGTGTCTCTGAAATACACCAGGAAAATAACTTCCATTTTCACATTCTTCCCTCCTCCACTTTTATTTTATTTGAGTCTTCTTCTCACTCCTTGTCTTTTATTTTGTTCTTGAATCTCCTTATCAGCCTTTCTTATACGTCCTGAGTCAATTAGTTTGAGGCCTTTAATCATACATTTCTCATGTTTGATCTGAAACCTTTGAAGAATATTTGCCTTTCTAACTCAACTTTCATTAAAGCATGCAGTTGCATTTGTAACTTCTAGGTTGAGAGTTTGCAGGCCCACAAATAGAGTTTTTTGAAGCCTTTCCCAGATAGAACAATTGAAACTTTCGTCCGAGTTCTGAGTTTTCCCGTGAAGACAGCGTTTTAAGAGCTCTTTATTAGACAAGTCTCTATATATGGGCCCAATAGCTACCATTTCTGCTTCTGGTAGGGAGTGCTCATGTTTCTAGATTTTTCTGTCTTCTTTTGCGTTATTTAACCTAACCAACTATCATTTCCCACCCGGTAAATATTGTGTTGCGGCTTTGGAACGTGCGTTAAATGGGCGTATTAATTTTGTTTTATTAATTTTTTAACATAGAGAATTAAAGGATATAAAACTATATATTAAAAAAAATGAAGAAATGTAGAATTTTTTAAGATTAACTTGTTTCTGCATTTTGTCTTCCCAAAAAAGTACTGTCTTCACTTGGTACAGATTTATATTAGATAATAGGAAATTGTTACGAACAGTGAACGAATCTCTCTGTAGAGATTTTGGTTGTAACGTAGGACAATTAAGCCTTCTTATGTTTATTGTAGACTATTTACGAGCTCCGCTTCTATCTTACTGGTTTTGAGAATAAACAAAATTGTCGTTATGGGCAATAAGATAATCGCCTACAACTGGACCATCCGCCGTTACAGATCAGAGGGTCAGTGTGTGGTGTTAAATCCCTATAATAGAAATAATTGGCCCGTTTTGAGGATCACCAAGGACAAGCGATCACTGTAACATCTTACGGGTGTGCCGACTTGACAGACACCTCACCTTACATGCTTCCCTTCAGCCGAGACGTCGTGGTTTCAACACGACGGCGGTTTCATCACTGCGCGAGAATTTTAAATGAAGCAGTGCAACGACTTTTTCGAAACCGAATCGTATCCAGCAATGATGACACTTCATACAATCCCCGCCCCCCGCCCATGAAATTCACAAACTTATCGGCTTTTAATTATTTTCTGTGGACCTTCAACAACAAGATGCATACAACGCACTCAGATATCATTTTGTGCTCAATATCTGCAACCAACAGAAATCAGAAACCTTCACAATCTATAAAAATCAGAGTCCACAGAGGACTCCAGAGATCATAAGCTTTCCTACTGATACGTTGCAACGTGTCATAGACGAATTCTACGCCAGAATGTGAGAATATGAATGTCGAAGTGGCGCACGTACTCCATAAATGGGTGTAGTATACGTGTTTGAAATTTATTTATAATTTAAAGATGTATCAGTCTGTTTACATTTATCAAAATCCCGATTTTGCCACTTTCTGTATCTTACTATAGTTTTAAAGAAAGGAATGTTCAAAAACAATGTAACAAAATCAAACAGGATAAAACGAACTTCTTGCCATACTAACATAATAAAGATGATGAAAGAAAATGTAAGATTCGACATCCGAGTTAGGCTCTATGAGAATATGCCCAGAAGTTATTCGTAAGGTTATAACAGAAGATTTATTGTAAATAATAGAAGTGATACGAGCAATTAGAGACCCGGAGCTTATAGTAGTATTGTCACGTTGAAATAATATCAGAAAATAAACGTGCGAAATAAACACTTAATTAATTAGGTCCCAGGAAGATCTAAAGGAAAACGCCGCCCACGTCTATAATGAGAGTCGTATATTAGCGGAAATATATGAGAAAGGTTCAATGGAAATTGACTGATCAGACATCCAATGCTTGGACGTCACAATAATTATAGAAGAATTTAAAGAAAAATATCGATCATTAATAAGACTATAACTGGTAATAGATAACAATGACATGAGATTAATCTCTCAGTTTCAATTTACACAAAATTTTTGTAGTTAGTAGGAACCGGAATAACCTTTACCTTGTGTAACTATTATAGTTACTACAGTACCAGGCGTAACACAATACGTGTTTCTCTGGGAAGGGAAATGAGTAACGATTTGAAACATTCCAAATAAGTACAAAGATGAATTCAGTAAGCAGAGGATTCACAAACATGCGATATAGACACTTTATAATCTGTAACTGTTGACTTCGTTTCGACTGAGAACATTAACAACATCTCATGTCTTGGAATTACGGTAGTCACGTACGCTATGCTGCACTGTACGTCGCGGACAGGATGCCGATGAGTCGGTTATTCTTAGCGCGAGAAGATTTCTATTCCGGTTTCGGAATCACGATCGCGTAGACTGTCTTCCATATCGGGAGGAAGTAAGTTACCTTCAGAGAAGCGTTGAACAAATCAACCAAGAACTATCGTCCACGTTTTGCAAAACGCCGGAGGGCGATCTTGGTTGTACGGACGAAAAACGTGGACGCTCGAACAGACTATATACCAAAGATTAAATTAATATGTGGGACACTCTGAAGATCGACTCTTAGACTCAACTAGACAGATTGCATAAGAAGACATACGTTTTTAAGAAGATTAAACATGCATACGCCACTTTTAGCAAAACTAAACGTAAACGACCTCCTCTTATTCAGGGGTGTATTTATGGGGGGGGGGCGAACAGGACCTGACCCCCCCAGAGGTTCAAACAAATTGACGAATTTTCTTAATCTCTTAATATTTACACTGTTTTATTACTTTTTTCCGGTTGTAGTAACTCTTATTTAAATAGGCTCATAGAAACAAGCTTAGTACACATTATAAGGGGATACGTTTTAAATAAGAAATATAGGTAAATCAATTCAGTTAAAAAGTATCATGTAAACAATGTGTCAGTAACGCGTACTTTATTGTGTTATTACCGTTTACTTTATTATGATTGATTTCAGCCACTTTAAAATATTAATGTTAATTAGTCTTAACTTGTATTTTCTTTTATACGAAGCCGACCCGACCTCGGACCCCCCTCTCCTAAGGCTAAATTCTAGGTACGCCACTGCTGTTATTTACCACAATAAAATGCGGTACAATGACAGAAGGGAGACAAAGGATACTGTACTTTGAGGCTGATGGACAGCTAGATAGTTATACGTAGGAAAAATCGTGGTTGATTAGAAATATAATATAATATAATATGGGGATATAATATAATACGCAGAGCAGACAGCAGACGGGAATTTGCCAACTTCGTTAGAGAGTGGAAAACTCAATATTTTTAAAGAAAAAACTAACGTTATAATGTAATATTATAGATGTATGTATATAGATGTATATACGTTCTTGATGCTGGATGTGTAGTGTATTGATTGTATGTGTTGCTTGTAGATACGCTCCGGTATCCACAATAATGTTGTACAATAAAATATCCAAAATTATAATTATTATTATCAGTCTGATTGTGATTAGTAAATGTGTGGGTATCGCTGGTTAAATCTTTTAATTTAAAGGTATTTTTCGCACTCCGCTGGTAACCTCCCCACTTACCATATGTGGATATCGCTGTTCTGTTGGGTGACTGCTCAGCTGTAACATACACGCTACACATACAAGGAGATATTCTATTTGAATATCAAACGTGATTAGCATGCACAATAATAATAAAATAACAACTGAATAAAGTTTTGAATTATCAGGAATATTTAAATTCTTCCGCCACCTTTTGATAGAACTGGCTATGAAAAAATGAACTTTTTTAAGTTTGAAATGAAACACTTTTTCCACTGGTAACAAAATATTGAGGTTTATTAACAGTTTGGAATGCTAGAAAATCTTTAAACTTTTAACAATCAGTCACTAATAATTTTACAGAAAATAATTACAATGAACAAATTTAAAATGAAACTCTTCTTAACCTCAAGGCTGGTAACACTGTAGGTTATACAATAGTTTTTATTTAGAGAGGTTATGTCCTCTTACATAGTTAATTACCAAGTTCGTGTGATTCTTTTAACTGACATGATGCCAGATACAAGATGTGGTGTTTTATAATGATATTTAATAAACAATTAATAGAAAACAAACAAACAAATATTAAAATTGAAAATTGGTACCATATAATCGATAATTATGGTATTATCGTACGCGGGAATTAGTACCCAGTATAGAGTAGTTACTTTGACAATAAACAAGTGCATTGATTTGCACTGCTAAAATGTACTATTATATTTTAATAGTTAACTATAGGAATTATTTGTTTACAAGAGAAAAAGTTATAATAAAAAAAACTCTTGTTATAGCTTTCATCTGGTTTGTATTATTTGAGAACAGACTTATGACAAAAAGGTGACAAATTGTGGTTATTATTTTTAGGTTATCTAATAACGTGAATAGTTATTAGGGTTAATTATATTAAGCATTGATTTCTTCTTAATCTAAACATACATATATTATTTATAATATTTCTGATGCATAACTATCAGTAGAATAGAATATTCTTTCGCAAAAAAATTAATATATTTATTTCCACTAGTAAAATCAAAAACTGCATGAGTCAATTGAGCGACTATTTGCGGCGCTCGTATTTTGTAATAACTAGAATAACCTTGATTCTTTTAATTATGATAAGTATTAAAAACATTTATTTATCAAGTTAAAAATTGCGAAATAATTCTTTCGTCAATTCTGATCAATTTCATCAGCATTATTATACTTCGCTACTACTGATTAGCGTAGTATCCGACCAATTGTTTTTATAGAAATGATTATTTCTCTTTTATTGTTAATTAATGAAAAATATTGTACTCCCTGGTTTATTTTCAACACAACACTCGAAAATACGACCGATATTATACACTGGTCGTATTTAATTCTTATTCACTCCGCACTGTACACACGTTAATTCTGTGTGGTATGTAGGTTAGGTGTATGTAGTTTGACTTCTGTCTATGTGTCGCGCACAATTCAAAATAAACTTCTTCATAAATTTGGTCCGTCGAGTGATACGTCTTGTCTCGTTGAAGATTGATAGATGACTGTCACGCTCCTCCGGAGCGTCTGTGGCTTGTCTGCCGGTTTTCATTCATTTGATTGGTTGAATTCTTTGAACTCTCCGACCCAAAGTACCTTGACTTAGTAAAATTTTTAATTTATTACCAATTTTGCATTTGGGTTTGAGATTAGAATGACGTAAGCACTAGTGCACAAAATAATTAAAAAGTTTATAATCGTTATAACTTTCTTATTATTTGTCTAATCGTTGAATGGTTGGTGCCAATAAATCGCGGACATCCTGAGCTTTAAATGAAGTCCAAACAAGATTATAATCCGTCCATTATTAAATCACTATATCGATTTCACAAATTTTTATGGTGAATCTTATAGTTAATAAGTTTATTACACCAAAACTTAACTAATTACACTAAAACACTTTTGATTAAACGATTTGAGTCTATTTCTCAACTGTTTAATACAAAAATTTGGGAATAATTGTTACCCAAACAATGTTTGATCATGGCGTCTTTAGCGTCCATATTCGATTATTCATAATTGTCCTTAATACTATTTTTCCTTATCTAATAACATTGGTTTTGTAATCTAACAATAATATAAATGTTTATTTACATGGGTTTATACTTTAGTATATGCACAAGGTTGTGTTTCATATACTAGTAGTATTGTTTAACTACCTTCCTATCTCTTTTCTTCAAATTGTCACTTTGTTTATAGTTTTTCTATATAAGGTATATTATGTTGTAAATGCAACTAGTGTACAACTATAGTACCTAATTCATTTAATATATTTGTTAGCTTTTAGCTATCTGAGAACCCTTCAATTTCTAGTAATGGGTTTGTTTACATTAGGTCATGACATGGTAGTCAGTTATTTTTTGATAAATCAATAACTAAATTGTTATTATTATATTTGACATAGATTCTCAAAGTAGTATCAGACATCCTTCTGATCATTGATAACATTTTTATTTACTTTTGAACAAGTTTGTATGTTGCATTTTGCATAAACAACTTGCTACATATTGTTTGTTTACACTCTGATTCCACCATCATGGTCATTTAGTTTTTAATAATTTATCTATAAAATTACTATTCTTATGGTTATGGTCTGTTCTCATAGTAGTATTAGGTGTCCTTCTTACTACTGGTAACACTTTCATTAATCTCTGTTTAAGTTTTAATAAGGTATTTTGCTTAACTAGTTGGTTACATTGCCTCTGCTCACTTCTGGCTATGCATTCATAGTCAGCTAGTTTACAATATTTTGATCATAAAACTATTATCATTATACTTATAATCTGTTCTCATAGTAGTACCAGATGTTCTTCTAACTACTGGTAATACTTTCATCAATCTTTGTACAAATTTTAACAATGTATTTTGTTTAACTAATTTGGCATATTAGGTTCCCTTTCATCTAGCTTTGTGCTATCATATTTGGTCTACTTTATTTGCAGTGTATTTCAATATAATACACTGTTTACTAGGGTGTATCATTACTTATAACGAATCTTTGATTGACACAATTGTTGATGGTTGTTTGGTTTAACTAACATGTATGATTTTTTGTTTCATAGGTGCCTTTCCTATGGGGTTATGTAACAATGTTCAACATACTCTAATGCAGCATTTTGCTACTACTATCATGACTTCAGTATGGTATTCTATTACAATAGTTTAATTGTTGATTAATACACATGTTTACACTACTTCTCCTTAAACAATAATACAAATATTCTTGAACTAATGATAATACCTTTCTTGTCATGGTTCGTAACTAATTTCTGTCACATTTGTTTGATATTTAACAAACTACTTTGTTTGTTATTATTTTTTCTGGCCTTTCTTTGTATTGTATTCTGTTTTGCCGTGGCATTCAGTTACATTTCTTTTGAAATTTACAAAGGTTTTTATTATCAAGTTCTATGAACAATAATATAACTGTTCTATCTTACATTGTTTGGTGGTCTTATGATTATCTATTTGGATCACAATCTTCATTAAACTAGTCACACTAACTGTCTGTGTATTTTTTGACTATTTAATCCTTGATGTTTCCACTATGAAAGTAACACATTTTCTTCCGCTATAAACCTTATCACTGGAATTGTTTGTGGGGTTTATTAGGTTAAAATTAGTTAACTGGTCACAGGTTCTCACACTTACATTAAGTATTCACTATAACTGTTTGTGATTTCTTAAATATGTTAAACACTGTTTCTTCATAGTTGACAATCACTATTCTTTTGGTTACTAGTATTGTCTCTAGTATACTTGATGAATGATGATTTCTTGTATAGTCTATCCATTTTCTTCTCTCTTCATGTCATGTTTCCTTGTCCTTCTTCTTCCTTTCTTCTTTAGGTTTGAACGTCTTCTTCAATATTTCCATTGTAGTAGTCGTTGTTTCATAATATTTATATTTGTAAATACATTGGTTTGTCTACCATCATTGTGGTTGCTCCTGAGTTGTCTCTTCCTATTATTTTACATAGTCATTTTATTGGTTCCCCTCACTGTTGGAATCTTGTTGTCTTCTTTTACACTTTTATTATTTATTATTTTTGTTGGTTCCCCTCACTGTTGGAATCCTATTGGGCCTGGTTTCTAACATTTTATTTTGGCTCATGGTCATTTTCTTTCTCCATTTCGTGTACGATGCTGCTATGTTACACTTTCTCCTTCATAGTTGGAACTTTACACTAATATATCTGTAGATACACACTTTTTGTTCACATAGTTTTACTTATCTAGAAATACTTTCATGCTTTCCCGTCACTTGACGTAATAATTGCTTACTTTATGTAACTACCAAATTTGGTAACGTTACAACGTTAATGAGAAAACTCACTCAGAGAAATTATAATTAAAGTGTGTTGTTTCTGGAGCACAATTGATTCATAAGTAATGAAAGTAGAAAGGCTGCTGCGTTTGGGAATTAACAACAAACGTTTTATCGAGTTCATATTCAACATTATAAACACCTAACTGTCTACTTCAAGTCGACTCGATGATGAATTCTGAGACTATATGTTTGAGTTATCTCTGGCTGACTATTTAAGCTTGATATATTGATTTATTTATTCAATTATGTAAATACGCGCGTGCGCGCGCACGCCTACAACAATACACATTGAAGTCAAAGGGATTGAATTCTTCTGGTATATTTTAAAAGACGAAAGTATTATTCATCTAATTATCCTAAGGCAATAAAGTTAATTAGACGTGTACTTCTTAAGACACGTATAAAGAAAATTTAACGTGAAAATATGAGAAATGAAACATTAATAACATTAAAGAAAATGTACGCGCATGAATATGTACTGTAGTAGTAGGAAAGTTAAAAATTTATCTTTTTCATTTTGACGAGAAAATAACGAAACTTACAAATTTTGCCAGGCATAAAATATTATGGTACATCAGTGGCGTTATGAGAAGTATTGTAGTGGTTGTGAGAGAAAGCAGAGAGCAATCTGAAGGGTAGACCACGTGACTTGTCGGTTGCCTGGCAACGGTCATACAACGACTGAATAACCCCCTCTACTTTATGATCTGCAAACCAGCACCTGGGGATCCCACCTGGAGCCATATTTTAATACACAACTAAACAATTTAATTCCAATTGTGTATACGTACAAACAAACCTGTGGCCAACGATTATTATCGCGACGCAGAAACAAGTTGCAATCGAGAGCACGTCGATACGGCTCTGTAGTCGATACAGTTCAAGCAAATAAATAGAATCTGCAATAAAAAACAGTTTAAGTTTTTATACCGTTGACCGAAATCAAATGCGCTGTTTGCTTAATTCCGGACGGTTAAATGTTAGAAATAGCATAACAATTAGAATCTGGTTTACTTTTACAAGCCGGTTTCATATTGTAACATAAAATAAAATTGTAAATGGACAAAATAAAGTTCCAATTTACCCAAAACGTAAATACGTCTCTTCGTTGATTGTTGAGTTTTTATACCGTTGACTAAAATCAAATGGGCTGTTTGCTTTATTTGAAACGATTAAATGTTAGAAATGGCAAAACAATTACAATGTTTTTTTTTACAAGCCAGTTTCACATTATAGCTAAAATAAAATAAAATAAAATTGTAAATACACAAAATAAAGTTCCGATTTACCCAAAATACATGTCTTCGTTTGTTGTATTCACTCGTTTAGACATAATCTCATCTTCAGAATGTGTACATCTGTTTATTTCATGTATCGTTTTGACTTGACAAAATTGTAGAGATGACGTATACGAGGCCAAATTTGAGGGCGGATGAATTAAAATTTTAATTTTATTTTACTGCAATCATTTCTCAGTAGGTGTTTTGTTAATTTTGTTAGAGAAACGTGCCGACTACTTAACGCCTACAGAATACATTATTGTGTATCAGAAATTTAAGTGCTCTTCACTTGGCGGTATATTAGCGTTCTGTGAATAAAAACAAACAAAAATAAAGTAAATTTTTGTTAAGAGGAATATCCCGTTGACGATAATGTATTTCCTTTTTGTCGTCGAAATGGCAGAGGAGAGCCCAGGGTAAGCTGCCAGATTGAACTATACGGCTTACGAAGAAGGAAGTGTTACTGTATAAGCATTGTAGGGCTTAAATAGGTACGCGCCCCAGTTCTACAAGCTCAGCTGAACTTGTAGCTAAAACACTCGCCTTGATTAGCTTCTGTGTAATCTGCCAAACGTAATCTGGCACATCGCATCCTACTCTTAGCGTAACACTATTGTTACGCAATTTTAATGCCGAGAAGGATACTGGTGACGCTATTAGGACATTGTATTAGCCCTTTTGAGGAGCACGATAGCGTCATTACGGACCGTCCTTAGGGCAATAACGTTTACAGCAGTCCTTCTGAAGTCCGAAAACTATCCTCCGGCTCTGTTAAGTCTACAGGAAAACGGGCAGGAGGGGCTCGGAATCGCGAGGAGGGAGGTTTCACTGCAAAAACATTAAAAAACGCACACCCAAGTTAAGGCAAGTCTGAAGTCTATCAACAAATATTTGTATGACATGTGTTAACCGGGCTATTGGGACGTGATCCAATATTCAAATTTTCTAAAACGATAGACGTTTCGGTCCCATCAACGACGACCGTCTTCAGTGGAACGGGAACAAGGCAGTACTGAATCGCTAAAGAATAAACTGAACAAGTACTGTCTTCTTCCTGCTTCACTGAGGATGGCCTCCGTCAGTGCGACCGAAACGTCTGGCGTTTCAGAAACTCGGCCTAATACCCCGGTTAACATGTACATTTATGATAATGCCGGCCGTCAGAGTTTCCGCTCACTTTCCCATCAACAAAATTGCCAAACATTTTACGAGAGCGATTGATCCATGTAATTATGGAAACACATGTGGATTAAAATTGTGTAAACAAAAGATATTTATTACATCGTTTATGAATTTTAATTACAATAAGCACTAGCAACCGCATTTTGAATTTAAATAACAGAGTTCTTTGAATATACCAAAAGTGACGAAGTTATGAATTTTTTTTTTTAATTTTAATAATCCTGTAAGATCTTAATTCTTACAGATCTTTTAAAGATCTTAATTCTAATAAAGAATATACTTATGAAATAAAAGCAGTAAAAGGAAAATACATTACACAGGTTTCTAAAAACACACAAACACTTGGAAAGTTTCACAGTTTATTCTTAACCACTGAGAATTGTTTCAGCCTATGAAGCTATTCTCAAAGAGCTGCTAAGGACAACTAAAAACAAGAACAAAGAAAGTGTAGGGTGGTGAACATGTATTAAGGGTGTGTATAAGGATATGTGTGTGGGTGTGTATGTTGGAGAGGGTGGAGGAGCTATAGGCAAGGCCAAGTGACTGTAGAAACAAAGTATAATATGAATGCAAAATCATACGTCGACGTTGATTAGAATTTCTCCCACTGAAGTCTTTCTGGAAACTCTCTTTCTACTAAAATTTCAGCATTCAATTAGTGAACAATAATCGCAATGAAGTCGTGATTTTATTGGTCCATATACAACTGCATGAACAGGTTTAATCCCGAACCCTTACTTTCGGAATTACGTCTTCTATACGCTATAACTGCGTGCTGTCCACGTGTGACTTCCGTTTACTGGACTATTCGGAACCACGTAGTTTTATTTGTATATTAATTCATAACCTTAGTAATCCAGTTTTGAAATTTACGTGACTGTTTCTAACTAAATTGTAAATTAACTGTTTGTAATGTTTACAGCCACTATGCGTATTAGTTTGTTTTAACAGCGTGTTCATAAGAAAGCATACTGTCATAAAAGTCTTAACCCCACCTTAAACCTACATTCTTGGAACTAATGACGATTCGGTTTTAACACATTCGTATACTCGTCATGGATAATCATCATGGTTCATATCATATAAGGTCCCTTTTATAACACCCAGTGTGGAATGCTCCTCACATTGATCTTTCTCTTACCATCTGACTGTCACACTCCTGTCTCTCTCTCTCTCTCTCTCTCTCTCTCTCTCTCTCTCTCTCTCTCTCTCTCTCTCTCTCTCTCTCTCTCTCTCTCTCTCTCTCACACACACACACACACACACACACAGTGGTGTGGGCGCATTTAAAATAATAAAAGTGCCTGCAGATACGCAGGTAAATTTACACACTTGGAAAACTTGTTTTAAATAGGCGATTTAAATTTAAGATCTTTTGTGACGGAAAAAGACATCTATCACTTCGTTTTCAATCTTCACCCCCCTTACATTGTTCAGTCATAACTTTGTTTGACAGCTTTTTTAAGTCTTACGTTAATGTCGTCTATCTAATGTCTCCAACACTGTTTGAAGCGGTGTACTATTATACTCTTTCTTTTTCAGTTCAACGGATCACAGCTGCTGCGCATACGTACTGAAATCATTAATTGTTTATTTTGAAAACAAAACATTTGCTTCACACGTACACGACACTCGCGTTGCAGACCTAACCTTATTGTCTGCGACCGATGATGTATGTACGTCACGCTCTCCTCTCCCCTTTGTGCATCTGTATTCCATATCTTGTCTGGCGCTACGATCGTTTGAAGTAAATTACAGTATTCTCAACTTCAGACAATGTATAGCACGCAGACAACTACGTCATACTATACATACGTACGCCGTCTGCTGAGCCTTAATTAAACGCAGTTTTGAAATTTCTTATCTGTTGTTATCCATAAATTAAAATTTTATTTGTTTGTTAACATCTTGTGTATGTTGTTTGATCTCTGACTGTCTTTTGTTTCTGATGTTAGAAAGTACGAACATGGTGAAACGAACAGATTCAAACAGGATCACTACCGCGCCCACGGAGCGAATTAAATTTATAGAGACACGGGATGACAGTAAAGTAGCTTCTGAAAACGGAACAGGATACATTTTTAAATTATGGAAAATGATAAACATGTTCTGATCTTTGTTCTCATTTTTCCTACTTTGCCCTGTTACACATTTTTAATGCGTAGTTCGACGCCAATAATGGTTTACAGCCTGGGATACGCTGTTGATGTTTCAGACAGAGACCAGCGATAAAATTTAGCAATGACGGATAAATAACGTGGACCTGGATTCAACAGTTTCCAAGGACACGATGAATTTTGGTCAAATAAGATACGTATTTTATGCTCAAAAATGCGTCGAAAGATACAGACTTACTTTTATGTCTGAAATGTATACGTAAAAAAATTTTAATCTATAAACTATAAAAAATGTTCATTGTTCCACTCTTATAATCTTTTAAAAACGTTTGTTAAAATATACCAATGTATATTTATTGTCATCTAAAAAAATAAAAGCTAATAAAACTTTTGTAAATAACTTATTATTCATAAATAATTACAACAGGCGGAAAGATAAAAATTCGTTATGCAATTCTTAGTTAATGTGTAACGTGTAAAATGATTATTTTGGTTTTAATAAAGAGGTGTTGTTCACACAGGCAGCAGCAGTACCGTATAAAAGCAAGAATTCCTTTTGCAACAGGTGGCCGATAAATTTTTAATTTAATCTGGTTGCTCAGTAGTTAGTCAAAGAATAATGGCGAGTAGATTATGTGCTTCTACAAAACAGATTAACAGAATAAATTTAATTCAATTTTCACTTCCAAGTTAAATACCCTCTCTCCGACTCTCTCACCAGCATAATAGTTGCAAACTCGTGTTGTTTGAGTATGCGAGTGCGTGCGTTACGCGTAACAGTAATACGAAATACCGTAAACTGTCGAGGTTGTGTGTTTATTAACAAGATACATTCTCTTTATTATCTTCTACCGGGTTATTCCAAACACATTGTTCCTGTGAGTTTGGAAGAATATGAAGTTTAGACAAAATATACTTTACAAATCTTACGGGACTGTTAGACATAAAAATATAAGTTCACAATTAATAAACGCATTCACACACACACACACAATTGTCTGTATCTGTGTATACAATTTGTTCTTAACGTTCTACGTGTTAAAGTACCCAATATCCATCTTGCTTCTCAGTTCAAATCTCTTTTCTGATCCTTTTACACTTTTTTCTTTATTAAGATTCATTCTTTTCGAGTCTTACTTGTGTTCCACTTTCTTCTGGATCCCATTACAAAATGTATTTAGTTACCTTGTTTATGGTATTTTTTAAACACGCCTGATGAGTTCAAGGACAATAAAGGTAGTGCACAAGTGGAGTTGACGCGTAAGATTTGGCTACTACTCAATTAAAATTAAAGTAGCTAATCTCTCACTGACAGCAAACCAAGTAATAAATGTATAATAAAACTTTCTTATCTTGATGATTGGCGTCTCAGTGTTAGATGGATTATTTCATAATCGTTAAATATTATTATATACCAAAATGAAGAAGAGAGAAGAAGTTGGAATTGGAGAGAACCAAAATGAAACTGGAGAATTTTGATGAAGCCAATTCGTAATCGCCCACTATCTGAGGACTGAGGCCAAAGAATAAGAAGAATACTATTAATAAATAGACTACATAACGCAATAAGTGAGAGACATCGATCAAGACTGGAAATGTTGGAGAGGAGGAGAAGGTACCATACCCCCATATATAGCCCCCAGTGGCTCATACGCAAAAAAAATCTATATAGAAGAACAAACGTTATTATAAAAATTAGAACATCTTACGTTATTTATATTGTAAAATATGATTTTGAATCATGAGTTACATTTTATAAGACGTCACGTATCGGATGAATTCTACTAGAGTTATTCAGACTAGCTGATATACCGCATGTAAAAGGAATAACCGGTATCCTTTTATATTCTTTCACGCAAATCCGCGGCCAATTTAATTTATTTCCGTTCGAGTAGTGACCGACGAAAGTGGAGTCTCTGCCGCCAGCGGTAAGATGCGTGGCGGCATCCATCGAAACGTCTCATCGTCTGCTCGGACTGTGTAGGGCTTACTTCGCATACTCGAATGACTCACACTTCGGGGAGGTTTTCAACGGTACAGTTATGTTAGTATCCTGTCGGCAACTAATTCTAGACTATTATTCCGTAGAACCGAGTCTGACTAAGGGCCCTCGTGTCATCTACCTACTGCTTTGAAACCAACGAGGATCCCGACGTCAACTCTTGGCTGCGTATTTTGGCGTCAACGTTTTTCAACAAAGGACTGTAAAGAAAGATGCATCGACATAAGAAATAGCTCTACGTGCTTCTACGAAGGTCGTTCAGTTATTAAAGAGACAAATATCTGTAGTGGAAAAACTGTTGGTAAGCGGAGTACGATAGTTTCTTAACTGTAAGTTGGCATCCCTGTGATGAGTTCTGATCAGCTGTTTATACCTTAAAATTCTCATTTAACGATGGCGAGACCTGTTGAAACTCCGGAATTAGCTGAAAAACGTGAAGTGATCCGTTGTTTGCTTTCTGAATGTGAAAAACCGGCTAAACTTTACTCTCGCATGACTAAAAAGTACGGTAAAAGCTGCACGAACCGCGAAAATTTGTATAAATGGGTAGAACAGTTTAAAAATTGCCGAACTTTAGTGACTGACGAGCACCGCTCAAGACCTCCAGTAGAGGTTTCAGAGCATACATCATTTTGACTATCTTTTGGGTCGCTGAAGACTCGATGTTTTTTAATTTTTCAGAATATCAGCAGACAATAATCAAGCTTATCTCACATGCTTATAAATAAAGTAAAGTCGGTAGTGATGTGGAAACGTCTGGAATTTAGCGAAAGAGAGTCGTTGTCCTTCATAATAATTCCTGTCCACATCCAGCCAGTTAATACGTGAAACCGTCAATAAATCGGGTTGGAAGATTCTACCTCGCCCTCCCTACAGGCCAGACTTGACTCCATCTGTTTTCCACTTGTTTGGTCCACTAAAGGAGACCTTACGTGGTACAAAGTTTCATGATAACGACGAGGTCAAAGAAAATGTCCTAAAATTGCTCCGACGTCAACATAAAGATTTCTTTGCAGCATGTATAAAAAAGCTTATTTAGCCGATGGGACAAGTGTATTATGTTGGGATTATTTTGAAAAGTAAAAAAAAAATTTATAAACAAATATAAATATGTGCGTGCGTGCGTGTGTTTATAATTGGGCAAGAAAGTCTGTTAGGCATTGGAAGACGTATTCATCATCATCTCAATCATCTCATCATCATTGGCTCGACAGCCCTTTGTGGGCCCTGGCCATCTTCAGAAGATTTCGGCATTCTTCTCTAATCATAGAGGTTTCCCTCACATAGAGGTGTAGAGGTTTCCTCCACATTCTTTCAGTTTCTAATTCCAAGGGTACTGATGTGCTGACTCAACCCGTCCCACCATCTCAGTTTTTACCTTCCAATTTCCTTCTTAATAACTCCGCTCTCACAAGCACGTTGAATGTGTCTAGATTACTCCAGTCTTTTTAATTCAATAAAGGTGACTGCATCAGGTTCATCGCACAAATTATAGAGCTCTAAATTACATCGTTTCCTCCAGGCTCCTCCGCCTGAGGATCCTCCTTTCAAATATATTTAGTTGCCTCTCATCTGATCTAGGTAGCTATATATTACAACACTACAACCAGTTTAATTTATTTAATGTGCGACAAATCTTTATGTAACACTATAACACATTAATTTCGTGTGGTTATGAATATGGGTGTAATCATAATAATAATAACGCTATTTAATCTGGTGATAGCATTTAATATTTATTGATAGCATTTATTATTTGTTTTGCGATTCAAAATCATTATTATTTTCACGTAATTATTACGCATAATTAGTAGTATTATATTACACACAAACATATTATATAATCTTATATTCTAATACATTGTTATAAATTTTTTTATATTGCTCTCAGCTAGCTCATTTATATTATATTGATTAGATTATCTAATCTTTTAATTATCTAAGCTCTTTTTTAATTACTGCATATTCATTGCTTTCTAATAAAATTCTCTAATGACTTTGTCAATTTAAATACTAAATTGTTTAATTTAAATATTGTTTAATCTAAATACTAGGTTGTTTAAGACCTGAAGATGTCAGTAATGACGAAAACCTTTGTCTAAATAATAAAAAAAAAAATTTTTGTTGAAAAAAAAATTTATTTTTATTTATTTATTAATTTATTAATTATTTAATTATTTCTGATGTATTCATGTAATTTTTATTTCTTTTAATTATTAATTTAATCAATTTATTCTCTTAGAATGACCAGAATTGTTTTTCAGCGTTAATAAGATTATCTCCTGTAATAATCGATTAGCGGTCCTTCGTAATTCTAAGTGTGTACTCCTTTAACGTGGTTAATTTCTGCTTTTCGTGTAGTCCAGGTATCAAATATTATTTAATACTCTTCTATTTATATAATTACAAATAAATAGAACCCAAAATTATAAAATTCAATGATTTTATTAACATAACAATAAATGATCGATTTTGAATCGATTAGTCAATCGACAAATTACAGACTCCTTTCTCAGGGCGAGTTAATTTCATATATAAAATATTAATATTAATTTGTGGATTCTTTGAACTGTTATTATAATAGTCAGAGAAAAAGGGCAAAGCTGAAAAGTATAATGCGTACAATAAAAATTGCTTAAATATCTAAAATACAAAATATTATTGAATAGACAGTGTTAGTAAGATAAATTTCTCGAACCCAAACTGGTGATGCTGTTCTGCTGACACCGCACAGCCTTATGGGAATGGTCCAAAATGGCCGCCTCCGTGATGAATGTAAACGGAGAGTCTTCACTGCAGGATTTCCAAATAAATGTTGGTTATTTGTGCATTCCTCTTCTAAGTAGTAGTGGTTAATAATTCTTCATCACTGTGTAATTATTCGGGAGTTGTGGTCAATTATCCGGCACGGCAATCAGTGTTTAATGTGTTCTTGTTCCAATGGAGGTGAAACGTTACACTGTCCAATTCTGTGTCGATATTATTTTTAATTCATGTTCATATAGTTCGATTATCTGAATGACTACTTCAAATCTTCACAATTAGATTAATTTGGTTGATTCCAGGTTAACTCACTGTAGATTAATCATATTTTTCAATTTCTCTGGGTTATTTTTTATAGGTTTGGTTATATCCGAAAATTATCTTCTCTCTTTATTAATGAATTTATTTGTCTGATCTCATTTCGAAGTGTCCATCTCAACGTATAACAATCAACTAAACTCGCTTTTCTCTGCAAACAATAGATCCTAGCCGATTTAATCTTAAATCTACATAGTTTCAACCAGATTGCATTTCCGCCTAAATAATTGACTTTTACATTATATGATTAATTACATTTTTACTATTGCTTAATTTTATTAAATACTAATTACATAATTACCTTCTTTAGTTAATTCTGCGTTATGATAATACTTTATAGTATTTTTAACTCGAAAAGTCAAATTTACAGTATATTAGAAGGTAGGCCTTAACTGTACTTCCTGTCACCTCAAATGGTTTACAATTTCTATTATGTTCTAGTTATCATTGAGCAAGATCACTAATTGAAATAAAATGGTTATATTCATTTAATTCTTTGTAATTTTATGATTTGGGTTAATTAATTTATATATTATCTTTAATTTAGGCTTTCCTCTAATATTCCAGTATTATTACCCTTGCATTTATTCTAATAATACCTTATACCTTTTTCAATACCTTTACAAAGTATTATTACAGTTATAATATACAGTAATTGATTTACATTATATAATTTTCTTCAATTTAATTAATTTCCTTTACTTAATTACTAATTACACGGTTTGTAAGATTTACCATTTGGCCTAGATTTTATGTTAGTTCATTTACAATGTTTATTATTATTCCAGCTTGCTAATACCCTTTCTGACAAATTATTCTTATAAAATCTTAACTAAATTACCCTCATCTAATTAGTAAGGTTTATTATTAATTAACATCATTAAACATGATAAATATTTTATAACAACAACAAAAATTATATCCATTCTCAAACATTTAAGCCTTGAGTTCAATGAACTACTAATGTAAACAAAACACATCTGTTTTTTCATCATTTAAATTATTCCTTAAAATTAATTTTCATGCAGTCCTTGCTGTTTTTGTTTTATTATAAGGATTTACCCTTGATCACTCCAGTATTTATTGTATACTCTTATATTATTTTTTGTCATTTTGTCTGGTATTGTATTATAAAGAATTTCACTTATATGAGATCATCAGGATTCACTTTTCATTATAAAGTTAAATTGCATTGGTACATTTTTACATTTATATCTAGAATCTTTACTTAAACATATTTTACATTTACTCATATTTTATTGCATTGTACTTTTCCTATTTATTTTCATATTTTTTGGAAGTTTTTTAATGTTATTACTTGTGGTTGTTTTTCTAACAGTTGTTCATTTATTTTGGATGTTTGTCTATATTGGGCATTTCCTGACCTGCTCCTATACTACCTGGGTCTAATTACTTTATACATCGGCCTATCATTATTTTTCTATAATTTCTTATAAATTGCATGGTTGTTTTGAATTTATTTTATCTCTTCGAACTATTATTTCACTACACTGTGGTCCTTGACTAATTTTTTATAGTAGTTTTCATTGATGTCGTTGCATTTTTATTATATATATGATTATTTTTTAAATTAAAACAATGTGGATAATCTTGTCATGCTACACTATTTTGAAAGAAATATATTTATTAATATGTAAATGTCAATATATATAATTCTTCAGTTATCAGATTAACAAACAATTTTGTCTTAGCTTACAAGTTTACGTATGTTTTCATAGATATTTATAGACCTGTATCAAATACATCTCACAGACATTCATAACTGATTACAATATATACAGTTTTGTTAGTTTTATTAGCAGCCATCTTAACACCAACTTTGTCACTACTTATTGCCACACTGCTAAATACTTCGTTCTTGACGAGGCCGTTCGGTGTCTCCACCATCTTCAGGTCTTAAACGATTAAGGCCTTCGTTTAAGACCTGAATATGGTGGAGACACCGAAAGGCCTCGTCAAAAACGAAGTATTTAGCAGTGTGGCAATAAGTAGTAACAAAGTTGGTATGCAGTTTTTTTGTAAGCATAGATTATAAACTTTTGAAAATGATCGAAAAGTTGAAAGTTATTAATTCTATCAAATTATAAAAGGGACCGTATTTATATTTTGAATAAGCTTTTTCATAACTTTAGATTTTTACAATTTTCTTAAAATTTTCAGTTAGATTTTTAGCTTTAAATTAGTCCCAAATTTAAAAAAATATTCACAGTAAAAACTACATTCGGTTTTGGATTTAAATTCTTTTTATACAAATCCTAACACTTGTCTGGACTTTACAATTTTCTTCAAATGTTTGGTCCCCTTTTGAACCCTTGTGTCCTAAAATTTTGAAATTTCCAAAACTGTATACTATATTTAAATTTGATGACAGTACATTACAAACTGCTGAAACATTGTAAACAAAAAACGATGAAATATATTGTTGTTTGAAAATAATGGGTGTCCCATAATATACGCAATATTTGAATTACGCGCCACTGTCGTCTTGTTAGGTTGGTAGCACTGCAACTGTTGTATTGTTGCCGTTTACTCGCCATTAGTCGTCATGGAGCGTTACACGAAAGAACAGCGCGTTGTTATTGTGAAAACACATTATAAGAACAGTGAATGTTATGCGGAAACCGTTCGTAAATTCGTGAAATTTTTGGACGACGAAAAGCACCTAATCTGTCAACTGTCCAGAGATTGATTAAGAAATTCGAAGAAACAGCTTCGTTATTAGACGTTAAATCGTCTGGACGTCCTCGCGCTACCCGTTCTATTGAAAACGTCGCGGTAGTGAGAGATAGTGTCGATGTGAGTCCAGGGAAATCAATTCGCCGTCGATCACAACTGGCCATTCCAAGAAGCACAATGCAGCGAATTCTAAAAAACGATCTTCATCTGAATGCCTACAAAATCCAACTAACACAAGAACTCAAACCGTGTGACCATTTGAAGCGCCGAGAATTCGTCAGTTGGATATTGGGTAAACGTGAAACGGACGGTGATTTTTTCCACAAAATCATCTTTAGTGATGAGGCACACTTCCACCTCAACGGGTACGTAAATAAACAAAATAGTCGGCTTTGGGGTACAGAGAACCCTCGTATCATTCACGAGAAGCCTTTGTATACACAAAGAGCAACTGTTTGGTGCTGGTTTTGGGCTGGTGGCGTAATTGGGTCGTATTTCTTTGAGAATGAGGCTGGAGATGCAGTATCAGTGACTGGCGAACGTTACCGGTACATGATAATGGAGTTTTTGTGGCCTCAACTGGAAGGTATGGAATTCGAAGATATGTGGTTTCAGCAGGACGGCGCAACCAGCCATACTGCCGGCGAAACAATTGCTTTGTTATCTGAAAAGATTCCTGCACGTCTTATTTCACGCAACGGCGATCAGAACTGGCCACCGAGGTCTTGTGATTTAACACCATGCGGCTCCTTCCTTTGGGGATATGTGAATCACGCGCTTATATCCGCAATCCACGAACAATTTTTCAACTGAAGGAACAGATTCAACGAGTTATTGGTGAGATTGAGCCGGAATTGTGCAAGAAGGTCATCGAAAATTTCGATCGACGGACAACAGTGTGCCAGCAGAGTCGCGGGGGACATTTGTCTGATATTGTGTTCCACATTTAACCGCAGTAAGTGTACTTTGTATTAACATTAAAACATCTGATATTTTTCAATAAATAAAAGTTTTTACAACATTATTAAATCTTGCGTACTTTATGGGACACCCTTTATATAGTGTTATTATTTTTTATACATTCATATTTCTACTTTTATTTTTTGTTCGACATGGATTTTTATTAATATGGAATCCCCTAGTTCTAAAAAACAATATGGGCGTGTAGTGTAAATGTATAGACACGCAAGCCAAGTTTTACGAAAATTGGTTGATGCATTCTAAAGTTATCTTGAGACATACTCCAAACAGACTATCAAATGGCAGTACGTTCCCGTTAACTGAACCTACACTACAGTTTCAGTGTTTTGAGTATGTGATAGTATCGATATATACTACAATGTGAAGACGATGAAGTGTACTAATTGTAAATGATTCTACTGATGAATATAACGCGAACATAATGTTACGCAATATGGAACGTTCTGGTACATTGGAGAACGTTGTTCTACTCTTTTCGCGGCTATCCCAGCATATTCCAGCTGTAAATTGTGTGTGCGTACGTATTGCTTTGCTTCGTGATGAAAGACAAGCACACTTATCATGCGTCAACAATCGAGGGTAGGCTATTCCAGACCGTAACAGTCGAACACTGTTCAAAGCAAGGCAGTGAGACTGTTTCTAGTGGATTCGAGAGCGGATGTTTAACACGTCATCGAAATAGTGACAGATTATTCTGCAATCTCAGCGCTATATAAATATAAGCATCCATCGACGGTCAGCTCAGTTCAGTTTAAGTGGCGATTTATTCAAATGAGGTTCCAAGCATTGTGGCGAAGTGTTATAATTGTGTTATAATAGTGTTATATTACTATTGCGTGTGGACAAATTTTGCTCGGATTATTGTACAAGTTGATTATAAACTGTATTTGTGATTGATTAAAGCTGGTGATTAGTGACTTTATTGGTGTCTTGTATTTTGTTGTAGCACTGTACGATATTACCGTCGTACCAATATAATACGTAAAGTGGTAATGCGTGACGTTGGGCAAGAATGTTTTAGTTTATTGTTAACACATGGTTGACAAAAATCGTTTACAAAATATAACATTTAATAAGTAAATACGTTGATTGTAACAGATTGACACTTGGTTACAATCCCGGGACATATAAAAAAAAATTAAATCAAATTGAACTAAGCATTGTTGGGAGATTCAAGCGTTTTCTCATCTTTATTCATAAACGTGCTGAACCTTATTTTCATAACCTGCTTAAAATATTTTTATAATATATGTATCTCGTTACTATGCAATTATATTTAAACCTTACCCAATAACCTAACCTTACGGACGAAAACATGTTTATTGGAAACAGAACAGAATATTAAATGTATTACATGGTTTTTGCATATATTAAAACAGAATATATTATATCTTGTCGGACTGTATTTTAAGCGAATACACTGTATATAAACATTTAAAAGTAGTCCATGACCAGAAAAAAACGACAACCATAAATTGATTTCGGCGACCAAAAACAAAATGTTCAAAGCGAAAGCGAGTTCACAAACGGGGGGTATAGTAACCTGCGAGTCACCTTACTTCAAGTTAGTTTTTTACGTAATTTTTAGAAGAGCGACTATTATGTTGAAATCATATTTAGTTTTCATGTGTGCTTATAGTTTATCTGTTAACCTAATAAAGTCAACTTTTGGCTCACAGGAGCAGATCAAAGTTATATTATGCTGGAAACATTTTTCGTAAAAAAAAATATGAAAATGGAAAACTATCGCAATCTTCAACAAGCTATTTTGTAACAACACAAAAGCATTATTATGAGTTCTATTATCTATCTAAAATTATAATTATTGGTCCGTTTCGACCAATCCATCGCTTACCGAATGTATTATTTAAATGGTTCATCAAATCACGACAGTAGTGAGCAGATGCACCGTCGTTCAAAAACCACATCTGCACTCTATCTGCAAGTGGAATATCTTCCAGGATTTCCATCAGATGCGTTTCCAAAAAATGTAAGTATTATCTTCAATTAAGCCTTGGTGGTAACAAGAAGGGCCTAAAAAATTATCACCAAGAAGACCGCACCACACATTAAATGAAAAATTTGTTGGTCATGCCTTGGGGGCAGTCTCATGGGTTTTCGTCTGCCCAAGTTTAGGTGTTTTGGAAGTTTACAATGCCATTTTTTGTAAATTGTAACACTTTTCTGGCGCATTTTGGTCTTTTTGTTTTTAATTAAAGTAAAATTTCTCAAATTTGTACTTACTTTTGATAGGCATTACACACATCAGTTTTCTCATAATTAAATTCTCTACAAAGTTAGTTAGGAATTTTTATTTGTTTATTAGCAAATTAACAAAGTTATTTTATCCGAAATCTAAAAATGTGTGTTTTTCGACTCCAATGTTTTGTGTTTTACCCAGTTTTCCTTAAAAACTAATTAAGATAGAGGTCTGGGACCTCTTTTATTCAATTTCTCAGATCAAAAACTATAAGAAACCATCAAATTTACCCTTCACTTTATACCCCACGAATTTCAGTATGGCGTCATTTTACAGTGGGAGCAGAAATCAGGGGGAACTGGTAACGAACTCGCTAACGAACCGTTTTCGGACCTATGTTCATAGGCCTATGAACTTTTTTTTTATTTTTAGCTATAGAATCAGGTTCCGAGAGATTGGTGTGCAATTTTGAATCACCCTATATAACTATTACTAGTACACAAAATTCGTCCGTTTTTGTTTTTAGTTTTTCGCCGTTGTGAGCCGTTCATTTCAGGAAAGGCCACGCTCATACAGCGTCTGTGTTATCACATAATTCCAAGTTCTACTTGGGCTTCCTCTTCTTTTCTCCTGAAGCCTCCTGACTTGTAATACCCTTTTCACTTGTCTATCCTGGGCCATCCTCACTACTTTTTAAACAATAAAAAAATGCTGCTGTCGCTCTATACACTTGAATATCTACCTCTCCAGAGGAAATCTTCTCTATAGTTATTCGAATACTGGTCGTGACATAACGGGCAGTCAATATTTTCACAATTTCACGCTCGTTGCACACCACTCGACCGTCTTTGTTCAAGGGGGGGTTAAAGGCTTGTTCACACCCGGCTCCAGACCACCGCTGCTGGGATCGACTGGGTGATGCCGAACACAAATTTCTACTAACTGGAATGTTTCGCAACCAAAATCTTTGGCGCAGCTGCGGATCTGATGCCTTTGTAAGCGATCAGGTTGTCTAAAGTTGGCACCATCGTCTTCCGTAAAGAAACTCCAGTCCGCAAGATCTGACTCTAAGCCGTTATTGTGATGGGAGTCGTGAAACTTCTTCTTCTTCTTCTTCTTCTTCTTCTTCTTCTTCTTCTTCTTCTTCTTCTTCTTCTTCTTCTTCTTCTTCTTCTTCTTATTATTATTATTATTATTATTATTATTATTATTATTATTATCATTAGAAGTATTATTATTTCGGAACGCAGACAGACAATATGGTTTTCGCAAGGGCAGGTCTACAGTAGACGCAATTAATATAGTAGTTGAATCCGCAAGGATATAACCGAACGAGGAAACCACTTCTCGCGGCCAGTATGCCTTTTGGTTACGCTGGATGTCAAAAACGCGTTTAACTCAGCGAAGTGGAGTGATATGCTTGACGCTTTGCAACATACGTTTCGGATACCCACATACCTGTTGCAGATGATTAGAGATGACATAAGTGACAGGACATTACTTTATGATACTGCAGCAGGATGCCGGATTGAGAGATCACAGTAGGGACAGCTCAGGGATCAATTCTGGGGCCACACCTGTGGAACGCTTCATATGATGGCATTTTTCGGATGAACATGCCCAAAAATACATTCTTATAGCATGCCCGAAAATACGCTGAAGATATAGCAGCGGTTACCATAGCACAAGATGTGAAACTGGCTCAGATGAATTAAGGCAGGTTATTCAACGAGTCAGTTCCTGGATGACAGACCACGGGTTAAAACTGGCAGCTGACAAAACAGAAATCGTGCTGATCACAAAGAGCCATCTCCCCAACATCTTGCCAATTCAGGTCGAAGAAGAAGCTGTGCACACAAAGCCGCAATTAATATACTGATGGACACGAAGCTTACGTTTTGGCCAAAAATAAAACTGGCGGGTGATAAGGCTGCAACTGTGACTGCGGCACTGAGTAGAATTATGCCGAACACCAGTGTGCCGAAACCTTCTAAGCGACGGTTACTTATGTCGGTTACGCATTCAATGCTGCTTTATGGTGCGGAGGTATGGGCTGATTCACTCAAACTCGACAAATACAGACGACGCATGTCAGCAGTGCAGCGAAGAGGCGGTACTTGGTCTTACCGCACGGTTTTGGAGTCCGCGGTTCTTGTCATCGCGGGAATAATCCCAATCGATCTGCTGGCACAGGAACGGAAATTGGTTTAAAAGAGAAAGGCCCAAGTAGATACTGTACAAGCTTACAAGGAGGCCAGGGCCCGTACAATGGCTCAGAGGCAGGAAAGATGGACCAGTGACACGAAGTGAAGATGGATCGCTGGGCTGATAAAACAGTTAGCTGATTGGACTGACCGCAATCGTGGTGAGATTAATTATTTCATAACGCAATTTCTAACTGGCAACGGCCTGTTCCGGGCTTGTCACGATAGGGAAAGTAGACAGACCAAACTGCATTTTGTGTAAACAGGAATTAGACGATACGAATAGCACGTTTTTCACCTGTTATAGATAGAGAAAGGAGAGCCAAACCCTGGATAATATAGTGGGACAGACCTCGCCCGAAAATATCATTCAAATAATGCTGGAGAGCGAACATCACTGGGATCAGGTAGCCGCCTAAATAGAGAAGGTACTAAGGCAAAAGAAGGAAGCCGAAGATGATATTGCTAGAACCGCTGACAGAATAGCAGAAAACAAGTAACGTGGACCCGCTGAAGGTTTGAAACAGACGAATGTCCAGATGAAGGTTTGAAATAGACGAAGTACAAATGGCACCACCTTGAAGTATTGTGAAAGCTGAGTTCCGAGGTGGATCCATGCCGTGGACAACAGGGTTTGTGGTTTTGGTGGGTGCGAGTCCCACACACCGTAGGAGTGCGGACCCTCCTACGGCAAACATTAGTTTTCCACAGTCTCCCTCGTAAAAAAAATTACTGTGACACGCTACTTTAAAATAGGAACTAGATATTAGTGGAAAACGTATTAAACAACAAATAACTACTTATGAGTTTTATGAACATAAATCGAAGAAGTGTCTTAGTGACAATTGAATCCTCCAATTTCAGTGTTAAGCATAATTTAATGTAAATTACAGTCATAAAATGTATTTAAATTACATGGTAATATATTCGCTGAATAGTTCTGTGTGGGTAAATAAAAAAGCTAAGCTTTTCACATAATAACTCAAACAAATTTTAAATGTGAAGAGATTTATGTTTATTATGATAAGCAAATGTTTTTTATTCTATTTTCTTAAAGGATTCCTTTTTTCCTTATCTGCGTAAAAACCTTTTCTCAGATTTTGTTTTCTTAGTAAAGCGTTTAACTTAAGTTGGTTATTTTTGTTTTTTGTATCGGTAACAGTTTTGTGTGTAAAGTTTCTTTTGCGAAGCTTAGACCAGAGAAATCGAATTCGTCCTCTTGTTTTCCCCAGACCCATGTCACTGTCGTCTACCTGGAGAAAGAGAGAGAGAGAGAGAGAGAGAGAGAGAGAGAGAGAGAGAGAGAGAGAGAGAGAGAGAGAGAGCGAGAGAGCGAGAGAGAGAGAGATAGGGAGAGGGAGAGGGAAAGAGAGGGGGAGAGGGAGAGGGAGAGACGGGGGAGAGGGAGAGAGGGAGGGAGGGAGAGAAAGAGAGAGAGAAAGAGAGAGAGAGAGAGAGAGAGAGAGAGAGAGAGAGAGAGAGACTGGGGCCAGCACCGTTTCGCCTTGTTATTTTTTCGCTGCACAGAATAATCAATAAGAAGCGGGTAAGACGAAACGGACAGATTGGACAAAAGGAAAAAAGCGCGAGGATAAAGATTGGAGCGTGGAAAAGGAAAAACACCCCGACAGACAAGATAGACTGGGTAAGTCAATCAAGACAACCCTTGGGAATCTATCGTTATTGAGAAGAAATAGGATGGAGGGGAGAGCAGCAGCGCTGGATGGATCAATGTTTGGCCGGTTTTAAAGTTTTCCGCTACAGAGAGGCCGCTGGGCAAATTGAATTCCCCGCGCAATTGTTTGTTATAGGCCTTAAGTGTGATATTACAGTCGTGCAATGTTACACGTGTTCATATTCACATGTGCGCTTACCCACGTGAGAGAACACAATGAAGGTCCGTTTGCATTCACGAAGCCGTTGAAACGCTACCGTATAAAGTGGCACGCATCTGCACGGTAACTAAATTGTATAACATTTCAACTGATGACTGTAGCTCCGCTAGTCCCTTCTCACTGGACGAGGCGTTTAGGTGTGGTAAAATACTTGAAAACTGTAAGAGGGACAAAGTTGAAATAACAGTATGCGGCGTGAAGTAACAAAAAGGTGGAACTAAATTGTCGTCAGAGACAGTAAAACAGTCACAAGTTTCATTAAACACTTTTATCCAAATCACACAAATTCAGTCATCCTTCTTCACAATGATTGAATTATTACAGTAATCCGTTAAGCAAAATTCCAAGTAATGATAACAGTTACCGTAAATCACAAAGTTTACTAAATCGCAGTTAAAAACAAAAATCACTTGACATAACTTTGAAAAAAATTACAACGAAAAATTGCATTGCTATGAAAGAAATATTTTAATGCCTTTGACGGATGAACCCTTGTATACGTGGCAGTCAAATTCGTCAGTGTCTCGTGAAATAATTTCATGATTTTTTTTCTCTCCGTGCAGAAAGTTCGAAAACATTCTGTCGTCTACTTACCACTCAATCACTCATTACGATTAACACTGTTAGTTGATGAATCATCGCGCTCGAGGTTAAAACGTCCTTCTGTTTGTTGTATGCATCGTCATACAGTACATACTCTGGCACTATTTCAGTGAGTCTCTCTCTCTCTCTCTCTCTCTCTCTCTCTCTCTCTCTCTCTCTTTCTCTCCTCACTCTCACTCTCTCTTCTCCCTGTCTCCCTCTCACCTTTCCTCCACCCTCTCTTTGTATCTTCTTCTTTCCGTGTTTACCTTTCTTTGACCCTTCGTGTCATAAGTTGTTCCATTGTTAATATATATTTAGGTAATGTAAAATGGATGCTATTAAGGGGAAAACATATGCACCAATATAAATTTGCGTGTACCGGCTGTGAGCGAAATTCGCGTCCAACTGCATTCGCGGAAAATAATGTAACAAAAATGTATACAAATATATGAAATCATCATTAGATTCGTTTACCGCTAATAGTTTTGCTTGAATTTATAATGTTAATGAATTTATAAAATCTAAACATTTTAATAAATTTGCTTTCTGTACGTATTTGTAAGGGCGTAATGCTTTACATTACTGGAAGGAAACTTATAACTAGATTTGTAAACACATAAAAGGCATTTTATGAGGAATTAAAATGCCTTCGTAAAATACCGTCCGTAGAGGTGGAAAACACCTCTTTAGTTGTTAATCATATTAATTACTTGCCTTATGAAGTATTCTTTACTTACGCTTAAAGAATAAAATATTTTAAACGAGTTTGAAATGAAAAATATACAAACATGCGCAATTTAACAAAAATTCGTCGACTGGCAAGTTATTTTCGTAATGTTAAAGAATGACCGGGAACACCTAACGACATAACGACATCCTGTCCCCAGGAGAGGAAAATGAAGATATACAATAATTCTCACAAGAACTAAAACGGTGTTACGACATTACAGGACATTCTACGTGTGTCTCGGCTATTCAGCGGTGCTTAGTTAGAGTTTGAAGTGGCGATTTATTCCAGTGCGGTTCGAAGTATTGTGGCGAAGTGTTATGTGTTTTCTATAATTGTGCGGGACTCGGTTAGTTGACACTTTTATTGATGTGAACAATTTTTATTTGATTTGTTGTAAGAGACTGTCTTGTTGATTACAAGATAATTGTGATAATTAAAGCTGGTGATTAGTGACTTAATTGGTGTCTTTATTTTGTTTTCCACTGTACCATACGACGATCAGTAAATCGTCGTAACAATGTCTAGTAATTGAGTATACTAAAACTGATAACTCGGCGACTGGCTGTATAGGAAACTTCGATTTTTTTTTAATATTCTCTAAGTGCAGTAAATACTATAAAGTTAGTATATGCAGTCAGTCGATGGAAAGCAGCGCTTAAGAGTGATATAAGAAATAACTGTAATTGATGATGTATTTAAAATAGAAATATGAAAATTATTGTTGCGATGATGATAATTTAGATAATGTCTACATGCTCAAGACATAAGGTTAGTGACACCGTTTAGCAGTTAGTCATGAGAAGTTAAATATATTAGAAACATGGAGGAAAGGAAAGACTGAAAAAAAATTAAGAATCAGGTTCCTGAAATCAATTGCCAATAAGAAATTTTGAGAACTGCGTATCAGGGAAAACAGACAAAATAAAAACTGTGAAGCAGCGATGGAAATTGTTTAGTCTCAAGTCTTAACGACCCAGAAAAGAAAAAACGTGTAGATTGTCGTTGTTTACGTAGTGGGCTGTGATGACCCGTTGCGTATCTGTATGACTAGTTCAAAGTAGCACAGATACTTCAGGCTCATTGTAGAACTGATTTGTGCCAGAAACCGTTTGTTACATCGTTGTTTACCGTATCGGCATTGTATAAGATGGGCAGCACGTGGTCGAGAGTTATTTACTTTGCGATTGGAGTACGTGTTAATTACTTTGAAGTGCGTTAAATATTAATTTTTAACTGAGCTTTATCGAACTTGATATGTTAGTTACCGTTATTGTGAGTATTCTCTGTACACTAATTGTTAAGGAGACAGGTTAATTGACGTTAAACTTCGGAAAACAACTACAAAATTGGTTTTGTAGAAGCGTTCGATAAAATTTGTGATTTTTTTTACAGCCTGCTGATGTCGTTTTATGGTGCCTTAAAAAGATGTTTTAATAATACTTTTATTAGATTACACAATAAACAAGATAAAAACATTTACGGCGATTTATAGAAGTGCTTTAAGGTTTGGTTATGAGTCTTGAATATTGACGTAAAAATAGAAATACAAAATTCAAGCAGTTGAAAAACGTTACACTGATCAAGTGATCGCTCGGCAATTGGTAGAACATTTTATTCATACTGGATAATTTTATAAATAAATTTAAATAAAAAACACTAAATGTGGTTTTACAGATAGGCCTATTTTTTTTTTTGCTGACAACTGTTTTACCAGTTACGCCAGCTTCAGACATTTACAGGTTCAGCTAAAGTTCAAGTCTAATCTCTAAATCTGTCGTCACTGGTAAAACAATTTTAAGAAAATAAAAAGTATTTGTATAACTGCATGGAGTGTTTATTTATTAAATTTATACATTACTTTTTAAAAGTTAAAAAAAAAAGTAAAATTACCTGAGGAGAGAAAACATTAAAAAAAGTAAGATTAAATCAGAATATGCAAATTATAAGAGACGTAAAGATGCACTCAACATTAATGTGCATTATAGAGAGGAGACAGCTGATTTGGCAGGATATTTACTAGGAACATCGGCGACACTAATCCGAGATAAAATGGATTAAAAGAAGACAAGAATTTTAATACGGAATGACGCAGACGGACTGACAATGAACAGAAAAAGGTGGAACAAATTTGTTTATTATTTAACCATAAGACGTGTTGTGGTAATTGGACTAATGTAATTGTCATCATAAAAGGGGCGATTGACACTGGAATAAACAGGACGCTCTCAACAAACAAGACGATGGTCCAGACTGGAAGCTGTTACTTCATTGTTACATCTCAGACCGGACCGAGTGGCACAAAAATCCACCGTAATTGACACGAGAGCAGTCGTAAAGGCCGCCAGGGGAAACAACGAGATTCAAAGCTGAGCACAGAACATCTTAGCATATCACGCCCGAAAACATGAACAAGAACGATTATATCCTCTAGTCAAGGCCGTGCACAAGGGGGGGGGTTTGGGGGTTTAACCCTCCCCATTTGGGAAGAGAAATCAGCGAGTTTGGAAGTGAAATAGTGATTGTTTGAATCTGATATAAAATACCGGAGGTATTCACATCATTTGAACTCGTGAACAATTCCCGCCTTGCGCAGCAAACACGACAGTGCTCCGTCTTTCTCACACTCTCACATCTGTCTCACACGTTAGTAGTATACGTAGTTCATTCGTCACGCCAGTTCTCTATTTTCGTGTGGTTCGCGCAGTATTGACTGACTTGTGCGTTAATCATTAATTATCGCTACCACCAATAGACTACGGACTGTGTATTCCTAGTTCGTTTTGCGATTTTGTGCTGAACAATTAGTAAAATATGTCCAGTAAACAAACGAATTCTTTGTTAAATTACTTTTGCAAAAAACAACGGACAGAAGAGGTAAGTTATTATTAATATTTTTCATAATTCTTCTCTTCGAAGTTTTGTGACAAGCGTAAAACAAAAAGGTTTATTTATTAAAATTTTATTATTTTACGCACATGCAAATAAAACACAAATAAACCTCAGTACACGTTGCTTTCTCATCTATTATTAAACGTCTAAATGACAACGACCTTGGCGATAAAACGGTCCATGCTGATTCCCGGAAAACGATGACGCTATGCCTCTTGTCACATTTTATTGTAATCTAAGCTATTCAGCAGGTCAACTAATAAAGTCAGCAAGAACATTTTAGTGAGTAGTGTGTTACGGCCCATATATGGTACGAACAATTTTTTGTACTAAATAATTAAATAAAAATCTCGGAGTACGTAGACTATAAAAAATTAAGCAGTTTATTTACAAAAATAGCGAAAACTCACATCCGCATAGTAGACAAATTTACCGAAAATGACCGCCACACCACAAGAAAATCAATTACGGGACGTATATACCCCGTAACGCAGCGAACGTGTTAAAATTCATGTTATCAAATCAAATACAGTAATTTATTTCAAAGTTGACAGAAAAATCTCATTCAATACATCATAATCATGCGTTGCATAAAAAAGTATAAGGTAGCCTATCAAATAATAATAGTCTTCATTCATTTATTTGTTTGCTTACAGCCGAAATCAGGATACAGTTCTCAATCAAGTCCGACAAATGAAGACAATGAAGTATCAAATCCAGCACAGTCCAATGCTGAATCGCTGACAGAAACAGATACCAACCAACCAACAATTAGTGGTAGCTTACATCAAATCCATCCTTAGGATGTGGCATTATTTTTAAGCAAGGAATTGGAAATGAGTATCACGAACGCATACAAATCCATCTGGTCTCCTCCAGAAAAGTATAAATTTCCTTGCTCTGGAGAAAGGAATCTTCGTTTCCAAGGACATTGGCTGAAGACTTACCATTGGTTGGCCTACTCGAGAAAGGAGGATGCAGCTTTCTGTAAAGCATGTTTGTTGCAATGTAAGAAGACTGCTGGTGTCGGTTCTCAATCTCTCAAAGGATTGGTAAATGAACCGTACAGAAACTGGAAGAAAGCACTCGATTACTTCAAGAAGCACGAATCGACTGTTTACCATAAAAGCAGCATGTTGGCATTAGAAAATATCAGAAAATGGATGAAGGAAAAATGGTGCCTATTAATGTACAATTAAGTTCGGAGAAGAAAAAAGTGATCGAGGAAAACAAGAAGAAACTCATGGATATTGTAGAAATGGTAAAACTTTGTGGACAGAAGGCTTAGCCTTGAGAGGCTCAAAGGAAGGTGGCCAAATAACACCTGAAGTGCCTGCTGTAAATGATGGCAACTTCCGGCCCCTTCTCCGTTTTCGTGCTACAACAGATGACCTACTAAAAAAACATTTGGAGACTACGTCAAAGAATGCGGTATATACAAGCAATAGAATTCAAAATGAAGTCATTTCTATATTTCACAAGAAAATCTTAAGAAATTTGGTAGACAATATTAATAAATCCAAAGCTTTCTCACTACTTGCTGACGAAACATCAGACATTTCTGGTTTAGAGCAACTTTCCATATGTGTGCGTTATACAGCAAACGAAGGTGAGAAATGTGTGGTCAAAGAAGATTTTATAGGCTTTGTACCTGTAACAGACTGCACGGGGAAAACCCTAGCCACAACTGCAGTCAACTTTTTGCAAGAGAATGGAATTGATACATGTTATCTATATGGTCAAGGCTATGATGGAGCGGCGGCCATGAGTGGGAAAATGCATGGAACTCAAGCCTACATTCAAGCAGATCACCCTCTGGCTCTCTATGTCCATTGTGCCTCTCACAGCCTTAATCTTGCTGTGAGTTCGGCTAGTAATATTTCAGCCATTAGAAATTGTTTGGGAACCATTGAATCCGTATATAACTTTTTCAACTCCCCCAAACGGCAGGCTATTCTGCAAGAAACCATAGCTGAAGTATTACCAGAGGTGAATCACTCCAAATTGAAAAAATACTGTCCAACCAGATGGATTGAACGTCATCAATCTGTATCAATTTATTGTGAGCTTCAAGAAGGCGTGATAGAGGCCTTAGGAAAAAATTCTCAGCTGCGAGAGGCAACAGTGGCAGCTCAGGCGTTTCAACTACTGAGTGCAATTAAAAATTGCCAATTTCAAATTTGCTGCCAAATCCTACTAGTATGCCATGCCATTTTAACACCCCTGAGCATGTCTCTTCAGCGAGAAGACCTACATCTGATCGAAGCTGTACTCCTTGCAAAACATTATTTAGAGGAACTTAAAAACATGAGGAAGTCTGCCAGTGAAATGTTCCGCAATATACTTGAGAAAGCAAAGTCTGTTATGGAGGATTCCGACATCGCTCTTAGTGTTCCACGATTAAGTAAGAAGCAGCAACACCGAAGCAACGTTGAAATCGAGTCACCAGAAGAATATTACCTTGTGGCAATGTTCATACCATTTTTAGATGAACTTAATAGTCACATTGAACCTAGATTCATCAAACATGGTGAAATTCTTATCAGTTTCAACTGTCTGTTACCTCAGAGGCAGGCGCATTTCAATGAAGACAACTGTCGGACCCTATACAGAACTTATGAGTCAGTCCTCGAATGCATCAATGAAGATGAATTCCTAGCTGAAATTAAAATGTGGCGAAGAAGAATTGGAGATTGTAGTGGAAAGAAAGGAGACCTCATCTTCCATGCATTGGATATTTGTGAATCAAGGCTTGTAACGTTTATTTTTGAAAAATATTTATAAAATTGTACAAGTAGTAAATAATAGCTAAAAATAATGTGTACTAGCAGTTATATTTGACAAAGAAGTATGTGAGGGTGTGTGAAGGGAAAGTTTGTAAGACTGTCCTCTTGGCATTGTAACCTACAGACAGCTTGATGTGTTACGGCTGTAAAGTTAATTGTTTGACAAAAAGAGTGACACTTACTAAATGTATGTGAGACGTTGTATTTCGCATCAGGCAGCTGGTCTGAGTAAGAAAGGCATAACCCCCAATAAACCAATTTACCCTTTTTAAAACTTTGACACAGACTGAAAGCAAAGAGTTTGTCAATTCGATACGGTACAACATTAGAGGCCAGAACAATTGCAACGTAGAAATTTGACGAAAGTCGTGATTACAAAGGAAGATTCGTTCCAGACTCAAAACAAAGCTAGAGTGCAACTTGAAGATAAACAATGGTGCAGCAGATCGAACAATACCAGTATTGTATCTATGTCAAAGCGTAACAGAAAGTGGACACTAGGAGACGGCCACGAGAGACAAAGAAATGTCGCCTGATTTACAAGGGGAAAGTGAAACTCACGAATTCTGGAGTGCTTGAATGAGATTCCTAGTAAATAGAGAAAACGGCTGTAGGAACAATCAGGACCAATGGGAGTTCGACAAGAGAATCACGTATAAAGCAGATATACTCGAAAACCAATTACGAATATACAATTTGTCACACTGGCTACGGAACCAATAAGGGTATCCAAGCAGATGGAAGATTCAGCAGAGGTAGGCGGGATGAGAGTTTACTTGGTAGATCTCAGAACAGAAAAACGGTAGTCTAGTACTCATCATTAGTCTAGTACTCATCATTAGTCTAGTACTCATCTACAAAGTGATCACCACGAATCATCTTAACTCGCAAGAGAGTTGAACAGTTAATCGCGTTCGACAGACTATTAGTATAAAGTAATATCACGCGAAGTCAACATGTAAACAAACTTTACAATTAATTAACTTCACCGTAATTTAAACAAAGTGTCGGAGAATACGGATACACAGTACAATACTAAGTGAAGACAAATTCAATTAACAGACATTCTACAATTACAAATAATTCACAAGAAACTATAAACATCACAGCAGCTTTTATATAATACAGAACACATCAACATAGAGACTCAGTGCATATTCTACAACAGAGACATTAGACATAAAATCAGCAATCTAAGGAACTATTTAAAAACATTATACATGAACTTTACCAACATCAATTAAGGACACTCATATTCAACACAATACGTGTGCCGTGAAAAGTGAACAGGTCGAGAATGCTTCAATAATTAAACAGTGATTGTGAGGTGCAGTGACCGCGAAAGGATACGTAATCTACAACGACTACGGAGATCAGCAACTACTAAACACAGAGGACCACATGATGTCACCGAGAGTATGAACTACGAATAATCAACGCTCTCAAACTAATGGTACTTTAGAGTTAAGTCAACAAACTCAATTCATTCAAGTCAAAGAACTCACACTAATAATTAATTAACCTTGAGAACTGCCTCTCAGTGCTCTGCATTCGACTGAAGCGAAATAAAACGTCAACTAGTAAATTCTTAAAAATCATATCTAAACAGTAATCTAAATTTGCCAAATACAATTGTAGATTATAATTTACAATTATAAGTGTTATAAAATTATGAAATGTTAATTAATCGCGATTTCAGAGATACTCATTGTTAAGATAAGAGAAGTGATTCTACTTAAGGAAATATCCATACAGAGTGTTATATTTGTAATTTGCTACAACTTGATTAATTAAATAAGCATTAGACATAATATTGTTGTTGTGTGTTTGGCAAATGAATCCTTTATATCCACATCCTTGTAGATATGAGGTGGCGCCCGGGAAATTGAAACATTTTGGCAGTAAGTGATTTTAATTATTAATTTATTACAATTATCAAAAACTCCCAATATAAAGAAATCTTATATTTGGCTGCACAACGCGTGGCATTAGTCTTATCTTTGGCGCTCCAACAACGCGGGGCTATATAGAGTAAAGATTTCCATATAAAAGATAATCGATTAATGTATGCAAGTAAATTTGCATAAAAATAAATAAAATCTTATATTTGTCGCCCAACTCGCGTGGCAAAATCTAAATTTAGATTTGTCAAAAAGGCAGATGAATGAATTGAGTTAAATAAGTTAACTAAACTGAGAATTAGAAATAAAATAGAAGTATTAATAAAAAGAGTAGACATTAAGAACATAGGGCTAGTAATTGTAACTACAGTTGCTTAGTCACGGTTCGAATATATACGGTATATGTTGACGCGAAGTAAGGCACGCAAAATGGAAAAAGAAACACCTTATACGACAATGGCCAGTGAAGAAGAAACACAAGTACCAAAGAGAGCTGAAGAGAGCGAAGAGATGGAGATATATAACCAAATGGGAGATCCTCAAGTCATAGCAATGATGGAGGAAGAAATCAGAACGGATATTGAAAATATAAGGGCAGAAGGACCACGCGCAGAAGTTGAACAAGTAAGTGCGACAGTACCACAGACGGAGAAGGAACAAATAAGGGCAGAAGGACCACAGCCAAAAAGTGAGCTGCAAATGCTATACGAATTGATAAAAGTAGATAACAAGAAATTACAGAATAAATTAGAAATAAGTCTGAATAAATTACATGAAGACAATAAGAAGATACAAGAAGACAATAAGAAGATACGAGAAGACATTCAAGATATTAAAGTAAATCAGAAGAAATTAGAAGAAAAAGTTGAAGCAAATCAGAATAAATTAGAAGTAGCTATTAAGGATATTACAGGAAAGCACACTAAGTTAAGAGAGGAGATAAAAAACGATATGAACACGTTGCATGACAAATTAGTTGGTGATATTCAAATAGTGAATAAAACATGGCGTGAAGAATTGAATAAGACTGAGCATAATTTTGGCGAGGTGGTACAGCAACAAAGTGAAAAATTTAAGTGTGAAATACAAAAAACTACTCAAAACTTAAGTGAAAATTTAAATCGAATCAATCAGGAAGTGAGAAGAGAAATAAAAACAACGAAAGAGGTCGTCCGAGAAGAAGTCAGAAATATTTCTACCGTAAACAAAGAAGAAATGGAAGAACAATTAAGAAAATTAGCTGAAGAAAAGGGTCGACGCATCGACGAGATGAAAGAAGATCAAGAGCAATTAAAACGAAAATTAACAGAGTTGGAGTCAAGACCAATGGTAAACAACCAAAATACTATTGTGGCTAACCAAGAACAGTTAAAGGAGGTACGGTACAACGGACGAGACGCCTACCCCATGGAATTTCTAAAAGAATTAAAAGAGGTTAAAGAAATATATTACCCCAGCGGAGGTATTAAGTGGATTAACAGGCATCTAGAGGGTGAAGCAACAGTATGGTGGAGAATCGTACAATCCCAAATACATACGTTTGAACAATTCGAGGAGGCGTTTACCAAGAAATTCTGGAGTCAACAAATTCAAGAAAACATCCGGGACAGCTTGGAGTACGGATGTTATTATCCGAATGGTAAACTCACTATGGTGCAATACCTCGAGAATAAAATTCTACAGTGCAGACAACTGATCCCACCAATCTCGGATCAGCATTTAATTCGCAAACTTGCACGCCACTATAGTAAGGAAATAGAAGTTGCCATCATAACTAGAGGCGTCCAACAAGTAGATCAATTTGAAAGCTTATTAAATGAGTTTGCTACCATTCAACAACGAGAAATGAGAGGATCGTATCGGCCGTCACAACAAACAACGGCTGACAACGGTGGAAGACATATTAACAATAGCTATCATAAAACGAAGGGTATGAAAATGGAGACTGAACACGAGGGTCACAGACCTGGGTGGCGCAATAAACAAACGTTTGGTACAGAGGATAGGGGAACGAAACAGCCCATTGTCAACACAGTAACAATTGAGCGTCAACAACCTGGCCCTTCACAAGAATCACGTACAAAAAACGACCAGCCAACCCATTATCGCGGCAACAATACTTAGCTAGTAGAAAAATAAATAACCAGTTAGACGTAGCATTAGATTATATTGATATTCGTGAAGAATTGGATAAAATGGATGAAGAAGAAGAAACCACTAATTTCCCGTACAATAAATGTCCGGAAATAAAAATAAAATTAAATAATGTAGAATTAACTGCACTTATTGATTCGGGGAGTCAATTAAACGGAATTGCCGAAACGTGGTTCAACCATAATAAAGATAAATTAGGTAGAATCGAGTTATTAAACTTATCGAATACCAATATAAAAGGTGCATTCGGACATAAATCAAAATTAATACGAAAACAAGTACTTTTAGAAGCTGAGGTTGATAATTATAAATTTGACTTAGTATTTTTTATCATCCCTGGACTGAATAAAGACTGTATACTAGGAATAAATATGTTGAAGGAAGGTGAGTGTACTATAGATTTCTAGCAAAATGTAATGCATATTAAAATTGAAATTATAAGAAAAATGTAGAGGATCCTAATGAAATTGTACATATACATCAGATCGCTTTGGATAAAGAAACGGCCGATGAGGAATCTATTAACTTTCAAGAAGCTGTCGAAGAGTTATTTATATAAATACAGAAACGAAGAAAAAAATTAACTAAAATATTAATGAAAAATAGAAATCTATTCCGAGAAGAACCAGGCCGAATTCATGGATATGAACATGAACTACGTATCACGGACAACACCCCCTTCTTCCAAAAGGGATGGCCTATACCAATTGCCTATCAAGACAAAGTCGAAGAGGAGATCCAGAAAATGTTAAGATACGGAGTGATCGAGCGAGCGAGCAGCCAATATATCAATCCCATGGTGACAGTTATAAAAAAGGACCAGAGAGTAAGATTGTGTTTGGACGCCAGGAATTTAAACAAGGTGATGATACCTGACTTCGAAGGGGCACAACCAATCAACGAGCTCATTGCTAATTGCGGAGGAGTAAAATATATGTCATCGATCGATCTACGCTCCAGCTTCTGGCAGGTACCACTTAAGCGAGAATGCAGGGACTTCACCGGGTTTCTATATAAAGGAAAAACCTACCGCTTCACAGTCACACCGTTTGGATTAAAGACAAGTCTGGCCAGCCTGACGAGAGGATTGGATACTGTGTTGTCAGATGCAGTGAAGAAATTCACGATAATATATGTAGACGACTGCCTATGTCTATCTAACAGTCTGGAGGAACACCTCACACATTTGGATCTATTATTGACCAATTTATACGAAGCAAACATCACAGTGAACTTCAAAAAATCACAGTTTTTCCGTAGAGAAATTAATTATCTTGGTTACTGTTTATCAGTAGAAGGCCTTAGTCCTATGCCAGACAAGGTAAAGGCAATCCAAAATTTTCCACGTCCAAGAAATCAAAAGCAACTAAAAGGGTTTTTAGGACTTACAAATTTTTATAACAGATTTACCAGTCGATATGCTGAAACAACATCTTTATTAATACAATTGTTAAAGAAGGAGCGCTACTTCAAGTGGACGGAGCAGCACGACCGACAATTTAATTTAGTCAAAGAATTATTTATAGATACTGTAATTTTAAAACACCCAGATCTCAAGAAGCAATATTATTTACAAACGGATGCCAGCAACTACGCACTAGGAGGGCAATTGTTTCAATATGATGACGAAGGACACATCGCCGTCGTAGCTTTTACTAGCAGAACTTTCAAAGGTGCTGAATTAAACTATCACACAACCGAGAAGGAACTGCTGAGTATCATACATTGTTTGAAGAAATTTCGGATATACTTATTAGGACATAAATTCACAATCATAACAGATAATAAAGCTCTCACATTCCTACACAAATGCCACTTATCAAATGCTAGAATTACCCGCTGGATACTGTGCATCCAAGAATACGATTTCGACATTGTGCATTGTAAAGTGTGACGATTTAAATAAAAGAAATAATCTAGAAAATAAAAAAATTTTAAAAATTAAGGTTGCGAGGTCTTAAGCTATTTAAATCTCACTGTTTTAATATAGGATACCTGTATGTACTCAGTTATAAGTTATAACTTAATCAGTTATAATTAATTAGTTATAAGATACTCAAATAAAAAGATAAATTGTAAAGCGTTATTAATATCGTATTTAACCCTTTGCTTGTAAGCAGGCGCTTTCCTGTTGATTCCAGACTCGACATGCTTTCAGAGTCTTGTGTGAGTAAGAATAAGATAAAAAAAACTAATGTTAATAATAATAAAATCTGAAGACATAAATAGTCGCTAAAACAACTGATTTAAATTATGTATATTTGTTTAGGGATAGTTTAAATAAATAAAAATGTTAACTTAAATATAGTTAGGAACTATATTCTCGCGCGGAAGTTGTCCCACTAACTTTTGTCCAGTACCGAGCGAAGGGAGCGTAAATTCTCTCTCTTGCAAAGGCGACTCCGTACAGTGTAGACGTAAGAGCTATGCTCTTCAAATATGTGTATCATATTTGGTTTCATCTTCAGAAAGTGTACCAGATGTAGTTTGTTTAAAGCATCTGGATGTATTAATTAATGTAGTCATGTGAATAGACAATAAGTTTAAAGTTATGTAAAACAAAAAGTATTGAAACGTAACAAAAAGTGTAACACAAGATGACTACGTACTTCAACGTATAAAAACTATTCCAAAGTAATACCCGGAGATGTGAACTAGCAGAAGCCACAAACTCTACTGCACGTGACAGAATATGCAGATCAGGACATCCGAGAATCTACATGATCATCGTAGATAACTACATGACCTATTGTTCTCCCTGCTAACTTTGGAGCCCTTTACAGAGGAAAGCCAGACCGAGATGACGACGTAGCTGTTCCTGTTTCCCAAGACTGATACCCCAGGAGGAGTCTTCTGCATACCAATTAAAAGGTGACTCGATAGCCTGTCTATCGAGGGTTACTAATATTTGTTACACAACACATCTTGAAAGAGACTTTTCAGAAATGATTAACTTTGAAAAGACTTATAAATTAAATCTAATGTTTATAAGATTATATCTTATTAATTAATATTTCATGTAACTATTCTAACTTCATACGTTGTAACAGTTTATATGTTAATGTAGAGTAATATAACTCAAGCAATAATACCATTCTTAAATGTTGAATTAAAAGAAAGTCTTGCAAGCTAATATCATGAAAAGAGTATAATTAAAAGTTTTAATACAGAAAGTTCACCCGGATCCGAGGTATAACTATATAGAATCTAGTTTGATGCCAAAGTTTAAAGAAACCTTTCGATAATTTAATAATTGAGTTAGTAATGTCATGGCATCAGTCAGTATATGTTTTTCTTAAATGTTGAATAAAGAGAAGTCTTCTTGTTACACACATATGAGGAGTGCTTAAATCAATTGTATACCTTGCCATTGTTTCCTTACACAAAGTAAACAATTACACAGCTAGTAAGTAATATGTTATTTTAATTATTTGTGATCAATTCTGTTACAACGTAGGCAGCCCTTCTAATTAACGGAGTTTAATTACGAAGGGTTCCCTGGATTTGTAACGCGGCGAAAAGCTAGTTACAAAAGTGCACCACTCTGCTAAATTGTAAAAAAATAAAAGGGTAATTGTTTACAGAGTGTTATAAAAGTGCATTCACTCTGCTAATTTATGTAAAGGGTTGTTAAGCATCGTGACGTAAACAAAAGTGCGTTACTCTGCTTACATTATTTGAAATAAAAAAATAAATAAAGGAAACAAAGGAAAGAGTTTTAATTGTATATATGTGTCACAAACAAATTGCATTCACTATTTATGCGTGGATAAACATAAATAGTATGATTAATAACTAAATGTTTAATATTGATATATGCACTCAGAAAGTTACTTTAATAAATGTAATGTTCAAAACATATTTAATACACTATTAAATAACGTAATATGTATTAATACGTAGATGGTAGTATGTATAAGTAAAATGTCATTAGCGTCATACAATGCAAAATGCTATATGCAGGTTCCTACCGGCACAACCTGAATAATTCGATGTAAGTACTTGCATACATGAATCATGACCAAGCATAACAATTTTGGTCAACCGAACAATCTGTAACAGGTTTGTTTACGACAAACTACGACCTGTTGTCTCCTGAATCATTCTGCACAGTGTATGTCCAACTACATAGCTTACATACACTAGTATGTGTTAAAATAAAAAAAAAATTGATAAAAATAACTTTGTAAATAATAATAAAGTAATTAAGTAGAAGTCGTGATTTAAAACTTGTGAACAAAATAAGTAATTATTTAATTGAGAAAAGTTTATGAAAGAACGAAGCCAAAGTGTTGTCTAAGCGGAATAATAATAAATGTGTTGTACAAAAGTGTGCTCCCCTTCTCAAGTTTAAAACGACCGGTTTCAAATCGTTGGTGTTATTCACTCGCATTGTGTAGACAATAATATGTAAAAGCAAACACCCCATTGTCACACACTCTCACCCTCCTTTGTTAACTAAATATGTAGGCCACCCTCTGACCTACATCCCAGTAAACAGCTGATCGGCTATTTAACATTGAAAGATATGTGTGTGATTTCTGTCTCTCCCTTAGAAGAGAAATTGTTCTTTTCTAATTAGTGTAAATTGCTTACTTATGAATTTGTTATATGTAATATATGTGTAATATAATAGTATTAATTTTAAGTACGTGCTAATGTGTTAGAACAAAATGGCCCAATTTAACCCTGATTTGTTATTAAAAGACGAGCTGTCTTACGAAGCTCTTTTGCGTGGACTACCCCATGCTGATGTAACAGTCGCGGAATTACGAAGTTCAATTCGCGAATGTGGATTTGATGCGCCCGTGGAATTAAACAATCTAAGTCAACTCGATTATGAAGGCGAGAAAGAAATTTGTACTGCCAAGTATAGTGAACTATACTTATTGTCTCAAACACTCCAAGACGAGAAATCTCCGGCAAAAATTTGGCGGACTACCCAGAGAATAGAGCATTTAACCAGGCGAATAAAAAATTTGTCGATCTGGCCGAATCTCACAGAAATACCCGTTGATGTACAAAAGCTAGCAGACGAAGCTCTACGTCGCTTACCTTCAATTATCAACGATTTAAGACGAAAATCCGACTCATTCAGGATGGAGGAAATAGAGAAATCATTAATGAAATTACACATCTCCCCAGTACAATCCCCCACCACTGGTTTACCTCCGCCTAACTCGGATCGGAACTCACCTATCGTATCGCAAGTGCAAGCGAACCCAGAACAAAATACTAATACAGATGTAAATCCCCCTCCTCCCGAACATTTTCAGTTTCGTCCCGGAAACAATGAATCTAATCTCCCTCATCGAGGAATTACCCCTATGAACTATAATGCAGATCTATACCGAAAAATGACTCACCCTGTGGAGAAGATTTTAACCGAAATCCCTTATACAGATGGTTTAAATGTTTCCAAGTTACTAACATTTATTAGTTATCTTCTTCAGATAAAGGATCTACAGCAGCTGAATGACTGGCAAATTTTACAAGTTCTATTACCAAAGTGTAAACCCCCGTTAAAAAATCGTGTGCTAGAAGCCCTAACCTCTACTTTCCCAGTAGAAGAGTTACATAGTTCTTTAATAAAATACTTTATTCCCACCGGCATCTATGAAGAAATAAAAAGAAAGACAGTACTCCGAGTACAAGGACATCAGGAGAGATTAGCTCACTACATCTCCGATATTAGGGAGTCCTCTCGACTACTACGTGTAAACTGGAATGAAACACAACTAGTGGACACCATTTTAATAGGAGTGTCACCCGAAGAAAGATCTCGACTATCATTGATGAATAGACCCAATACGATTGCTGATCTGGAACAGTGCAGTATCCATTCTTCAAATGTATGGTACTCAGATCAAAATAGAGAAGCAATGAAAACCTCTGGAAATAATAGACATCAATTGCGAGCACTACTGCCTGATGTAACAACCTCGTATGAAAGACAAGTTTCTAGTAGACCTCACTATGCGCGCAAAGCTGGTAAGTTAACTGTAAACCCAGATAAAGCGGAAACCAAGTACCCACCTCGCAGAAAACCCACCTGTTATAATTGTGGCAAATATGGGCACATAAGTAGAGAGTGCAAAAGTAAGCCATTGGAACGGAATAAACCCAATTCAAAAAAACATGTAAGGCAGGGAGACCCGAAAACCTGTGTCTTCCGCAGCTACTCGAAACTAGGTAAACTAAAAGAAACCAATAATAATAATAAGAATGAATTATTCTGTAACCAAGTAAAAAACAAAAAAGGGGCGAAAGATATCGACCCCTATGTGCGAGAATTTCGCGAAAAGTGTAATGCGATTAATAGATGTAAATGGAAAAAAAATCTACTACCATTAATACGAGTCGACTTAGGCGTTACATCCCCCATCGCCTTACTTGATTCGGGATCTAGTAGAACTTTAATCAGCCAAGAATTAGCGGACATGTTAGCTAAACATCATCTAGTAAAACGGAACCAACCTGTGAATATAAAGTGTGCTACCGCTGATAAACGTAAAATCAATATAAACCTGAGCATTACCGTTAAGGTTAAAATAAAAAACCTAAGTTGGATATTTACAATGTTAGTATGTAAAGAATTAGGACCTGATTTAATATTAGGTGCAGATTTTATTAGTAAGACTGGAATGATTCTTGACATCTACGAGCAAGTATTTTATTTCAGATTTGACCGTACAAGAAAACATAAATTTGATAGTAATGAAGAAAAACGTTGTTCATCTACTGCGCATGTAAGTCACCAAGATTCAGATTTATCTCACCTAGAACGAAGAGATAGAGTCAAAATAGCAAAACTAATAAAAGAATTTTCTTCGGTTCTAACACCAAAACTAGGACTTACGGACCTAATAGAGTATAAAATTAATCTGAGTGATCAGAAAGTAATACGACTACCCCCGTACAAGTTGTCGCCCCCCAAGATGGAAGTCATGCGAAACCATATCAATAAGTTATTGGACCAAGGAGTCATAGAACCCTCTACTTCCCCATATTCTTCACCCTCCTTTTTAGTACCGAAAGGACCAGATAAACACCGACTAGTTGTAGACTACAGGCAATTAAATAAAAGAATAGAATTTGAATCAATACCTCTTCCAGACATCCATAGTGCGTTTCACTATTTTACTAAAGCGATGGTTTTTACGGTAATGGATCTAAATCAAGCTTTTCATCAAATACCTCTCTCAGAAGAATCCAAACGTCTAACCGCGTTTGCAGTTCCTTTTAACTTGTACCAATTTACTAGGGTACCCTTTGGAATATCTCAAGGAAGTTCCGTATGTAGTAGACTATTGGAGAAGATATTTCACGACATTAAATTTAAATATGTGTACCACTATTTGGACGACATCGTAATATACAGTGAATCAATGGAACAACATCTCAGACATTTGCGTGAAGTGTTATCCCGTTTACTAAGAGCAGGATTAACGGTGAACCCAAATAAGGTAAGTTTTGCTGTACCTCAGTTTTCTTTCTTAGGACACATAGTGAAAGCGAATGGAAAGGTAAGCATTGACCCCGAACGTACCCGTGCTATTAGAGAATTTGCACCCCCACGAGATGCAAAAGGTATAGCCCGATTTTTAGGTATGGTGAATTATTTCCACAAATACATACCCCATCTTGCCGAAATAGCAGCACCCCTTAACTCCTTACGAAAGAAGGGAACAAAGTTCGAATGGAGCTCAATACATCAAAACGCGTTTGAGCAACTTAAAGAAAGCATTATATCTCCCCCAGTTTTGCAATTAGCTGATTTCACAAAACCATTCGTCGTGCAAACCGACAGTTCCAGTGTAGCGTTAGGTGCAGTGATATACCAAGAGATAGATAACTGTAGACTACCAATTAGTTATGCATCACGAACACTGAGCGATCAAGAAAGAAAGTATTCTGCATATGAATTGGAATGTTTAGCAATTGTTTTTGCATTCGAAAAGTTTAAACCCTTCCTAGAACATAAGGAATTTCTTTTAGAAACCGACAATCAGGCGTTATCATGGTTATTGAATCACCCTAAACAATTAGGACGAATTGGCAGATGGGTATTGAAATTAAACTGCTACAAATTCAGAGTGCAGCATATTAAAGGTACTCAAAATGTAGTCGCCGATACCCTGTCCCGTATGTTCCAGTCACCCACTAAAACTTCCGAAAACATAGTGAAGCCGGAAATAGCAAGCGCGAACGCCGTAATTACTGAATTCCCCCTTGCCTTTACAAACATTGCCCTATATCAACAACAAGACCCCTTACTGAAGCCTATTATAGAACAACTTACCCAAGGTATTAAATCCGAGAAGTACGTATTGAGTAAGAATGTACTGTGCCTCAAAATAAGAGACGGAAAGGAATTAAGAATAATAGCCCCGGACGTAATTAAGCCCATGCTAATGGAATACTTCCATTCATCTACCATAGGAGCCCATATGGGAATCAATAAGACGATACATCGTATTCGAAAGGAATATCATTGGAACAATATGAACTGCGAAATAGCTACCTTCGTAAAGAAATGTTCATTATGCGCCCTTAGCAAACCCGCCAGAAATACTCAAGTAAGCCAATTGATATCAGAAATCCCAAAGACCCCTTTTTCGAAACTTTATCTAGATTTCTCAGGTCCGTATCCCCGATCCAAATCAGGAAATACCATGTTACTGATATGTGTAGATTCGTTCACCAAATTTGTTTGGATGTATCCCATGCGACGAGCATTAGCTTCGACAACAGTTAAAATACTACAGGAAAGATTATTTAAAGATTACGGTACTCCAGTACGTATAGTATCTGATAACGGTCCGCAGTTTAAAGCAAAAGAATTTAGGAATATGTGTTTCAAGTTAGGGATAGACCATATAACCACTACAGAGTATCGACCGCAAGGCAATATTGCTGAAAGGTATCTACGAAACCTCAAATCTGCGCTAATCGCCTATCATGCGAACGATCACACGTCGTGGGACCAAAATCTATCCTGGATTCAATACGCTTTTAATTCAGCTTACCACGAAGGTCACAAGTCGACCCCGTTCGAGTTACTATACAAGTATCGACCAAACCACCCTTTGTCCACAAGATGGAATATACACGATCTACTGCCTCCGCAAATAACGGATAAGCAGATAAAGAGAATATGGAACAAAGCCCGCTCTAACTTGAGAGCAAGCTTGGAAAAATCCAGAAGATACCACGAGAAAGGTAATCATAGCAACTCAGTCAGGTACCAAGTAGGTGACTTGGTAATGTACAAGACTCACCCCATTAGTAGTGCGATTGATAAGACCACCTCGAAACTATCATTCAGATGGTGTGGCCCTTATCAAATCCAAAAGTACCTAACTCCAGTTACAGTAGCCCTGTGCGAACCTGCAACTCAGACATATGTGCGAAGATCGCATATTTCGCAACTAAAGTTGTATAAGAAGAAGTGAAGGTATAGTATAACCCAAAAAGAAAAAGGAATACTAGGTAGTAAAGAAAATTATATTTCTGAATCCGCGTAAGAAATGTAAAACGTAAAGTTTGGAAACGAGGCCTGATCAACCTGAGTTCCAGTTCTGCGGAGCATGCATTAATGAATAATCATTAACTAGATGGGTACTAACACTCATTAACTACATGAATTATATAGGACTCACAGAAGAAAAGATAGAATTCTAAATAGCAGAGATTTAAAAAGTTACTCTACAGAAGAGAGAGTAAGACAAACAAAAAACCGGTAGTAAAATTAAGTGATAGAGATAAGAAAGAGTTTTGTGTTTTAATTGTGTAAATATTTAGTGTAAATAGTATGTAAAAAAAAAAAAAGGTAGTTCATAAGAATATAAAGTGTACTGTGTTGTAACTATAAGTAATAACTATGTGGAGAACGTTGTAAAGTGTACAAGAAAGTATGTGAAAGAAATTACACACACTAAACCCATTCAATTTCCCAGTGCCCCATAGTGAGTTAGACTCAAAAAGCTAAACCGTAGCGTGCAATTCAAGCGGTGGAGTATGTGACGATTTAAATAAAAGAAATAATCTAGAAAATAAAAAAAATTTAAAAATTAAGGTTGCGAGGTCTTAAGCTATTTAAATCTCACTGTTTTAATATAGGATACCTGTATGTACTCAGTTATAAGTTATAACTTAATCAGTTATAATTAATTAGTTATAAGATACTCAAATAAAAAGATAAATTGTAAAGCGTTATTAATATCGTATTTAACCCTTTGCTTGTAAGCAGGCGCTTTCCTGTTGATTCCAGACTCGACATGCTTTCAGAGTCTTGTGTGAGTAAGAATAAGATAAAAAAAACTAATGTTAATATAAATAAAATCTGAAGACATAAATAGTCGCTAAAACAACTGATTTAAATTATGTATATTTGTTTAGGGATAGTTTAAATAAATAAAAATGTTAACTTAAATATAGTTAGGAACTATATTCTCGCGCGGAAGTTGTCCCACTAACTTTTGTCCAGTACCGAGCGAAGGGAGCGTAAATTCTCTCTCTTGCAAAGGCGACTCCGTACAGTGTAGACGTAAGAGCTATGCTCTTCAAATATGTGTATCATATTTGGTTTCATCTTCAGAAAGTGTACCAGATGTAGTTTGTTTAAAGCATCTGGATGTATTAATTAATGTAGTCATGTGAATAGACAATAAGTTTAAAGTTATGTAAAACAAAAAGTATTGAAACGTAACAAAAAGTGTAACACAAGATGACTACGTACTTCAACGTATAAAAACTATTCCAAAGTAATACCCGGAGATGTGAACTAGCAGAAGCCACAAACTCTACTGCACGTGACAGAATATGCAGATCAGGACATCCGAGAATCTACATGATCATCGTAGATAACTACATGACCTATTGTTCTCCCTGCTAACTTTGGAGCCCTTTACAGAGGAAAGCCAGACCGAGATGACGACGTAGCTGTTCCTGTTTCCCAAGACTGATACCCCAGGAGGAGTCTTCTGCATACCAATTAAAAGGTGACTCGATAGCCTGTCTATCGAGGGTTACTAATATTTGTTACACAACACATCTTGAAAGAGACTTTTCAGAAATGATTAACTTTGAAAAGACTTATAAATTAAATCTAATGTTTATAAGATTATATCTTATTAATTAATATTTCATGTAACTATTCTAACTTCATACGTTGTAACAGTTTATATGTTAATGTAGAGTAATATAACTCAAGCAATAATACCATTCTTAAATGTTGAATTAAAAGAAAGTCTTGCAAGCTAATATCATGAAAAGAGTATAATTAAAAGTTTTAATACAGAAAGTTCACCCGGATCCGAGGTATAACTATATAGAATCTAGTTTGATGCCAAAGTTTAAAGAAACCTTTCGATAATTTAATAATTGAGTTAGTAATGTCATGGCATCAGTCAGTATATGTTTTTCTTAAATGTTGAATAAAGAGAAGTCTTCTTGTTACACACATATGAGGAGTGCTTAAATCAATTGTATACCTTGCCATTGTTTCCTTACACAAAGTAAACAATTACACAGCTAGTAAGTAATATGTTATTTTAATTATTTGTGATCAATTCTGTTACAACGTAGGCAGCCCTTCTAATTAACGGAGTTTAATTACGAAGGGTTCCCTGGATTTGTAACGCGGCGAAAAGCTAGTTACAAAAGGCAAAGAAAATATTGTTGCCGACATACTAAGCCGAAACCCAGAGGACTCTATGGACAGCAGTGATGTCAGTTTTAGTGAAGAGATGGAAATTAATCGTATTACCTTGAAATTGGATAAGAAAATAATGAAGGATATAAAAACTTTTGAGAAATTGCAGCGCCAAGATCCTAAATTGAACAAAATTATTTGTGAGTTAGAAAGTAAGGAAGACTCTAAATTAAGTAATAAATATTGTAACATAACAAAATTATCACACTAAACATTTGAATTAATGTTACATAAATAAAAGAAAAAGTTCCATAGTGAGTGAGAAGAATAAATTGTTTAAGGATTACACTAGAAACTGTATAATTAAGTCTATAAAATGTTAATAAAAATGGAAGATAATTAAGAAAACCATTAATTAAAATAACCTACTATGAAAAAACCAGTTAAACCAGCAGTATACCCAGTAGATTGAGGAAGCAGTACAAAAAGGGAAGGACCATAAAAAAGGAAATAATCTGTCATGAAACCATTTTAATAAGGAAACTACTAATGTGATATTTGAAGAAGGGACAAAACATATCAAGATTCCAACAAAGAGACCAGAAACAGGAAGAGATATGCCAAAACAAAATGTTAGTCATATAATAAATACCATGAGACAAAATTGAAACCGATATAGGTAAACCCCAAACAAGTTACAAGATACAATACTATAAAACACAAATTGTATATTAGTTGTAAGTGTAATATGTTAAAAAATATGTCAAAAGAGACTACCATAGTGTAGAACTCACTAAAAAGACTACCAGAGTGTAGAATCCAATAAAGTGAAGTGAGAAAACAAAATTAAGAAACTACAGAGTGTATAGTGAAAAACAGTTAAAAAATCTATGAAAAAATCTTCAATGAAGTTTAAATATTATAAAAAGACTACCATGAGTGTAGAATAATAATAATAAAACCATTGGAATGAAAGACAGTCTAAGGACTGACAACATTACCAGTAATAAGAGTTTTAAATTAGATATAAGAAAAACTATTACATATGAAATGTTTTCTTTAATTATAGCTAAGTAAATGGTGAGAAGGACAAAATTACCAAAGGACAGTTCATAACTGAAGGTATGACTAATATTAAGATGTTTGCTATTTATTATTAACTAGATAATATTTTAGATGTAAGGTGTAAATAGATACACGATGTTTTTTAATCACAGTTAAAGTGTTTTCAAAAGAATCATAAATACACAAGACAGTTAGTGACTGACAGTGTTACTAGTAATAGTTTTTTTATTTTTTTTTATTAAATTATGTCTAGGATAAGCTATTTTGTTATCATTTGATGATACAGTAAAAAATAATAGGAATAAGATGTTTTGTTAAAATTAGGTGATATATGGAAAATAGTTGATAATAAGATGTTTTTGTTAAAATTAGGCATAAGATGTTCATGTTATGGTTCAATGATGTTATTAGTATAAAGAAAGTTTAGTAGATACAAGATATTCTATTGTATTTAAAATCATGTCATTTAATTTTCCATTGTGTAAGTCAGAGAGGCAAGTAGGGCATAAAAATGTAATAATTTTATTCAAATCAGTAAACCATGTATAATTGTACAAACAGACCAGCCAAGACACCATTTTTGTAAACACAGAATGGCCTATAAACAAAAAATTATCTATCAAAGAATTAATCTATGTAATAGGAATAGAATTCAATACATACAATACAGAAATTGAAAGTATAATTAATGCAGATACAGTTAATAGCAAATAGAATGACAAAAGAAAGAAAATTAACTTCTTTTGGAAACAGTCAAAAATAGGCTTATGATAGTAATCAAATCAGACTAAACAGCAAATTAATCAATATTGAAATGTTTTAATAACCAAATTATTAACAACAAAGTAATTACGGAGTTATTAAGTATATTCCATAGAAAGATTATACCGAAAAAACAAATAAAAACCTTTAAAACACTGAATTTGTACAAAATATGGGGTATACAATCATTATGTAAAATTGCAATTTTTGGGCTTAAAGGAGTTTGAAACAAACCCAGCTATATATCAAAAGATGTAAAATTAAATAATCAATATTACTGAATAGTTAGATTCATGTAAAATTAAGAAATATTTGAAATACAGTAAAAAATAAGAAAACTTGTTATGTATAGTTAGATAGTGAAACAAGTCTTAGACAGATATTTTATAATTAAACAATATGAAGAGGAAAAAGACATACCACAAATTGCCCTAAAACGACGACGTTGCGTCTATTAGTCTATTGTTAATCGCAAAGCTGAACAGTTGAAAAATGTGTTAGTGGAGTATTGAAAACCAAATAATTTGTATTAAAACCATGTGTGGTTATGCGGCGTGTAACGGAGATGAACTAACAAGTGAAATAACCTTATCTATCTATGTCTAACACTTCACAAGTTTCCAAAAACACAGAATAACACCATAAAACTCAACGCCAGAAATCGACAGCCATTTTGAACAATTTTTGGAACGAATTCACAGAGAACCAACACACATATTTGAACACCACACTACACAAGAGATCCATCCAGAATTCGACATCGCAGACGACGAGGGGACATTCAACACTATATTTTGGAACAACACCACTTCGCAGAAAAGGGAACATCGTTTTATTTCTGTGGGAGAAGATCTTCAATTCCAACAGCATTGTAGCAGTTAAAATCGAGCAGACGGCGGCCATTGCTGAATTTCTATAAAGACGATCAGCCAGTGCTTCCTGGAGAGGAGTGACGTCATTTCTTCGACTTGGTTCGAAATTTAAATAATTTCTTTCTAATTGACAATTGTAATAATAATTCTGTTCTATTTCAGATATTAACATTTAGTTTAAGAATACCTGTTAAATGTATCTTGTTCCTTGCCCTCTGACCATTTCGACTCGTTAAAAGAACCATAAATTTAAACTTGTAAAAAATATATTTGTTGATTTTTCTCACTGCCGACTGTGGCGAATATTCGCCAGTGCCTGGGACATGCGCAGTTTGACTGGCGCACAATTTTGAATGAATGAATAAACGCAAATCAGTATTCAGTTACCAACATTGTTTTTATTTCTACAATTAATGTTATTATTATTTTTTATTAAACAAAACATAATTCATATTGAGAGAATAGATATAGAAGGAAATTACAAACTCAACTAATTAATTAATTATTAATTAATTAAATTAAAACATTCAATCAAATTCGATACAAGAACAAGAAAAAATATTTGCAAAATTTTTAAAGTTTGATGTATTTGTTATTTATCAATCAAACACACTTAGTTATAACATATTCTTATCATCAATACCTCTATATTTTATTTATTATTACATTTGAAATTATATTACAATTTGACTAGCCTAACCAGTGGGGCTAAAGGAAGAGCACAATACCCTTGTTATCACAAAAGCTACACACACAATATCTACATATCAATATTATTTTTATTCTTATCTTTATATTTGTAATATTATTATTACATTACTAATTGGCGTTTCCTTAGAGGAGCTTAGTAAGACGTTCATCAATATCAATTATATTTTTATTTTTATTTATATTTGTAATATTATTATATTACAATATCAATATGTTAAAAATATCCTATACCGACAAGACAAGAAGTCATGGAAAATATATGTACCGAATAACATGAAAGAAAATTTAATTCAAGAATTACACGTTGTATACGGACACTGCGGCATACAAAAAACCGAAAGACTTTTTCGAGAGTACTTTACTGGAGATAGAATAAACAAAACGATACATCAAATCATTACTAAGTGCGATACATGTCAGCGATGTAAGGATCATCATAAGAATAATGTAGGAGAAACCATACCGATGCTGCCAAAGAAGAAAGGGGAGTTAATCAGGATGGACTACTATGGACGCCTAATTACATCGACTGGAGGTGTTAAATACATTCTTGTTATCATCGATAATTTCACAAAGTACGTCAAACTTTATGCGTTGAAAAGAGCTACAACTCGTGCTACCATAAATAGACTGAAACAATATATAGCGTCGTGGGGAAAACCGTTATCAATTGTCACTGATAATGGAACCCAATTCACTACTAATATTTGGACAAGGAGTTTACGAGAACTAGGAATTAAACCGAAGTTTACCGCTATTCGGAACCCGTGTACAAATATAGCCGAGAGAACTAACAGACAACTAGGCAACTTATTTCGAGTATTTGTCAAAGAGAAACACTCAAATTGGGCCAAGTATATCCAAGCCATTGAAATTTGTTTAAATGAGACATACCATAGTACCATTGAGATGAGTCCAATCGAGGCACACTTTGGAAAGAAACCAACCAGAGAGTGGACCAAATTTATTGACAGAAGTGTGATTTCCGAACCAACTACTTATAAGCCGGAAGACATTTACTTAAGGATTAAAGAAAAGAGAGAGCGACATGCAAATAAGATGAACCAAAGAGAACTAACAACATTCGCCATCGGTGACCTGGTATTAGTTAAAACATGTCCAATATCCGATGCAATGAATAAGATAATAGCGAAATTTTGCGACCTGTACGAAGGACCATATAGGGTTGCGAAGCAAATAAGTAAAGCTACTTATACGTTAGAATATTTGGACGAGAAGAAAGGAACAAGAGGAAATTTCAATGTCCGACAGCTAAAGCAATATATTACCTGACAAGAAGAGCAGTAAAAGGAAATAATGCGTTAGTAACGATCGGTTACGTGAGTAAGCAAATTGTAGCACTCATATAATAAATATGATATAATAAAGTTATGTATAATAATTGTAAAATTTTAAAGTAATAATCGAAGTAAGATTATCAACTGACGATGTATAACAGAGTAAAGATTTATATTTTGTATATTATGCATAAGAATAAAATTATATCTAAGAAAAACAAAACAAAGACATTGAACAATGACTAACAATGAAAGTAATGATAAGAACTAAGTGATAATTAATATGATATTATGAATTTTGTTGTTGTTGTATGCATTTGCAAGTAGAAAATTATTGACAAATGAAAAATATATATAAGTGGATATTTAACTAATAGGAAGTAAGAAAGAACAGTAATAGTATCTAGGTGAATAATTATATGGAAACAGATGTACATAATGAATTAGATAGTTGTTAATTCTATATTATGATATGTTAGGAAGATAAGTGGTCTGAATGGATGGTAGTGCGTAAGATTGTAAACAATTGTATAGGTTAGCATAGCAAACAGAAAAATTTAAACCGTTAGTAGGACCCTTTGCCAAGTAACAAGGTGTGAAAGTGTCGAGTGACAGGGGGATGAATGGGAGAGGTCATAAATCTTAACCCAGACACAAGGGTACACTGTAGACAGTTTCGAACGTAAACAAACCAAGTTGAACGTCCTCTAACCCGTTAAAGGGATTACATCACTAGCAATAAATGTAACTCATTAGATATTTATACTTAATTAATTAAAATTTACATACTTAATTAAAATTTACATAAAAAAAAAGAGGGCACAAATTTTATTATTTGATTTTGTTACACGCCATCAATTAATAAAAATTTAAGGACAATGTAAGGTTTATTTTTGAAAAATATTTATAAAATTGTACAAGTAGTAAATAATAGCTAAAAATAATGTGTACTAGCAGTTATATTTGACAAAGATGTATGTGAGGGTGTGTGAAGGGAAAGTTTGTAAGACTGTCCTCTTGGCATTGTAACCTACAGACAGCTTGATGTGTTACGGCTGTAAAGTTAATTGTTTGACAAAAAGAGTGACACTTACTAAATGTATGTGAGACGTTGTATTTCGCATCAGGCAGCTGGTCTGAGTAAGAAAGGCATAACCCCCAATAAACCAATTTACCCTTTTTAAAACTTTGACACAGACTGAAAGCAAAGAGTTTGTCAATTCGATACGGTACAACATTAGAGGCCAGAACAATTGCAACGTAGAAATTTGACGAAAGTCGTGATTACAAAGGAAGATTCGTTCCAGACTCAAAACAAAGCTAGAGTGCAACTTGAAGATAAACAATGGTGCAGCAGATCGAACAATACCAGTATTGTATCTATGTCAAAGCGTAACAGAAAGTGGACACTAGGAGACGGCCACGAGAGACAAAGAAATGTCGCCTGATTTACAAGGGGAAAGTGAAACTCACGAATTCTGGAGTGCTTGAATGAGATTCCTAGTAAATAGAGAAAACGGCTGTAGGAACAATCAGGACCAATGGGAGTTCGACAAGAGAATCACGTATAAAGCAGATATACTCGAAAACCAATTACGAATATACAATTTGTCACACTGGCTAAGGAACCAATAAGGGTATCCAAGCAGATGGAAGATTCAGCAGAGGTAGGCGGGATGAGAGTTTACTTGGTAGATCTCAGAACAGAAAAACGGTAGTCTAGTACTCATCATTAGTCTAGTACTCATCTACAAAGTGATCACCACGAATCATCTTAACTCGCAAGAGAGTTGAACAGTTAATCGCGTTCCACAGACTATTAGTATAAAGTAATATCACGCGAAGTCAACATGTAAACAGACTTTACAATTAATTAACTTCACCGTAATTTAAACAAAGTGTCGGAGAATACGGATACACAGTACAATACTAAGTGAAGACAAATTCAATTAACAGACATTCTACAATTACAAATAATTCACAAGAAACTATAAACATCACAGCAGCTTTTATATAATACAGAACACATCAACATAGAGACTCAGTGCATATTCTACAACAGAGACATTAGACATAAAATCAGCAATCTAAGGAACTATTTAAAAAACATTATACATGAACTTTACCAACATCAATTAAGGACACTCATATTCAACACAATACGTGTGCCGTGAAAAGTGAACAGGTCGAGAATGCTTCAATAATTAAACAGTGATTGTGAGGTGCAGTGACCGCGAAAGGATACGTAATCTACAACGACTACGGAGATCAGCAACTACTAAACACAGAGGACCACATGATGTCACCGAGAGTATGAACTACGAATAATCAACGCTCTCAAACTAATGGTACTTTAGAGTTAAGTCAACAAACTCAATTCATTCAAGTCAAAGAACTCACACTAATAATTAATTAACCTTGAGAACTGCCTCTCAGTGCTCTGCATTCGACTGAAGCGAAATAAAACGTCAACTAGTAAATTCTTAAAAATCATATCTAAACAGTAATCTAAATTTGCCAAATACAATTGTAGATTATAATTTACAATTATAAGTGTTATAAAATTATTAAATGTTAATTAATCGCGATTTCAGAGATACTCATTGTTAAGATAAGAGAAGTGATTCTACTTAAGGAAATATCCATACAGAGTGTTATATTTGTAATTTGCTACAACTTGATTAATTAAATAAGCATTAGACATAATATTGTTGTTGTGTGTTTGGCAAATGAATCCTTTATATCCACATCCTTGTAGATATGAGGTGGCGCCCGGGAAATTGAAACATTTTGGCAGTGTGATTTTAATTATTAATTTATTACAATTATCAAAACCTCCCAATATAAAGAAATCTTATATTTGGCTGCACAACGCGTGGCATTAGTCTTATCGTTGGCGCTCCAACAACGCGGGGCTATATAGAGTAAAGATTTCCATATAAAAGATAATCGATTAATGTATGCAAGTAAATTTGCATAAATATAAATAAAATCTTATAGGCTCAGTGTAAGGAAACTTCTGAAAATCCTAACTGTGTTGCCTGTCACCACAGCGACAGCAGAAAGATCATTCTCCACCCTACGCAGGCTGAAAACATATATTAGGAATTCCATGTCAGAAGAAAGACAAAATGGCCTTGCATTATTGAACATCCATAGAGAAATTAATGTCTCTAGTGAAGAGATCGTTAATGAATTTGCCAATTCAAACAGAAAAACGTTACTATGTTAATAAAAGGAATTAGTGTAATGTATACAATTTTTATTAATATTGTTTTCGTTCATTTCCTCTCAAGTCTACTTATTATGTGTTACTCCATATTGTAATTCATAAACAGTTTATTGAAATTTTCATTATAGACTACTTTATGGAAAAGAAATTTTCCACTTCAGAACCCCTCCCTTTCAAAAATCCTGCGCACGGGCCTGCCTCTAGTATATGGTTATAAGAGGAATGAAATAGAGAAGACAGAGGTTATGTGTAAAAATGAAATGTAGCAACAGTTTTGTTAGCGCGTGTTAGTGAAGCGACAATCACGATAGCAAAACTACAGTTATTAACGCAGAGCAAAGCAGAGCCAACATGTTGGTTTGTCACAGTGGCGGCGCTTAATCTAACCGAGAGATTTCTGCTCGGCGCAACAGGTGGCCAATAAATCCTCTAATTTAACCAAGTTAACCACTGTGGAAAAACAAATTGGATATCCAGCAGGGATGTGTGTTTGTATACGTGTATACGTATCGCTAGATAAAATTTCATTTCGCGTTACGTTTTCCCCTCCTTTCGACACTTTTATCGCAGTTATTCTTTTTTTAAAGTTTACTCTATCTGCTCCTCTGGGTTTACGGTATTTGGAGTGAATAATCGTCATTGAAGAATAATTCCATACAAATAGCTTCTATCAATGAATGCATATTATTTTGGCCGGCTCTAGTAGAAGGCCGGAATATTAAACGTGGCAACGTTGTATCTGAGGCCTATAAGCATAGTGTAATAAAATGGCTAAATTAAACATGTCATATTTTGACTTAATATTATAGCATTACTAAAATCATGAGTAGGCCTATTTATAGATAAATCTAAATTATAGGTGTGTGCGCACTTAGTACTATACGTTTAAGTTGAAGAAATTAGTGAATTAGTGTTATGCCTAATGAATTAATTTTGTTAGAATTATTGAATTCATATTATATAAATGAGTTAATAGTATATTTCTTAAATAATGTAACAGTATTTTATATAATAAACTTTTAATTTGCAAAAAATGAAGAATTATAAAACTGCTGTTAACCGGCAATTAAAAAATGACCCGATTTGATTATTGAAATACATAAAGTAAGAGATCGTCTAGTCGGCCTCAAATATCAGCTGATTCCAGTGTTGCCACGTTTAATATTCTGGCCTTCTACTAGAGTCGGCCATGATATTATCCGATTCTGTGGAATACAAAGATATCACAAACGATTAATATATTTTCAAACTTTACAGTTCAAAATAGTCAAACAATCATAGTAAACTAACGGCGGTCGTTATGGATTGACATATTACAAACGTACTGACTACATCACATTCAGATAACTATAATTTAAACAATTTAATGAGGTTCACATTAATTATCGTCAGAGATAAAAGTTTCCCAGACGAAATTATTTGTTTTTACTCAAGTATTCCTGAAATGTGGGACATTCTGAAGATCGACTCTTAGAATTAAATAGACATACTGCGTAAGAAGACATACGCTTTTAACAAGATTAAATAGCGTACGCCACTTTTATCAGATCTAAGCGTAAACGATCTCGTCTTGTTTACCACAATCAATGCGACAAAAGGTCAGATGCGACACAAGGTCAGATGCGACACAAAGAAAACTTTATGTTGGTAAGATGTTCAAATTCAGGGATGTTTGGCCGTGGTCCATTGCTAGTCAAATTAGGAAACGTTATGGCCTTACCATCGACGGCCATCGTCAGTGCTGATCGAGCTTTCCATAACGCAGATGTCGCACGTTGGAGAACACAGTACTGTGGTAACAGCCAGTGGTCCCGTGAACGGCACCTGTACTTATAAAGTGCCATTTATAAATTTATAAGTACAGGTGCCGTTGTAGACATTACCACAGTACTGTGGCCTCCAACGTACGACATCTGTGTTAGGTAAAATTCGATCAGCAGAGATGAAGGCCGTCGATGGTATTACCGAAACGTTTCCTAATTTGCCTAGCAATGGACCACGGCCAAACAGCCCTGAATTTGAACATCTTGTCAACATTGTTTCCGGTCGTGTAAGCCTACGGAAAAGAAAACTGTACTTTAAAACGGATGGACAGCGCTTGTTATAGGTAGGAAGAAAACGTGGTTGTCGAAAAACACTGAAGAGAAGGGAGATATAATATAACACGCAGAGCAGACAGCGGACGGGAATTTGCCAACCTCGTAACAGATTAGAAAACTCAATATATGTAAAGGAAAATAAAAACTACCGCTTAATGGGAAAAGTCACAGAGAGAAAATAAGAATTAAAATGCGTGGTTTCTAGAGCACAATTAATTCGTAAGCAATGTAAGTAGAAACGCTGCTGCGTTTGAGAATTAACAACAGACTTTTTATTGAGTTAATATTCAACATTATAAACACCTAGCTGTCTACTTCAGACGAAAGGAGTCGGTTCGATGAGGTCTGAAACTATATTATGCCTGAACTACCTCTGGCTGGCTATTTTAAGCTTGATTATTTTGATTATTTATTTAATTACGCAACTGCGCTAGCGCGCATACACACATACACGCACAACACAAACTACAGCCAAAGGGTTTACAATCTTCTTTCTTTTAAAAAAAAGACAAAGGTATTGTTCATCTGATAATTCTAAATAAAGTCAAATAAGAAGGTTAAATGAGGTTGTGATAATAAGGTTAATTAAATGCGTATTTCTTTTAATTAAGAAGAAAATTTATGCGGAAAATATGAGAAATAAAACATTAATAGCATTACACAAAGCAGCCTATATGCACTGAAAAGGCAGTATTGTGTGTGTGTGTGTGTGTGTGTGTGTGTGTGTGTGTGTGTGTGTGTGTGTGTGTGTGTGTGTGTGTGTGTGTGTGTGTGTGTGTGTGTGTGTGTGTTATATTAAAGGTTCATTTTAATTATCCTCAGAGATGAAAGTTTTCCAGACAACATTATTTGTTACCTACTCAAATAATATTCAGTCCTATCGGCCGTGGCCGGTTGTCAAAAATACCCTCTGTTTGCTATGTAGTAACGTTTCGACGGCTGGAGCGGTCGCCATCGTCAGAATAGATACAGAAAGACAGACGGTATGAATATTTTTGTTATCAGTAACAGCATCATCGTCATGGTAGGAGCAAGTAAAGATGGCTTGAATGCTTCAAAGACTGCTAACAAATGTCAAATGTCTCTTCCAACCTGTCCGTAATCTGATGACGACGGAACGTCACGACGGTCACACGGATCGTCGTGTGGCAATAGAGTAACTGACACCAACGAACTCACTAATTACAAACTTCAATTGGACACACAAATAACAGTTACAAATCAACAAAGGCACACTTATACAATAATTCAAGTTAAATTTTTCCAACACAACAACAATAAAAGTCACCTTATTCCAGTTTTATACTAAGTAACACAATAATCACTTCCCTGTAAACTGCTACAATAACTAACACTCTACACCAGTGGTTCTCAAAGTAGGGTCCGCGGACCCCTGGGAGTCCGCGACTATGTTTCAGGTTGTCCGCAGACACTTTTATGAAAAAAATAGAAGATTCATTTTTCACAAGTATCCAAGTCACTTGAAATTATATTCAAAAACGTACGTTAATAGTTCCGTCAGCGACTTACTTTTTTGTCGTTACGACGCGTTTCAAGACGTATGTCTCATCATCAGGTGTTTCACTCGATAGATGAGGTCGTCAATACATTAAAATAAAATAAATAAACGAACACATAAAAACACAAACGTGAACGGAACATATACGGCCGGTGCGCACCGCGTTGAAGTCGAGCCCGCACTGCTGTTATTACTGTACGTTATTTACTCAGCAGGCCGTGTGTTTTCAATCTTATCTTGGATGCTAATAACTATGTCATACAGTGAGTTTGATTGGAACTGCACTGTATGACGTAGTTATTAGTCATAACGGTTTCCACGGTATTTACACCCCGCCGGGATTCTAGAATTATCTTCTGTTTTCCGGACGGTGCGCTGAGAATAATTGGCGTGGTTACAGGCGCTAGAACTATCTGGAGGCTAGGTCAAAGTGCGACCTTGAAAGCAACGCGCCGACTTGTAGCGGCAGGCTAGTCCACAAACGTGTGAAAGGCAATTTAGAATTATCAAGAGCGTTACAATAGCATTTCACGGACGGTGACAACATTTGTGAAGTTATTATTTGCCGGGCTGTTAGGCCGTGGCCAACTTCAGTGTAAAAATTAATTAAAAAATCGATACAGTGTCCACCAGTTCACCTCAGTACTGAGGTACCGAATATGAATAGTCTGTTTCTCAGTACTGGTGTAAATTGGCGAACACAGTGCCAAATTTTTAATCGTTTCTACACTGAAGATGGACTCCGATGGTAGAGCCGAATATCTGTTTTGAATACAACCAGTAGACCACGGCCTAACAGTCCAGCTTATTTTGGCCTAATAATTCCAACAATGTATTTAATCTGTTATGTTCTTTCGAAGTGTCTTTTGTGTTTAAAATGCTCTGCATTGTAGAATACAAAATAGAATACAACACACAATTTTATGATACGGGTAAGTTAGATAAAGGTAAATACCTATCTCTATAAAATCCCTTGTGTCTGCGCGCATTCGGCCTTGGCAATAATTTGCGATTCGCTCGCCGAAGCACATATATTTTGATAGACGCACTACTGAATTCATGTAGTGCGGTCTGAAGCTAAAACGAAGATATATCTCCACCGTGTGCCGTATTAAAGCTGATATTTTAAGAATAATAATTCAACCGAAATACTATGGCGCAGATAGACAACGGGCACGACAGTGAATGTGCGCGATAACGCCCACACGAAACATCTACAATATTGCTCGTGTACTAAACTGTCACACTCATGTTATCCGGGTAATTCAACTAGGCTGTAACAAATTGTATACAAGTCGAAGTTACTTTCATCGCTGCTGTTGGTATCACGATGACGATACGCCATAATTAATTAAAATTATTATTTTCCTTTTACTCAGTTTATTCATACAATTGACTGTATTACGTAAGGCGTAAGAGACTAAAGTCTGACAACCAACATCTCCTCTTCTTTTCTTATTTTTTCTTATTTTTTCTACTTCTCCTTTTCTCCTCTTTTTCCTTTTTCCCCCTCCTACTTCTTTTCTTGTTCTATTATATCTTCTTTATTTCGTCTTATTGTCTTTAATACGTACACTATAAGCGTGTGAGTGTGTGTATGTGTAACACTACTAATACCATCACCGTATCTTGTTATCTGTATACCTTTGCGTTTTTCCCTCGTCCTCGCTCTTTTATCTCAGGACAATGCGTATTCGTTTTGATTATGCTACTATGGCACTGAATCCTTTGTCTGATCCACTCACTGCGCTTCCTATATAGTTCAGTGAGTTGACTAACGTTTATATTTTCTACTGTTAGTAATAACAATAACGTGGAGGAACACAGTATTGTTACGACGATGTACTGATCGTCGTACGATACATTGGAAAACAGAATTCAAGACACCAATGAAATTACTAATAACTAGCTTTAATTATCACAGTCAATAATCTGTAATCAACAAGCTAGTCTCTTACAACAATTCAAGTAAAAATTGTCCATACGCAATAATAATGTCGACTAATAGAGTCTCGCACAATTGTAACGCTTCGTCACAATATTCAAACTTCGCTTGAATAATCGCCACTTAAACTGAACTGAGTAATCGCCGACATAAAACTGACTTCTAAGCGGCAGCTGTCGTTGTTTAAATAGACAACAGAAGTGTTGCAGAATAATCCATAACACGCGTCAACACTACTCGAAAAAACAAGAGCGTAATTGATTGCTGCCTCGAACACAGTGCGCCGACCGGTATGGTCTGGAATAGCATGTCTGGTCTGGTTTGATCGTTTGTTGACCTATGTTAAGAGTCACGTACGCACACAAAGATTACAGCTTGGTTCTGCTGGGATAGCCGATAAACAGTGTAAAACGTTCTGTGGCACGTTCTGTTATGGCGTTACAGCATATAAAAATAGTATCCAGTCAGAAACGTTATTTTTTTATAATTTTATTTTACAGCATGCTCCATAACAATTGTGTAATACTACATGCTAATTTTTTCCTCATTTGAATTACAATGTGTTTATATACATTTACATCAAGTAATAACAAATACGTATTGCATAACATAGCTCACAATGCTTATATGTCAATATTTCATTATTTACAATAAAACAACTTATTCGACTTTTATTGCACTGATAAATTTTTTTCATTCTTTTAAATGTTTCTTTATAAAATCTACTTCCCATTTATTTTTATAAGGTAGCCAAATTCCTGAGTTTTTGTACACTATTTATTAAATTTTGTCTCTGATTTTTTAACATCTCACACTCATATATGATGTGATCCACTGTTTGTTCTCCTGCATTGCACTGGCACATTGGGTTGTTTATTATCTTGAAGCGGTGAAGGTAAGATTTTGTTTTTCCATGGCCAGTCACTATTGTCTTGAATTTGGGAGTCATTTTGACTTTTGTTTGTAATCTGTCTTTGATACTAGAGAAGAACATTTTAGTTACTGTACCTTTTTTTGTTTCCTTACATTCGTTTTCGCACTTATGTGTAGTTTCTTTGATTGATTCCTGAATCACTGCACTTTTGGGTATTTTGTTAAAAGAGATTGGCAGTTCTTTATTCCGTGCTGCTGAATTTGCAAGCCTGTCTGCCAGTTCGTTACCATAAACTCTTACACGAGCTTTGATCCATTTGAAGATTATTCTCTAGTTATTGCTATTTAGCATCGCTGTGGCTTTCCTTATTTCTTCTATAAAGGTAGTTGTGATTTCTGGGATTATTATTTGAATCTACTGTTATTCTTAGGATGTCCGTATATATTGTTGCTCTCTTAGGGTTTACTTCTTTCATATGTTGTAAGTCTCCGTAGATCTCTTCTAACGCCTTTAGAATTCCAAGTTGTTGAGCTTGATTATTTGAGCATCTGTTATCGAGTTTGAGCATTAGTTTTCCTATTAAATCATTTTCAATGAATATGGCAACACCTGCACCTACTCCGGGTTCATTTTTACTGCCGTCAGTGAAAATTTGAAGGTTATCGTCGTTATTCTCTTTGTTAGTTTGTATTATGTTTATACTGGCCGGATACAGCCAATTCTTGGGCTCTATTTTGTAATCGATCTCTGTTCGCTTTCCTTTTCCTTTTGTTATTTGGTAAAATTTTGCTGTTTCCACTGCCTTTAATAAGACGGGTGTCAAACCAGTGAGTGTGCGGACTAGTTCAGTTCAGTTGACGTTGTACGGAAAGCTTTTGGAATTTTAATGTTTATCAGCCATGAAACCCTGGTGTAGTTTATTCTGTTAGCTTTGTATTTCAAAGCGTCGAGATCCATACGGGTGCTCCGTACAGCATGGCAGGTACAATTGCACCCTTGTATATCGTCTCAAGTGCTATGGAGTTAAGTCGCCAAATACGTTTAGCCGATTTAGATAATGTATGGATTAATTTGATACATCTTTCTGCTACGTACTTTATGTGATCATAAAGAGTCAATGGCTTAACTCTTTAACTCTTGGCTTTGCCGCAGGAATTCTTTACAGGCCCTGTCTACTACCCTTACTTAACTCATGCCATCGTTCCCTCTTGAATTTGAAGTCCTCCTTATAGATGTGGTAACTACTAATTTTACATAATGTAAACAGAATAACAGTTCTTTCTCGTATGGTGTATATACAATGAATAAAATATAACTTTTGTTCCAATTAATAGTTTGGTTTCTTATTTAGTATCTTTTATGTCTTTGATCAATGTAAAAAAAATACTGATAATCACCTGTGTCACTAATAACCAATTATAATTTTGTCATTCATTGAACCTTAACCTCTCTTAAACAAACCAAAAGTTTATTTTGCTTTTCATACTTCTGTCATCTGCTTATAGCCTTACAATTTGGAACTTTATTATTGGACTAATCTTGGCATTGGCAAAAATATTCTAATATAAATGCGTTTTCTTTTACAAAAATAAGATTTTTATATTTCAAAACGTCGCGTTGTACACAATAATATAACAACGAAATTTTAAGATTTCTAGTATTTGTAAGACATAATAACAATACCTCAAGTCACTAAAATAAAAAAAAATTTCTTGCGTTTTCTTTTATGTTTGAAGTGAATTTGAATACCCCACTCTTGAGGAATGCCTGTAACTGTGTAAACTGCGGTATCATAATTGTTTCTCAGATCTGTTAATTCCTATTCGTGCATTCTGTAGTTGCTTTAGAAAGATCTGTCTTAGGTCTTTGAAGACAACTTAAAACACAAATTAAAAGTTCTCCATGTCTTTTTTTCCAGTGAACTAGCTTGGATCGTCTCGTTTACTTTGGAGGAACTTCGAATTATTTGGTCAGCGATGTCATTATTTTATGTCATAAGTTTGTCATTCATTGAAACAAAATCTCTCTTAAACAAACCAAAAGTTTATTTTGCTTTTCATGCTTCTGTCATCTGCTTATAGCTTTACAATTTGAAACTTTATTATTGGACTAATCTTGGCATTGACTAATCTTGGCATAAATATCTCAGTTCTTTTAAAGAATCAATCCTTGGTGACCAGCGTGTAGACTTCTATCCTTTAATATTCTGGCTAAACAATTTTTCAATTATACCAGACAAAATAGTGTTTTCTAGAGTGTATGATACAGCGTCGTTTAAAACGAAGTTTAAATTGTGGGCGGCGCAGTGTGTATACTTTGCTGTACCCTGGTAATTTTTTTTTTTTTTTTATTCCAGGTATTATCCCCTGGTAAACTCCAGACATATTTGCACCTAAATCGGCGACATTTCGACAACATTGGCCCTTTCTTCTCAAGAATGTTTAAAATCTCTTCTTCTAAGCCTAGGCCACGTATTTGATCTATTACTTCTATAAACACTAAACCACTCTCATTTATTTTTTAGTTCGTAAGCCTTCCTGTTCCAACTTCATGAATTGAGACATATCTGATTATATGACGCAGTTGATCATTTTTGTTGATGTCTTGTGTAACATATCCACCATTACTACACTGACAATAGTTGTAAAACAGAGAAGATTCGATCAGTTTCAAAATTATATTTTCAGATTTTTCATGAGTTCGTTTTGAATTTTGAGACTCATAATATACTTCTTACTGTTCTTCAGACCACTGATTATCTCTTTAAACAATGGACCGTATTTACTAAATACTCAATATTATTGCGCTGGTCCTGCGCAGGTCCAGCCGGTTTCCTCCGTGCAATACATTACGAAAAACTAGAATCACCGCTCTATTGTGCAGCTAACCAAATTAATTTATATCTCACATGTATACAAATTTATAATTAATACATTTATATGTATTTTTTTTTTTTTGGTTTAAATACATTTGGCAAAATTTTGTTTTACTTAAATTCGGTCTACTTGTTTTAAAAAAAATTAAGGGAAATGTTTGCTCAGGCCCCCTAGTCCTTAGACCCTTCCTTTTAACATATTGGGATAAACAGCAAATCAAAAGGCGATCAATCGTAGAAGCCGCTCCACGTCGTTCCACGAGTCAATTTTGAAAACACAATATTTAATAGTTGAACCGGCTTACAAACTTATTTCCTTTGATATTGTGGACTTGTATACGAATATACCAGTAGCTGAAACCTTGCGTATACTTAGGATTAACCTTATTAATACTAATAAATTGGATATTAATAGTATAAATGAATTGATGCACATTTTGGAGTTAGTTCTTGATCAAAATTATTTTACCCACAATAATCAATTTTTCAGCCAACAAAATGGGTTAGCAATGGGTTCTCCACTTTCAGGTCTTCTTGCAGATATATACCTAAATAATTTCGAAAATTCATTCATTCTCACTAATAACAAACACAAGAATAACATAATATTTTACGGCAGGTATGTTGATGATACCTTTTTAATATACAAAGGTACACAAAGGCAAATTGATAATTTACATAATTATTTGAATAATATCAATGACAAAATGCAGTTCACACTTGAAAGTGAAGACAATGGTAAACTGAATTTTCTAGATTTAACTGTTGCTAAGGACAATAATAAAAAGTTACAATTTGACATCTATAGAAAACCCACAACGACTGATATTGTAATACATCCTAAGTCTTTTCATCCTTTATCACAGAAATTAGCTGCCTTCCACAGTATGATTCATAGACTTTTATCTTTGCCCCTCGGTGATAAAGAATACCGTGAGGAATTAGACACCATTAAACACACTGCAGTTGCTAATGGTTATGATGTCAATATGGTGAACAACATCCTTCGAAAACATAAGAAGGGGCATAGTAACATTAACGGACATAAAACACGCGAAAATACAACACGCAAATACATTGCAACACCGTACACATACCTTATGCCTCAGATTTTTGGGTAAATTTTTAGTAAAACCAGTAATATCAAGGTCACTTATAAGAGACCACTAATAGTATTATGAATAATCTTCGTGTCCGCAGAACTACCAGCCTTGAACACAAAACTGGTGTTTACAAATTGATATGTGACGATTGTGACGCCTTTTATGTGGGCCAGACAGGACGTGGTTTTCTAAAAAGATTTACAGAACATAGGCCGCCTACACACTTTCACAGTTTGGACAATATCAAGTCAAAATTTGCAGAACACCTCATTTCCGAGAATCATAACTACACTAATTTTAAAACTAATTTGATACCCCTTCACATATATAAGAAAGGGCGATATTTGAACGCTCTTGAAGAGTATGAAATTTATAAAGCATACAACAATACTGATACCAAGCCGCATGTTTTAAATGATAAATTGGTTTTCAAGTCAAATGTATTGTACAACACTGCCTTGCGCTATTGTCGTGGTGGGAGCGAGACGTAAATTAGTGCGCGGTCGGTCTCCTCCATACGATGTACATCGGTAAACCTTTGCACTCGCTGTAAATATTTTAGTATCATATTATTTTAAGTTATTTGTTTTATATTGGATTTTAATGTTTTAAGTGATTGACAAGTATATCAACTTTAAATGATACGCGATTGTTTTAAATTCTGATGATGGGACAAGTGTCCCGAAACATGTCAATTTTGTAAAGACGCTGTTTCTAAAAGCCGCAGACGGTAAGTTCTAATATATTTGATTGACCCACATCTGTATCCAGATTGGATCACCAACATCTCGGCGACCTATACTTTTCATAAAAAGGGAAGTGACTTTTTTTTAACTTTAATAAACGTGTTAAACAAAAGAGACAAAAGAACTTTTTAAAAAGAAACGACCTGATGTATTTAGATTACATAAGATATCAAATTGAATTTAATTTATATTAAGGTCAACAGAGACAGAGTAATAAGTTTGTTATTTTTACGTAAACTACGCGTATATTAAAATCAGAATTTAGTGCAATTTGTAGTAAAATCCGACAGCATTCCAATACACGGTTTATGGACTACTTAGGCCTATTCTATGAGACACCTTTACATTGGAATATATATATATATATATATATATATATATATATATTGTAGCATGACAGATAATGCCCATAATTCTGAATGGTAGAATGATCATAAAACCAAAATAAAAACATTTTAAATCCGAGAAAGCAAAATAAAAAATTAATTAAGTACCACCGTAAAGCACAATCATAGATTAAGGTAAAAGTTTCATTTAAAACCAATGTTACAAAAAAGATGAGTAATCAAAATAGACTTCAAAACTAAAAATAAAAAAAAGGTAATACCCAGGTAGGATAGGAGTAAGTAAGGAAGAAACCCAAACAAGACAACATCCACAAGAAGAAAAGGAAATACTTCTATAAGGAAAAAGAAGAATAGGAGAAATCAATGAAGAAACCAGAACAAGAAAGCATCCACAAGAAGAAGGAGTGCTCTTATAAAAAACCCAAACCCCAAAAGAAAGTGATAAAAATAATAACAAATGAAAGTATAACAAATACCCAAATTTAGAAACCATGTAAAATAAATATAAGCCAAAAGTGTATAAAGTAGAATTGAAAGTGAACCAATGTGAAATAATTATATAATGCCAAAAAACAAACCTTCATTACCCTCTATAAATAGATTTCTTGATTTTAATAAAACTATAAAACTATTTAGAAATAAAATCCAAGAATAAAAAGGCGATCAGTGCAAGTTTTTGTGTTATAAAAAATAAACCTTATGTGTCAATATTGCAGTTCATAAACTGAGTAAATTGTGAAATAGTATAACTTTGAAGTGTTTATATTGTGTCCATGAATAATATTAAATAAAGTATTATCATGACAGATAATACAGGTGTTTCTGAATAATAACTGCCACTCTTTTATACAACATTCATTAGAATGACAGTAGATATACAAGAGCAGGCCATAATAAAAGTGAAGTGACAAAGAATTATTACCCCAAAATCAAACAAAAAACAGATTAAAGCTGAAAATAAAACTAGGTGTAAAAATTAGTGTAAACGATGGAAGGACAGATATGTTTTGTTTATTTAGAATAAGTTACTAGTGATAATCAAGACTGAAATGTCAGAATTAAATAACATTCTTTATTTATAAAATATTTATTATGTATTACTAATAATAATTAAGTATAAAATGTCTGAGTTTGAAAGACCATTGTTAATTTCAATTATGTGTTATGAATTAAGAGTATAAATTACATACTAATTGTTCTTTTGTTAAAATAAGAAAATGTTAATTAATGACATATTAGAATAGAAAGTCAGAGAGGGTATAAACAAAATGTATTATTTAAAAACTTTGTATGAAAAAACTGTTAGAAATCTAGGCCAAATGTTAAAACTAAACAGCATCAAAATTGATGAAATAAGTACAGAAAAACAATTAAACTGATGGAATTTGTATAAGGTAAATCAGTCATGGAATCATGTAACTGGAAATATAAGTAAGAAAGATTTTGTAAAAAGATAGTAAGAATTATTGTTAAAAATGCAAATGTAAAAACTGAAAATTCTAAGAGGGGAGTCACGTATTAATGTATAATATTTTAAAAGATAACCAATTAATCAAATTACAAGAAATTAAGGGAAGATAAACCTTTTATGTCAATCTGAGATTTAATACAATCATTAATATAACATGTAAAATGGCAACATTTTTGGAAAGGACAGAAAGTGAATTTTAAAACTTACAATTTTTAAAATGAAGTAAATATAGCATTTTAGATCAAAAACTTAGTAAAACTATCTTATTTGATATCAAATCAAGCAGAATGAACTGAAGAAGAAGATTATGTGTTTAGTAGTTAATAAATTTGAATAATAGCAAAAATATATTCAGTTATATAATGTCAAATTCTCACATGCACAGGATGTAAAATAATTTTGAAACAATGGATAGCTAATATTAATTTGGCTAAGACTTTTGGAGAAGACGAAGGAAGTGAGTTAGCTCATTATTAGATATTGTGAAGTACACTTGACACGAGCTCTTAAGCAATTTTTAACCTAATAGCTGAGACATAAATGGCGTATATGCAACAAGCCTAGCCCGATGCGAAAAACGCGAGTTTTGTAAAATTACACTTAAACCGTAAATTCAGTGAAACGAACACCTACAAACCTTAAACTAACTTCAAACAAGAACAGAACACAGTGAATACACAATTTAAACGATTGAAACAGTAATTACACACAACGAAACGGAAAGTGCAATTCTCGACCTAACAGACTAAAGTTGAACATAACTTTTACAACACATTTTATCGAAGTGGACCACTAAAACTTAACCAGGAACACTCCACCAACACAAGAAGGAATAATCGCAAGAGCAGGAACGAGAAATCACAGGAAAAGCAGCCTTTATTGGAAGTAGAACCAGCGAGGTGTATTCGTCTGACATCTGAACTCGAAGCGGCCATCTTTTTCTTCCCACAATCCAACGCGACACTGCCTATTCAACTGAACGGTTCGCAAATTTCTTTAATCACACTTATATATTGAATGTCATATATGTATTTTAATTTTTAAGCTGATATATTGTAATGTTATACTTTCCATACTTTGCCCTTTTTCTCTGACTATCTATAAGATAACTGTTAAAAGAACCCGATAATAAATAATTGTAAACACTAATTGATATACTCTGAGAGTCGATTAATCAATCGATAGAAAATCGATTAAATAACCATTTGTTAATAAAATTCCTTATTTACTATAAAATTGAATATTGTTTATTCCTATATGATAATTAGCATAATACATAATTTTAATTGAGCAATAACTACCAGAATTTCACAACCCAGAAGGAAGATAACCTTCAAATAGGAAAGATCACCTACCGATTGTTATTGGAGACAATCCTATTAACTGAGAAAAGGAATTTTAAGTACTAAAAAGGACATCATTCAATTAAAATAAATAACAACAAGTTCGGAACACCACGGAACATAATTAATTAATTAATATTTAATTAATTTAAAAAAACAATAAAATAAAAATTTTTTTTACACAAACAAATTAACGAATTTATTTAATTTGTTACAATATATATAGCAACAGTACAAATGTATAGGGTACTGTGCATTGCACAAATTAATGAAGATAACTAATTAAATAAAATAAATAATTCATATTGTTAGTAATAATAATTCAGCTTTCAATCTGAACTGTACAAGGAACGACCAAATTTCATGCTGGGACAGGTTAATCACGCCACGCAGCTGTGTCTGTGTGTACATATGTATTTTACGTGTGTGTGTGAAACCTGTTGATTCCTGCAAAGCGTCACCCCTTAGTGAACGCTATTAATTATATGAATTATTTAAATTGTAAAGAATGTGTGCATAATGTCACAAAACCAAATAGGCCACAGTGTGTATAAAATATCGACGCACATGTGTATAAAAATAGTGCGAAAATAATAAAAACTGCGATTATAGTGAAAATAAATATAAATAAAACGTATGTTAATTAAAATAGGGAAAAACGGTTTGTATACAGTGAACACATAAAAATTACCGACAAGATGAATATCGGGTAATGTGCAAAAGACTTCGCATATGGCGAAGATAAGCGAAATAAGTGTGAAAATAATCGTGTTTAGAAAGGGACGCCAACGACAGACTGAGACCTGCAGAATATTGTCGAAACATGATTTTTGGGCCCTAGGGTATAAATACACGAGACGCGCTAACTTAATTCTCTTTCTAGATCAACTACCGTGGCAGCCGGAAGCTCTGCCCAACGACAACAACTCTTTTTCAATCAACCACAGCAGCAGCCGGAGGTTCTTCACGACTACTCACCACTTTCGTGAGAGCACCTGCAACCTGAAGCCAAGCCGGGATACGAGGGAGCAGCCAAGTACATGGAATAGAGTCCAGGGTAAGGGACGAGGCAACGGACGACGGAGAGGATTTGAAGAACGAGGATCAAGGACTCCAGGACTACACGACTACAGAGGAGCATTCAGGATCGAGGACCTAGGACCAAAGAGGATACGCTGAATATTACCACGACAAATAAGATGAAACAAAACCATGTATTTTTAAAACAAAACTCACGTAACGACAATATAATTATGTAAAAAGAAAGACAATATAATTCAAAGATGAATTAATAATTTTTGGAAATGTAAATATTTATTTGTATAGTAGTTAGGGTAATGTTTAAAAGTATGAAACTATAATTTTGAATAAATAACTTAGTCAATAATATTTAAATTAACATAAAAGTAAATAGTAAATTTTTATTAGAAAACAAAGCAATGCATATGCAATATAATCAAAAGAGAATAGATTATTAAAAAGAGATTAGATAATCTAATAGTTATCACAGTAATGAGCAAGCCGAGAGCAATATTATATAATTACAAATGTTTATTGTAGTATAAGAGTGTATATTATGTTCTATGTGTAATACGAGATTATTACTTACATGTTAATAACTATATTTGTGCTACGGGTACACACATGCGAATAATAAAGATATTTTTAAATCGCAACAAAATAGAAAAGTTTAATTAATACATTTTTAAATGATTTTAAACCATTTCACGTTGTGTTATTATTATTACGATTACACCTGTCATAATTTTGTAGCGTAAGTAATGTGCAAGATAAATGGCTCACAAGAAGTTGGGGGGTTCACAAATACTTAACGTTGTAATATATATATATATATATATATATATATTTTTTTTTAAATTTAATTTTCATTGCAAAGGTTAGACAGGTTTTATTGATACCCAAAGGAAAAGTGTGGTTCTGAGAAGTTCTCTCAACCTGAGGCAAATTGTTTATCGCCGGCAAAACAATAACTTGATAAAGTGTAACGAACGTGCAATTAATTCTTCTCTCCGTAGCCGTCTTATTTACGAGTTGTTTCGTAGCGACGATTCTCTTGAGTTCAATAACCGAACGCAGAACATACCTCGTTAAGAAATTGTCTACTACTGCTGCTACTACTACTACTATTACTACTACTACTACTACTACTACTACTACTACTACCTACTACTACTGTCACCACTACTATTACTGCTACTGTTAACAGTGGCTATTTCAGTATCTTCTAGCAGCTTCAAACCAAAGTTTAGTGAATCGATATATTCTGAAAAGACCACATAATTTAATCCGTTATTTTGAATGCTTTCCTGCAGCCGCTTGATCTAAATACCTCTTGATTAGTCTCTCGTAGCATATCTTCATCAACCTTTGTCTCTACTATACATGTAGATGTTATGTCATTAGCCTCAGAACTTTGGGCATTCCGGCGTTCTTCAATCAGTGATTCCCTTTGCTTTCTGGTCGTCTAAACTACTTTTACGACTGGATTACTTTCACGGATAATTTCCCACCATGAGGCAAAAGAGAACCCTAATTCCCTGTCCTGTCACCCGTTCGTCAAACAGAGCCTCGACTTAACGAAACCCCTTATCTGAGTCACCACAGGCGACCCTTTTGCTAGGATACAGTTGACAGAATCGTTTAAGTGGAATATGCTACGGGTAAAGGCTAAGAAAATTTGAATAGACAAGTTTACTTCTTGTAGCTTCGATTTTCGTTGAGGGATATTTAGTCATGATCAGAAAATTTAGATAACATAACACAGCGTAATGAAATTATTTTACCTCTCCTAAAGAAGTGGGAAAAATTCAGTTTTGACTATTCTGTTCATTGCGTCCACGTGTAACATAGATACTGGAAATATTCCAAGCTTCCATTTTACTCCTATCACTAAAATTAAATCTTATAGCCAGTCCGCAAGTAGAATGTACTTCCGATTTATCACAGCTATTGACAAGTACCCTTGTTTAAGCTTTACTCACTCGAGGCATACGTAAACCTTCTCTTTACCACCAGTAAAACACGTTATGAACAACGTGGTACCACTGCTGGTTCTTGTTAAAGAGTCACAAGAGTATTTGTAATGTCACTTATCATTGTGTCATCGCTGACAGAGTCCTCTGTTCAGGACAGTGACACTTTCATTCCAAAAAAAGAACAGTTTTTATACAGTTGTTACGTGGTCGTTTTCGTACTCGGTACCAAGATCAGAGAAGGTAAAAGTCACATTTGATTACTTTTATTAATCTAATCAGAGTAAATGCAGCAATCCTTCAAGACGACGCAATAATCCGTTTCACAATACTTATGACGAGAAATTATTATTGTAACAGGCCATTACAATATTATTGGTAAGATGGACCGTCACAGCGTTCTGGCAATGTAAAGTGTACAGAGATCAAGCACAAGGTGGACACTAAGTTATATGGCTTAACCCTCATAGACTGTGACGGCTAGCCATCCGGTGATTTGTAATAAAATTCTTCTTCTTCTTCTTCTTCTTCTTCTTCTTCTTCTTCTATCGGGGACTAGGTGAATCAACTGTTCCGGTCCCAAAGAGATCACCTAGGTTTTCCTGTACTTCCTTTGAAACTTTCGAATAGGATAAATGTCCTCTAAGGATGTTACCAGCGTCCTGTAGAGTCAGACGAGTGGTAGGAGTGCTACCTTATGTATTGCTGGTATTGCTCTGGGTTTCATTCGGAATCCACCTCCTAGGTTCTTCCGTCCCTATAGATGTTGGGAAAACTTCCCCTTCCGCCCATAGGACCGTTGACCAATTTGGCACCTTTAACCGTGGCCGGGCCCTTACCGGATAGTACGAGAGGAAAACAAGAATTACATAGTAAAGCCGAAGTATGAGAACAGTGAAAGACTCTATAGCCCTCGAAAACTTAATAGCGTCGGGGTCGAATTGCTGTTTTTACACAATATGTATCTAGTTGACTGCCTTGTACCAAAAGTAAATTACACTCTAAATTAAAATGAAATTAAAATTTATTCTAAACTTCAGTCTATTCCCTAAGAAAATAAATTATGCTCTAAACTAACCTTCTCTAACCAAAGCCGTATCAGAAACTAAGTAAGTTATATTACTGTATACTTAAATCTCTTTAATATACCGATTAGTTTTTAAAATAAACTTTTTCTTCCTCAGTCGGTAATTACCTCAATCCGGAGACTAGTGGCAGCCGTGCTGTGAAATTGTTCAAACTCGTTTCTGTAGCTATTTTATGTAAGAGCCTCTTTCTAGATTCTCTATTATTTATTTCTTTTATCAATATTTCCTTAATACCATAGTCACATAACTATTATGCCTAACACGATATTTTTCTTATCGGGCTGGCCCAGTGTTGTTGCCCAGTCTCCCCAATGGTCAACGTTTCAAAGTTGTCCAGAATCGTACTAGGCATAAAACAATTTATAAGATTTTTCCTTCATTCTGAGTCGATTGTTTCGTGTAGTTAACAAACTCTTCCATTTTATGAAAGCTATTTTTCTGAGCTCTTGTATATTCAATGTCTCCGACTGCAGTGAAACTTCCGTTTATTAGATTAAATTACGTTTCCTAAAGGAGCTGTCGTATAGCTTTTAACGTGTCCATTTTACATTTTAAACCTCGAAATTGAAAAACCTCGGCTCGTTTGTTCAGAGTCCAAGTCTCGCTGCCATGTTATCACCGATCTAATCATAACTTTATATAATGTGACCTTGGACTCACGTTGGATATTCCTTGTCTTGAATATAGTTGTCAACGAAGCGTGTATTCTATTTGCGGCCTGTATCATTTTCCTTATTTGATTTATTTCTTCATTATCTTCTGCAATCCAACAACCCAAATATTTAAACCGATTAACTATTTCCAAGTTTAGTGGTTCGATTTCAAACTGTTCAAGTTTCCTGGTTTTCCTTCAAGTGGTAATCACAACCTTTGTTTTACCTTTATTCACCGGAAGAATTCTTTAATGTGATTAAATTAAAATGAGGCAGTTGTGCTTTAGAGACGTGTTGCAATGTTACTGGTAACTCATCTGCAGCACACAAACTGTAAAGTAAATTAATTTCTATCTTTAATAGCATTATTTATAGGCCTACCACAAATGTTTAAAACCTATTGCTCGTCAATTACACTCCTAGATCTATACGGGAAGTTGCAGATAGAACTAGTAGGCAACAAATAAAGAACCATACCTCTGCGGCGACAACAATACAGCCACCGGTTGTGCACTTGTTGTATTCCCATTTGCTGCAAGTAAATGAAATCATTTAAATGACGAACAATGCGACAAGAAGAGACACACAATTTTAATTAATCATGAGGAAGAAGGAGAGGGACAGATTGCGTGTGGGAAAGAGAGAGAGAGAGGGGGAGAGAGAGAGAGAGGGGGGGGAGAGAAAACAAAGCGTCAAAGTGTATAACGCGATTCTCTAAACGGCTCACAAGTCCCGCCCTTTAAAAGCTTATCCAAACTCGATAATTGTGTTTTCAACCCTCCTCTCGCTTAACTTGTATTATAGTTTTAATTGGTTTATTTATACCCCTCTCTTAGTCTGCATAACGTTACAGCCCGTTACGATGCGAGCGTAGCACACAGCTTATCATCAATGTTGGAACAATGAGATCAGTAAGATCCAGTCAGTCTGTTGTCTTCCCAGTATTTGTAATGACGCGCGTCAGCGTTTAAGTTCTTTTCAATTCACCGAACTAAATAAGCGTTTAGTTGGATTTTAAACAACTGGAATAGTCGATAAGACTGCCGAGTATTTATTTTTCATTGCACGTAGCTAGTTTCACTCAATTAGAAAATCCAGTCTCCCAAAAGACACTTCTTCGAATCTTCATCTCTCTATCCTTGATTGTTGAAACGGGGAGGTTTTACTAGTTGCCACGGATTCGGTCAATTGCGACCAAGTGAAAGTGACCGGTTAAGGGTAAAATGTAGTTTCGTCGTAACTAACCGAGACCGATTATTTTCGATTTTCGTATACGAATAAACATAAATGGAAACTGGGTGTAGCCTATCACAAAAGATTTCTGAAAATTAGATATTGTTGTGCCGGTCTAGTGATCGTCGTATGGTACAGTGAAAAATAAAATACAAGACACCAATTAAGTCACTAATCACCAGCTTTAATTGTCACAATTGAACAGTTTGTAATCAGAAGGATAGTCTCTTACGACAAATCAAATAAAAATTGTTCACACGCAATAAAAATGTCAACTAATATAAAACACAATCGTATTACAAGTGTCCACACTTGAACACGCTGCGCTGACCGGTACGTACTGGTATAGACTCGATAGTTGACGCGTAATTGATTTTCACCGCAAAGTAGCAGCATTATGTACGCACACACACATTACAGCTGGAATAGTATAGACACTTGTAATACGTTCGGTATTACGTAATATTTTTTCCGCATTACGTAACAATATCGTTAAAAGGTATTGCCGAATCTTAAAATGACGGAAGATGGGGAGGACACAGAGAGGAAACAAAACAGAAGCAGAGAGAGAAGAAGAATAAGGATGAAAAAGAAGAAGATCAAGAATGTTTTGATTTCTTGAACGCGAGAAACGACAAACTAACGTTCTGAACACACAGTCTGAGTTCTCACGATTTCGTCAACGTTTGGCTATAATGAGTAGATTAATTAATCAACATAACGACGCACAGTTTTATACACACCTTTTGAATTTCCATTAGCAGACTTAATATAAACGGAGAATCGTCCTTAAAATTATGATTATACACTACGAATTAATATGCATTTACCTTATTAACAACTTCTGAAATAATGTATAAAACAAAACTAGCCGTATATATAACGTGCCTTCTCGAAAAGAGAGGTAGTGTTTAAAAAATCATGTCAAATAAAAACGTATGGTTTTAAATTTAAGATCTGGTTTTACGTTATGCGCTAAGAACTGTAGTACATATATACTATATACACATATATATTAAACATTATATAAAGTATTTAAAATTTATATTTATATTACCTCAAGGTGTTATTTTTTCTTATTTGGAACATGTTTCGGGTACCATCTTGTACCCATCCTCAGCCTTCCGGTTTTTGTGTCTGGTGAAGTACATATGTGTTGGTTGACTATTATTATTGTGGCTTCTTGTTGGCTTCTGGTACTTCAAATTGGTTTTATTGTGTGTGATTGTGGTGTATGTGTTAGTTTTTTTGTGTATTTTCGATGTTGAGTGCTTTGAATATTGTGTCATGTTTTGTATTGATTTGTATTTGTTCAGGTATTAGTTTGTTTTGTGTTTTATGTTTGTATATTTGTAAATTTTCCCAAATGTTCATTATGGTGCCTTTGTGTGGTATATGTTTTATTAGTGTCACATTGGTTATGTCTGGGAATTCATGTCCTGTGTTTATTGTCCTAACAGTACACCACAATCACACACAATAAAACCGATTTGAAGTACCAGAAGCCAACAGGAAGCCACAATAATAATAGTCAACCAACACATATCTACTTCACCAGACACAAAAACCGGAAGGCTGAGGATGGTACAAAAAAGGTACCCGAAACATGTTCCAAATAAGGAAAAATAACATCTTGAGGTAATATAAATATAAATTTTAAATACTTTATATACAGTATATCAAGAAACGAACTGTAGCAGAAAGTGATTGACTAAACATTATATATATAGCATAGCATAAAGATGTAGGCCTACATATTTTTCGTTGACATATACATTTATTTGAGGCACATTTACAATACTGTTTCCTAAGCTCAATTATCATGTTAGAAATGATGTTTTGTAGAAATCATAGATTTTAAGGTAAGCTCGCTTAAATATGTAGGAATACTAACATCAAAATTAAAAAACGATTTTTCCAAACCCACGATGATAAAATTATATTCTTAGTGAAATTCTCATAATACCATAACATAATACATTTTTCTCAACCTCGCTCTTAATTTAAAAATACAAAATACAGTAGGCTCGAGACAATTCAGTCTAATGTGACGGTCGCCCGAGCCGGCCAACGAAAACGCAGGAAAAACCAAAGGTTGACGTGAATCATTACTTCAGCGGTCGACGCTCGCTAACTTTGGTAAGTATAAATTAATATTGTTTCTTAGTGTTTTAAATCTGTATTTGCAGAGCCTACATACTTTAATTACAGAGTCTGAAAACAATAAATTACATATGAATCTGATGTGTAATAACATTGTAACGGCCCCAGTTACGGCCGTTACGTAAAATTTAAAACTAGACGCTTGGTCTAGATGGAGCGAAAATGTGCTGGAGCCCAGAGTGACAGGACTTGCAATAAAACACTCATTTAAACCGTAACAACTTTTTATTAGTGTTTCTTCATTTCATTATCATAACATATTTTGCTAGATTAAAATATCATACAGTGTTCAAACGATTGAATTCTTGTGTAATTCATAGCAGTTCTTAGTTTTCATTTTATCAACAAATATATATATATATATTCAATCTGTATTAATCACAATTACCAATACTAGTAACAATAAAAATTAATCAAACAGTATAACAAGTGGATCCTTTTAGCACAGTTAATAATATAAATCACAAATCTATATCCACATGACTTGTTCTAACAAAATTGTAATCATTTAAATATAAATACTGTTTATATGTATGCTTTCTTTTATGCTTTGAAAACTGGTGGAGTGTTGTTGTCGAGGTTTAATAAATGGAATTCTCCCACCTGTACTTTTGGAGAATTAATGATACCAAGTAGAGCCTGTGATGATGAGTGTTGGTACTGGTACTGGTGAGTTCCGAAGCTCCTGCTTGTCTCCTTCTGGGCAGCTGTCTTTTTGGTGTTCTGGAGTATTTCTAAGTCTGACGGCGATGGGGAGCGTACTAGTGCACAGCCCTGCCGATGGTGACGGATGTTGGTGTCATCATCTCTGCATTTTCCCTTCTCTCGGCTGTGCGGGGACCCTGTAACAATTTTTATTTGTAGTGTCAGGAAATACAACTACCCCCATCTCTCTCTCTCGCCTCGGAACACAGACACCACACACACACTGTCACAAATTTTTATCCACACTACTACTCTGTTGTTAGCAATAATGTTCTGTGTAATAAGCAAGCTTGAAAATTCACATTTACATTTTCATTAACATTTACAAAATTCAAAACATTTAAATTAAATTACTTTTACATTTACTTTTACTTCTACCTGCACATTTACTTTTAAATTTCTCAAGCAGTTAAGTGCAAAGTCGCCACGTGCTCCCATATACCGGAAGTAACGTGTGAGTCACACACATACACAAATTAACACGCATTCTCATTATTAAATTAACACACATAACCCCTTATTAAATTAACAGCGAATAATGTGATGATTCTCACCTGAGGCACTTTATAAATTTACGAACTCATAGTAAGTTGAGCAAGTAGTTTGCCACGCCGTCAGACTACGAAACGCCCAGTCGGAAGGCTTAAGACGAAATGAGGCAGCTTGTAGGCTTCTAGCGAACCATGCCACAAAAAAAGAAACTTGTTACGGATTGTGAAGCTTTAACCGAACAGCTGATGCGGGTAGCTGAATTACATCGCCGTAGCGCGGCACGGCATCACTGATCCAGCTAGCCGAGCTGCCCCACCGCCACACATTGGCGGCCTTTTACGTTTGAATCATTCCGGGAAAATTCAAATCCCGGCACAACATAGGAAAAGTTAATTAAAAATTGGCAAAGATATACTGTATTTGCAAAATCTTAACTGCATTTAAATAATACAGTGTTTCTTATTTGACAAAGATTACATATACAAGAAATTTTTATTCAAATGGTCGGCTGGCTTAAAATGTTTATTTAAGTTAATACATTTTTAATATAAAAATGACAACGGCAGTTTTGTAAAGAAAGAAAAATGCGTAACTCAGACGAATATTGAAGTAACTTACAGTATTTGAAACTAAAACGTCTGCTTGTCTTGCTGAGTTCTTTTGCTCCGTGAAATATCCCTTCACTTAGAAAATGCTTAGAATAAAAATATGGACAATATTAATAGTTTTATTCACTCGATTTATAGAATTGTTTAAAAATTGATTGTAATAAAAAAACGGGAGGACGTGGCAGCATAGTACGAGCGAGTCTCCTGTTTTTGAATGATTCATCCTTTAAAACGTGTGACGTTTGCGTCTGCGCACTTATAAATACTTTTTTTTTTAAAATACATGTGTACAAAGAGTAAAACAAACGGTTAAATCAGCTTTTACACGAGATTGTACGGCATGAGATGTATTTTTAAATACATGTTTGTAAGGAAAGTAACTTTCTTGCCACTTTCACGGGTTGACACGTCCATTAAAAGAAAAACTGGTATACACTTAATCACTTCCAATCGAGGAGAGAGAGAGAGAGAGAGAGAGAGAGAGAGAGAGAGAGAGAGAGAGAGAGAGTAACAAATAAGAGACAATGCTGCGATGGGTGTAATACGGCTGTGACCTTGGTAGCGATAACCTACAACAGCCGACTTAGTTTGTCACCCCAGTTGTAAACATTCCATACGGTTAATTTAACAGGCGTTTGACCCGATCTCTATACACGCTTACCAACCGCAATGCCACCGATAAATAAAACAAGTAGGTCTTATTAGATCTTCACAAAATGTTCAGTCTTACTTGTAAAATACCTACATATTTTAAACTATTTTTTTGTACTGAAAAAAATTTACCTAGAGACGTTTTTAATGCAACTTAATTACGAAGCACAGGCCAAGCCATGGCCGGCTCTAGTAGAAGCCGGAATATTAAACGTGCAACGTTGTATCTGAGGCCTATAAGCATAGTGTAATAAAATAGCTAAAGTGAACATGTCATAATTTGATTTAATTTCATAGCATTACTAAAATCATGAGTAGGCCTATTTATAGCTAAATCTAAATTATGTATCTGTGTGCACTTAGTACTTTACGCTTAAGTTGAAGAAATTAGTGAATTAGTGTTAAGCCTAATGATTTAATTTTGTTCGAATTATAGAATTTGTGTCACATGAGTGAGTTAATTATTATATTTCTTAAATAATATAATAGTATTTTACATAACAAACTTTTGCAAGAAATTAAGAATTATAAAACTGCTGTTAGCCGGCAATTAAAAATGACGGGATTTGATTATTAAAATATATAAAATAAGAGATCGTCTAGTCGGCCTCAAATATCAGCTGGTTACAGTGTTGCCACATTTAATATTCCGGCCTTCTAGTAGAGTCGGCCATGGCCAAGCCCCTTGGGGTTAAAGGGACGTTATCTTACACAGTAAAGAGATATACTACGTATATTAAAAATACTATAGTACACTGTAACATACGATACTATATTACACTGCTACGATAGACAATTACGTAATGCTCTGGATATTTTGAGATTGCCTTTCCACACGTTTCTCGACTAGCCTACCGCGCGTAGCCGGTACGTTATGTTCAAGGTAGATTTTGACCTAATCTGCAGATTGTTCTAGCACTGCAACTAAGCAAATTAGTCTCGGTACGCTTCCCAAAAAGTGGATGCTTATTCTGGAAACTCAGCGGGGTATAAGTATCCAGTGACCAGTTTAGTTCAGTTTTACCTGGCGATTTTACAGTGCGGTTAGCTGTGATTGTTGCGGTTTATTGAAAAGTAATTAATCGTGTTAATTGGTGCAAAACAGCAATAAGGTGACATTTATTGTTGTGTGTTGGGCACATTTAACTTGAATTACTGTATAAGAGTGCATTTTGATTTCTAGAATCCCATGCTGAACATGTACACTTATGGATATCCTTCTTGCAAAACAAAAAAGTTTTGATATTTCCCTTTCGAGATCGGAGTCTCTAATGTGACCAGTAAGTAATACTAATCTTGTACGTACTAATGTGACCAGTAAGTAATACCAATCTTGTACGTACTAATGTGACCCGTAAGTAATACTAATCTTGTACGTACTAATGTGACCAGTAAGTAATACTAATCTTGTACGTACTAATGTGACCAGTAAGTAATACTAATGTTGTACGTACTAATGTGACCAGTAAGTAGTACTAATCTTGTACGTATGCAGGTTACTGGCCTGCTGTACAACCCGCACCTGGAGCACCAAATTTAATCCAATAAACAAATTTGTGATCAGTTTGATTTAAAAGCATTCATTGTATGCGAATATAACGATACTAAAAATATGGGCGTAAGAATAACGAACCAGTTTTATCCAAATTCACGTTACATCCGAATAAAGACATATTGTATTGCCAACGTCTAGACGTATTCTGGTTGCACAAGTCAAAGAGAAGGGCACAAGAGACAAAGCGTTTCTGTTATAGTGATAAACTGACCGGCGACTTATACAAATAAACAAAACAAGGGATTCCAAATTCCCACGCGTATTTTCAAATCTGTCAAAACGAATCTGTATCTGGCCAAAGAAGCGAGTTGTTTCCCTCACTTTATCCCACAGTTTTTCATAGCCAAAAGCAATTCACAAAAAATAAAAGACTGAACGAAGTTGTATCTTTCGCTACCAAAGGGGACCCAACAGAATACGAATCTACTTGATGTAATCATAATCTCATAGTCTCTTAAAACAATATTTTAATTTGTAATCGTTGTGTCTGTCTATCTATCTCTGTCTCTGTCTGTTTTTCTCTCTCTTTCCCTCTTACTCACACACACGCGCGCGCGCGTATAGAATGTACAGTTGCTTCTGTCTCCTTTCCTTTCATACATGCATTTCGTCCTTGTTCTTCTCTCTCTCTTCCGCCCATCTATCCGTGTGCTAGTGCATGCACACTACTGCCGTCAATCCGTGGTCCAGGTTTCTTTCTGTCTTCCCAATCTCGCCGCTGTAAACATCTTTTTCCCATCTGGTCATACACGTTCTCTTTATCCGATGTTTTAGGACCACCTCTCTTCTTTTTCCTAGGTTAAACTGAGTTCAACAACTTTTTAGACCATGCTTTACATTTTTGAAGCGAGAACTTCACATTCTGGGCTATGGTGTCCGGCTCACTCCTGTGCACCTCGCGTTCCGTACGTGTTCTGCTCCACCTCTTTTCTGTACTCACATGCTAAGAGATGGAGCTGAATAATTTTTAAATACTTTTCTTGTACTTAGTTCATTATTATCCTAATATACGCAACTTTCAATTGTTTAATTAATAAAAACAATTTAAAATCAGTGTCGCCTATTTCTTATTATAATATTTATCGTATCGCCAACGACAATGTTTGGATACATGTCTGAAATGTCGAATTTTTGTGTCTTTCCTTGTTTTGTACGTTTTTTAGTTAACCCGTGAGTTCTAATCTGGTTTTTATATATTATTTGACTGAAAGTTTTTTTATGTTTCAAAATTCGATTTAGTAATTTAACTATTTTATAATTTTTAAATATTGATTTATTATACATGATCATATCACATTCCATTTTTCAACTTAATATTGCGTAAAAGATATTGTCACATTGAAAAGTTATTTGGTAATACTGTTTGTATATGTACAGGCCTACTAAAAATAATACAGTAAGACGTGTGATATGATCCTATTTATCTTCACTGTGAATATCGATTTCTTATAATAATAATAATAATTATATATATTGTCACCGGACAAAAGGCTTGCCGCATGACAACTGGCGCCAATCGTACACACTATCGTTTTTGGTGGCCCTAAAAAGGACCGAGTGGCGAGAACGGTGATGTTGGTCGTGCCGCGCTGAGATGTTCGGCGGCTGCGCCCGCTGATCGTGGCGTACTGCAGTCCTCCTCTTCTTTCGGCACCGGTTGTAGAGTCGGCTGCCGGCCCAGCGAAATCCATCGCTGGCGCGGAACGGGAGTGCGAAGACGCAAGAACGGCGGCGGTTCTATTCTTCGGCTGTTCCTTCCGGCTGACTCCGCCCCGATGTCGTCCGAGAGAGGAGAGGAGATGAAGTGCGTTCGATGGCGTGGCGATGAAGAGTGCGTAAAATTTTCTGCCGGCCCGGGTTTTATTAACTAACCGGCATCGCTGATTGGCTAGCTCTGAACACGAAGTTGGTCACGTCTCGGCGGCTGCTGATGCCGGATTGGCTCGCTCCGAGCACGTAGTTGATCACGTCTCGGCCGCTGGTAACGGAGAGCAGATGTTCGCATATCGCTACCGTCACAATATATATATATATATATATATAAATTACTATACCCTCGTGTCATTTAATTATCCTTTCACTTTTATAAAGTGATATAAAGGGATATATGTCTGTCCCAAAATACCAATGTCATCTGCATATGCTAGTAACTGGCTCGACTCATTTATGAGTGTTCCACTTACGTCAATATCTGCTCTTCAATCATTTCCAGAAGTGCATTCATAAGAAAAAAGACAGCAAGTCTCCCTGCCCAAAACCGTTTTTTTTTTTATGAGGAACTTTTAGAAATATCGGCTTGGATCTTTACCATACATTGGGAATTCTTAATGGTCATTTCTGTTAGTCTAACCAGCTTCTGAAGGGCTGCAACGTTTCTTAAAACTTTGTATAGTTGCTTCCTGTCAATGCTATCATATGGTGCTCGAAAGTTCGCAAACATGTCGTGTACATATGTTCCGAATCCCAGAAATTCTTTGCACATTTGTCTTAAACTAAATCTGGTTAATAGCAGCTCTTCCTTTACGGTAACCACACTAATAACTACCAATTTTATTATTTATTTGAGGTTCCAACTGTGAAAACAGAATGTTTGAGAATACCTTATACATAACATTGGTGTTATACATTTCCAGACAAGAATATAAACTTCTATGACTTATTCCTCATCTAAAAATGCCGTGTTGTTATTAAAGGTAAAATCTCGACATTTCGTAGCCATATATGTAATTTCGATACGTGTCCATTGGCACGTTGTATGTTTTGTAAATTTAAATTTTCAATTATTCTTGCAGTTCTATTACTATTATCATAAAAATAATACTTTGTATACGTTTAATCTGCTAATATAGATGTAATGCTGTATTCAACGTTACTAACGCACGCATTCACGCATACGAACGCGCGCGATGTGCTTTCGTTTAATTCTGTATAAGCATAAGGTTAATTAACGCTAAGAAACGAACAAAATAATAAGTACGGTATTTCCTTTTGTTTTGTTAAAATTTTGTCTTTTATAATAATTTTCCTAAAATTTTTACCCTGCGTGATGAAAGTAATTAGAGTGTATTTTACAATGGGAAAACACAAAAAACTGAGTTAATTACAACCTCGAGCATCCTTTTCACAACTGAAGAGAAAGAAGCTTCATTACAATAACAAAAAGTTACAAGAATGAAATGCAAGCCCTATCATAATATAAATCAATATGGACTACAAGAGGGGTCACATGTTGGTAAAGAGTCTTGGGGATTGTGTAGATTGCCGTTATCTACATATTACTAAAACCCTGAGAAATGCTCACTGTTTAACAGCTCTGCCAATAAATCCTACTTTCACATCCAAGAAGACGTACTTGTATGTCGCGTGACCCCCGGGCAATGCATGGCGTACTGTGGGTGTCGGTTATGTAGCAAACGAGAGAGGGTGAAAGGCGAATTTCCGGCGCCTCAAAACTGGAACATAACGGCTAAGGTATGGTAACCCCGACAGAAAAGTCCCTGGCCCTCCCGGTGTGGGGGTTATGCGGACGGCTGGTAATCAACCCATGTAAAATTTTACATATTCCTATGCTTTACACGATGCCTCGGACTAGGATTGGCATTAAAGGTATACGACCTGGCGCGAATAAGGACAAGAACAAGCTAGGATGTGATATTACATATGAAGAAGACAAAGATATTCTTAATAAAACAAACAACTTCCAAAGAATATTGGGACATTACGGAGAACACTCAAAGGAAAGACCACGAAAGAAACACAAATAAAATTCTATAAGGTGATGGCAGTCCCCATGCTATTATACGGGTCCGAATCATGGGCACCAAGAAAGAAAGATTATAGACAGATGGAAACGTCTGAAATTAAATATCTTAGATCTGTGAAAGGTTGTATAAGATTAAATCACATAAAGAACGAAGATATAAGACAGGAATTAAAAGTGTAACGGAACTAGCGAAAAAATATTAAAAAAAAAGATGGAAAGAGCATGTTATGCGCATGTCTCCAGAAAGAATTCTAAGAAAAACCCTGAATTATAAGCCAACCGGAAGAAGAAATGTTGGCAGACCAAGACGGAGATGGTGAAACCGGAACAGACAACCTGCCTAATCCTGGACAGATAGATGATGATGATGATGATGAACTACAACCAGTGCACTGATAACAGTTGTATCGAGTATATTACAAAATGATGTCATCTCTAATATAGTTTAACATTCAACATTTTTATTTACTCATCTTTTCTGCGTGGAGAAACAAAATAAACACCTGCTTGAAGAAAATTTTGCCAGCATCGATAGTGCAATTGTAATTATCTGCTAAAATGTTGGCTTTTTAAGCTATAGGGTGTTTCACGAAGAAGCGGAAATAATTTTCAGTATATGTTCTACTGGTAAAAGTAGGCTAAAGAAAAAAGTTTATATATACATAGGTCCGGAAACGCTTTGTGTTCGGGTTACGGCTTTGTCTTAGATTAAACGGCTTGACGGTGGTACCAGATGTTAGTGGGTCAGAATTTTCCTTGTAGGTTTGGAAGGAGGAGAAGGAGGAGAGGAGGCATCTTTAACTGAGAGGACCAAACTCCTTTTGGGTCAGTTGACAGTTTCTTCCCATGATTGGAGAAAATCTCTAACTTATATTTTTTGTTCTAAAATTCTAACTGAACTGAGCTTACATAAATACACAAGATGATTTGTCTTCATTAAGAGAATGAAATTAACACTTCTTCATGTTCGTATATTAATTCTTTTCTTCTTCATCATCATGTGTTTCTTCTTCTTAAAAAATAATACTTGGATTAAAATTATCCACGTAGACTTTTCTGTGTCGCCAAACGTAGAAGTTACACTTACATAGACCAAACTTTTAATCGACAGTGTGGTTGTTTTATAACGCCGATAAGCATATATTTTCAGAACATAAAAAATTAAAACTAACAGAAAGTAATACTTATAATACGAAAAGGGTGTAAACAGAAATATCTACTCTATCCAAAGTAATTATAGTGTAATAAATGACAAGTAAATCAAATCAACCGAGGAGCAGAAAGTACCAGCGTTCCAACAAGTTTCAATTGCTCTCATTAAACTTTACCGCTGCAGATCAAAACAAAGTGCTGCTAAATGTTCACTTTATAGTGATAATTTAGATACCGCTGTAGGTCAAGATTCAACAACGCAACTTGTAATTACATTTTATTGTACCGTCATGGTAACAGACGATGTTGGTTAACGAAAGTGATGAGACATCAGCCAACAATGCGATGCATAATGAGCTATAAATATAAGAATATAACTATATATATGAGAATCTTCTAAAATTATTATGTAGACAATTGAGGAGGTGCTGAAATTCTTTTGTGCGTCCCTGGTAGCTTTAACTGACGTACGTACGTGCAAAACTAGGCGGAGGGAAGGCTCTGTCAGGTCCTTAACAGCTACGGGGTTTCCTATTAACGTTCCAGAAAAATAATATTATGTATTTGCTTTTTTTAATTGAGATTAAGTCAACGTACTATTTTATACATAAAAACGTAAAATATGGGAGTGTTATAATTTAATTTATAAGTAAATTACGGAAATTCCATTAAGGTTCTGGAATCAATGACGGAAAAATTCCGACATTCATCTCGGTGTGGAAGAGAGGAGGCAACTTTTGCTTATATAAGCAAGCGGGTAACTAATGCAGGAACCGAGCAACTCCCGGGATAAAGACATCTCCTTTTATTGAGTGCCAACGGCTTCCAAGGAGGACGGATGAGCGGGTACAAGGGATAAGCACCCTGTTACTCTTGGGAAGGGAAACCATTCCTTAAGGCGGGTGAACTCTAAATTCAACAGCATAGGATAAAGGTAAACCACTCCATTAAAGATCCAATAGGATATCCCTTGTTTCAGAATGTTAAATGAGGTAGCCTTTAATATTAGAGGAGTTAAGAGACTGTCGGGGAAGAAGGAATTACAGGTACACCAACCTTTAGATTAAGAAGAAGAAGACAGGTAATTGATAGTGATTTTCACCGTTGATAATTTTCATAATCAGACTTGCGGCCTATCAGGACCTACAACCGAGAACGACCGACACTGTACCTTCCAAAAGCTGTTTACTGTAAGATAGTTTTGGCAGCCTGTCATCTGCTACACTTGACACAAATCGTAGCTTGCTCTGCTAAGAAGAAAACGCTGAACGCCTGCTGAACATCATTCCCAAGTTAATCTCGTTTAATTCAACCCTTCACAGATTGTAAAACTTCATTTCTGCTGTCTGAATACCGGTTTCATCACTCTTCCTCAAAAAGCATCGATTTTATGGCAAATGATATGCCAATAATTAATAGTAATAGATTTTACTTTGACTATTTAATTCCGCCAGAGGAAAGATCGTTATGCGGGTGGACACCGTAATGTGAGTCAAAAAATTTTAAGTTTTTATCATCATACAAGCTACGCCAGAAGTTGATTTACGTGTAACTGTATCGCTAGCATAATCAGCATCACTATAAGCTTTAAAGTTGCCATCCTTACAATATAGTAATCCAAAATCAATCGTACCTTTTAGATAACGTAAAATTCGTTTAACAATTTACCAAAGAGCTACACTTGGTTTGTCTAAAACTCTAGATACAACATTTACAGCAAAACTTATGTCCGGACGACTTACAATTTGCAAAAACATCAAATTGCCGACAGCTTCACGATAAGGTACATTACTTACAATAGTTTTTGATAAATATTCATCATGATTACAATCAATTGGCGTGGATACAATATTAGCTTCGGACATATTAAACTTTTCTAAGATTTTGTTAATATAAGTACTTTGATGAATGAAAACAGACCCATCATTCAATCTACAAATTTCCATTCCAAGATAATTAGTAACTTCTTTAGTACTAGTAATTTTAAATTTTTTACTCAAATCATTCAACAATTTATCAATCAAACTTTCATTTGAAGCTGCAATAAGTCCATCATCAACATAAATTGCTAACAAGATCTTATTATTATTTTTGTTATATATGTATAAACATGGGTCATCCGTACTTTGACAAAAATCTAAATTTACAAGAAAATTAGTGAAGTGCTCAGTCCAGCTTCTTGGTGCTTGTTTTAAGCCGTATAAACTTTTCATTAATTTACATACGCGTGAGTTTCCATCATCAAAACCTTCAGGTTGTTTCATATATATATCTTCCTTTAAGTCACCGTATAAAAAGCCGTTTTTATATCAAATTTACCGATATGTAAATTTTCACCAGCAGAATACTAAGTATCAATCTTATTGTATCAAAGCGAACAACCGGACTAAAAGTTTCATTATAATCTATATCTTTCTGTTGCGAATAACCTTTAATAACCAACCGCGCTTTATAACGTTCTGTACCATCTGGATTGAGCTTCTTCACAAAAACCCAACGATTGTTAATCACCTTTTTATCTTTTGGCTTTTCCACTAATACCCATGTTTTATTTTCATACAAAGAGTTCATTTCGTCCTGCATTGCAGCTTGGCAACTATCTTTTTCTTTACTTGTAATTGCTTCGTTATAATTATATGGTAACTTTTCAGCAATAAACGTGATCGGACATCCATAATATTCTGTAGGTTTTAATTTTGTTCTATCGCGCAATTGTCGTCCAGTTTGATTGTTACCGCTATTTGAAGATTGTAAAGGTTCTCTTTCTTCAAACTCATTTGATTCATTTTTGAGTAAAAGTTCATTATTTTTTTGGAGTTATAATTTCATTTTCTTCAGTTTCTTTATTATTATTGTTCAAAGAATTCAAAATAATTGAATCAGCTAATACTCTTTCAGGTTTAAAAAGTACATCTCTACTTATAATGACATCTCGCACTTCCGGAACATATACACGATAACCTTTACAATCCTCATGATATCCGACCAGATAACCCCTCATCGATTTTTTTTCAAGTTTCTTACGCTTTTCTTTTGATATATGTACATAACACATGGTTCCAAATATTTTAAATCTATCAACAGTAGCTGTTTTTCCATTCCATAACTCATAAGGAGTTTTATTATTTTGTTTTGTTGGGCCTGTTCTATTAATTACATGTACAGCAGTATTCATTGCTTCTGCCCATAAGAATAGAGGTAAGTTTGAATTTGAATATAACATTGATCGAGCAGCCTCTACAATGATTCGGTTATCGCGCTCTGCAATTGAATTTTGTTCGGGCGTATATGGAACATTAATCGAATATTTTATACCTTTACTATTTAAAAAAAGAGATCACAGCTTTATTATCGTATTCTTTACCACCATCAAAATGAATTTCTTTAATATTTGTTGCAAATTGATTCTCAACCCCGATACAAAATGATTTTAGTTTTTCTATTACTTCAGATTTTTCTCGAATAAAATGAATTTCTCTATAACTTGAAAAATCGTCTTTAAAAGAAACAAAATATAACTTTCTACCGAGAGACTCTACTTCCATAGGACCACAAACGTCAGTATAAATTATTTCGTGAGTTTTAGTGGCACGATCGATCTTTTTGTGAAAAGGCAATCTATGATTTTTGCCATAAGCGCAACCTTCACAAAAGAAATTTTCATCCGTAAATTTTATATTTAGATTTTTCAAAAAATTCTTCACATGTTTTACATGTGATGGCAAAGTCTTTCGTGCCATAATTGTAAAACATTACCGTTGGTAATGCTCGATCTACTCTTTTGTTCTACCACGTTACATTCTTTTGGAATTAAAGTTTGAATGTCTAATTTTAGCAAATTACCAGGCTCATATTCGGAACCAGTTACAAGAATTTCATTACCACATGCTTTAAAGTACATCTCGTAGCATTATGTGTTATTTCATAATCTATACCCCTTTTACCCGCATATTTAACAGAAAACAGATTATACATTGAATCAGGAACATATAATACATTATAGATAGTACCTTCTACTCGTTCACTATTTTTATAAGTTTCAAAGTCAATATTACCTTTACCATATGCAGACATTGTCATACCGTTGCCCATTCTTACACTGACTGGTGTTGTATATTCTTCGAACGTTGAAAACCATTCTCGATGCTTCGACATATGATCCGTCGCACCCGAATCCACAATCCAGAGATCATCCCGATTGCCACAGCTGCCTTTGTCACCTATTAGTGCTATCCTTGATGTTGATTTCTTCTGTCCAGAAGACGAGTTACTTCTTTCTTGATTATTCGACCATCTTCGCTGTCCATTATTCTTATTCATGAAGCAATTGTTACTTTTATGACCTTTTCTTTTGCACGTATAACACCTGAAGCAGTCCCTTTTTAAATGACCTTGTCTTCCACAATTATAACACTGCTCTTGTTTCAAATCATTCTTCTCATATTTATAAGAGTCATTCTTCTGTTCCTTATGACCGATTTTCAGATTAGCTAGCAACGCTGTCGTCTCTTCGTGTACTTTCTTTTGCTCTTGTAATCTAAATTCTTCTGCCATCAAGCGCTCAGTCAAATTTTCGAGATTCTTCTTATCGTCAGATACCGAATCCCAAGCACTGTAAAAATTATTAAACTTTTGTGGCAAAGATATTAAAACACGAGTCATCACCATAGTCTTTTCAATTTTTCCCCCGAGATTTTTCATTTTTCTAGCCAACTGTTCTATTTTTGAAATATTATACGTAACACTTTCACTCTCTGTCCACTTAAACTAAAAAAATTGTTTTTGAATCATCGACAGATTTTCATCAGATTTTAGATCATATGCTGTATTCAATTTGTCCCACATCTCCTTGGCAATAGAACAACACATTATAAGTTCGAGAGGCTTTCTCTCCACTGTTGTAACAATTAACTTTCTGGCAATTTTGTCCGCCTTCTTGAACTTTTCCAACAACGCGTCACGATCTTCTGCACCTGCAGGTGGCTCGGCTAATCTTCCTTCGCAAACATCCAGCACATCATCATCCTCTTCCATCAATGTGCGTACTACGAAGCGCCATTGATGCCAATTATCTTTGTCTCGAAGTTTTTCAATTTTTATATTTGGTTCCATTTTTGCACAAATATTTTATACTTGCACTCCAATTACACACTGCACTCCGATTTTAAAATGCCACTGGGCCCATAACCTGTTGAGGTATGGGTAAAAATAATGAATAATTTAAGTACAGGAGCAAACACACGCTTTATTGAAGGAACAGTTTAGTAGCAAGTATACATAAAACGGACACACGAAATACACATTACAAGAGCACATTTAAAACTGAACACTGAACTTGTGGAGTGCATCTCTATTTATATAGAAAAACAGCTTCCAGATCTTTCCTTTTATTTAAAACTTCGAGAACATTACTTTTCGAGACTCTCACAGTAAACGCGCATGTGTGCGGGTTGAGGCCCCGCCCAGGCAGCTGGACTTCCCACCGCACAATACGAACTTTCACTTCTACAATGACAGGTATACTTACTTAAAAGTGAATGTAGAGTTTTCCAGTATATTCTCAACATATCCAAAAAGTGCGAAGCAATAGATTCATCTCATTCATGCTTCCTCGATACGTATGATCAAAATTTGATAATTTAGTATATATTTACAAACATGCAGTAACACAATTAGATGAAATGTTTATTCGTATAGAATAATACAACTAGTGTATACATAAGGATATTGATATCAGTTAGTCCATTTGAATGTTTACATTTTAGTATGGATATGGAATTCTTATCAGCATGTGGAATGCATATAACAATACAATAATTCATTGTTTGGTTATATTGTAACATTGATAATATAGTACACGTTGATTCTGAATTAATAGTACAGTTTTCGGTTAATTTATGCTTTACAATGACTATCAATAAGTCACAAGGGCAAAATTTATGTACAGCTGGTGTGGATTTAAGAGCTGCTTGCTTTTCTCACGGACAACTGGGACAACTGTAGGTGGCATGTTTTCGAGTTAAGCAGAAGCAGCGAGCTCTTTATTTGCTCTGATAACGGCAGAACGAAAAATGTAGTTTATAATGAGGCACTGGTGTAATATAATAACTGAGTATACTGGACTGTAGTACATTTACGTATATAAGGATTCTACCAAAAGTTTAAGACTGATTTAGCACGTAAGATTAAGACTAACTGATATCAATATACTGTTACGATGTCTACTCGATCGTCGTAGGTACAGTAGAAACAAAATCAAGACACCAATTAAGTCACTAATCACCAGCTTTAATTTTCACAGTTAAACAGTTCGTAATTAACTAGTACAATATTTCCAGTTAGATTTGTTCACACGCAATAACAATATATATTGATATTACACAATGTCTATTAATGTCACAAAATTATTAACACAATACTACTTCACTTCGACACACTCAATCCGCACTAGCGAAAACGCTCACGTCACTTAACTTACAATAAGCCTGCTATGGCTTTATATAGGCCCCGGAGAGGTGCAGTACAGCTTTGGCTGCTTACTGCACGCCAGCGGATTAACGCTTATCTCAAGTGTTCTTGGAACTCACTAGAATTAGAATGACGTAGTTGACGACGCAACAGCTGTCACACATGACGGGGGGGAGTGGAAAATGTTCTGGGTTGTTCGGTAGGCTTCTGTAACAATACTTACGTATACACTATTTGTATTATTCTGTACGAATAAAAATTTCATCTAATTGTGTTACTGCATGTTTGTAAATATAATGTTTGTAGTGATGTTGTGGACAAAACCTTTTACTCAGTCCATTAAAACAGTAACGCCAACATCAAAAATAACTTCCACTGGAGCATGAAGAGCGACGCTTAGGAATACGAAGAGTCCAAATTTGTGAAACTAAAAATCGTGGGTTTAGTCAATATTTACTCTAAAAACTGTTTTTGCCAATGTTAAAAATGTTGGTAAAAGCAGTTACTTTACACCTGTATTATAGGTAGGAACACAAAACAACAGATTACCGTAAGATTGGCAATGTATAGCCTATGTTGGTTTTGAAAATTTTTGCAAACAAAAACTACCGCTTACCGTAGCTACCGCGTAAGCAGCTAAATTAGATTCCATGTAGATAATAAAAAACCGCGTGTTTACGTTATTTAGATCCCATTATTTGCAAATTTTTTCAAACCTTATTATTGCGAATTTTTAGCGTCCGCATCTACTTTTCACCTGTAGTTTATGTATTTATGCAGAAACAAGAAAACGCGGTTTTTACAACTTTTGTGGCTGCCAGAGATCAGGTTGTTACTGCTGACTATTAGCAACATTTTATACCTACTACTATTTTAAATATGGCGTATATATACGACTTTCATTATTATTTAACTTCATTGTAACCAGTTAAAAAAATATCTAGCAATTTAATTCTAATACAGAACTTAACAATGTATAGGATAAGTTCCCACTGGAGCATTCCTCAGTACAGTTACACTTTGTTCATGTAGTTCACTAGTTCAAATGGTTTCTGTCTCTGCAATCCCCGAACGAGTACAACATTATCAAGCAGTTGTAGCACTTCAATGTTTTCGTGTTCGTGAAATCTTCTTTCATATTTATTCGTAACCCGTTTAATCTCGTCAGCAACCGTAGGCTTTTTCAGGTCCCGATGGATGTCAACAATATTGCGAAGAATCTTATTTTGGAAAGTCTGAATTATTTTAATATTATATATGTATACGAAGTATAGGCCTATATGGAGCAGAACTAGGGGAAATTAATAAAAGAAATAAATCCATAATAAGAGCTACGGTGATAGATTACTGGAGGAGGTGCTGTAGACCAACAAGACTAGATAGAGTGAGAAATGTAGAGATAAGACAAGCAATGGGAATCGAAATTGACATTATAGGAACAATAGAAGCAAGAAGACTGAATTGGTTTGGACACCCTAAAAAGAATGTCGGATGACAGATGGCCGAGGATGGTATGGGAATGGACTCCACTCTCTAGAAGAAAAAAAGGAAGACGTAAACATTCATGGAAAATGAACGTCGAAGATGCAATGAATGGAAGAGGACTTACAGAACAGGACTGTTTAGACCGGCGCCAGTGGAAGCTAGGATGGGAGAAGCGGCGCCAGCCTTTTTAAATCGCCTAAAAAAAGAAATGTATACGACTCGTGTGTATTTCTGTAATAATAGTAAAAAGTATAATCTTATCTTGTGTGTGGTTAGCCTCTGTTGCTATTTAAAATAAAACACGCTGTATTTTGATATTGTAAAGCCGGTATTCTGTACGTTATAAGAATGTTATTACACGCTGTTAAAATTATAACAGATAATATCAATGGCTGAAGTTTTACTTAGGTACATACCATATCACGCCTAAGTGACTAATATTAAAGAAAACTGTAGCATTAACCAATGTTGAATCAAATAGTATGCAGAAGTGAGTTTCAAACGGCATATGAATTTTAAACTGAAAGCACACATCTGATAACTTCAGAATGTGGATTGCCTTCAATCCACATCGGTTTAACGATCTAAAAAAAACTTCAATTTTAAAAATTTGCCTTCATCGTTGAAAGTTTTTAATTAAATTTTTGTAAAATTATATACTTAAACTAGATGCGGTAACAAATAAAAAATTTAAAAAACGTCAATAGACATCCGAAGTGTGAGAATTCGTGGATAGATTAAAAACAAAAAGCACTTGGCATTAGTCGTGTAAAAAACATTTCTCCGCTCCCTTTGCCGCTGTTATTACGCCTAGCTGGAGTAACTTCACGTTGGGGGGTTCGATAAGATTTTTCTCACCCCTATACACAGTAGGTTTTCCCTCTCCGGGTCGGTCTACCTCTACCTGCCTAACCCCCCACCGCTTACCGTCACCTAGACTACCAACGTGGAGACCTTGACCCCTAGCCCGTCGACTGCAACAAGTGTTGTGAGTGGTGGGGGGACACTACCTGCAGCTGATCCACACAGGCGTACAATTACGTGCACCACACAACGTACGCTCTATGTAAATGATACTTTTTGTGTGCGATCGCTCCGCTAATTTGCATCACACTGCAACACACACATACGTTTTTAGTAGTGACAAATGTTGGGCTCTGATAGAAAATTGGATAATCGAAATTCATAACGAGCATTGCTGGTCGGACATCGCTGATTGCCTCTGTCTGTCTCATAACCTTTTTTTGTCCTCTCTCTCTCCCTGTCTCTCTCTCTCTCTCTCTCCCCTGCTTTTATCCTTCTTCCGTCTTTTCATTGCCTCTCCCTTTGTCGGTCTAAACACAGACACACGTGCGCACACATAACATATGTTTCTATAAAATAGTTAATGTTTAATTTACACACACACACACATAAAATTTTGTTGTTTTCTGAACAAATCTCTCTCTCCTACACCACCCATCTATCAGCAATAATAAAAACCTGAACCGAATGGAACAAAATATTTTTTTCTTTGCTTCAGTTAGCACATTATTGCAATTTAATGCCACCGTAGTCTCAAGGATATATAGGCCTGCAGCCACGCAAAAGCTAGTTTCATTTAAGTGTATGAAATCCGAGTACTGGCGAGTTAAGTTACTAAACTAACTACTAAAATCCTGTTTTCTCAGTATAGCATTTTTTTTTTTAGTTATATTGGGAATCGTAATTTTTTTTTAAATAACCCAAAAGACGTAAAGTAACATTATTTATAATGCACAACAGTATTATATAATGATTTTAAAGTTAGTTTCTCCATTACAAAATTTACAAGTTAGCTAGTATAGGCGAGCGGTTCTCCATAAGAAGAACGTGTTTCCCTATCTCGCTCCTAGTCTCACGTGACTGCTGTTGGACACGGTATAGCAGTGAGTGACAAGTTGTAGCAAATGAGTAAAGTTTTAAGTTACCTCCATGTCACACGCTCTCCGGATTCCTCTCTTTCTCTCACATTTTTCCTCTGCCTCACATTCTATTCTTCTTTGTTTGCCTTCCCGTCATCGTCTATCCTTCTCCTCATATTCACAAACTCTATCTGTCTCTAGCTAACGTTAGAGAAATACATAAACAAAAATGTAGTTCCAATAATTGGTTAAGTTAAACTATAATAGAAAGTTAAAAAAATATTAATTTCCCTATATCACATTCTCTATTTCGCTCTCTCTCTCTCTCTCTCTCTCTCTCTCTCTCTCTCTCTCTCTCTCTCTCTCTCTCTCTCTCTCTCTCTCTCTCTCTCTCTCTCTCTCTCTCTCTCCTTATCGTCTTTAATTTAATCAGCCTTGCGACTCTTAACGAACTTGTAAGAATGGATGACCGTAAACTGGTAAAGGTGCCAGAGTCATCACCATCTTCAACAACATGGCACAGGCGAGGCGCTGCGTGTTCCGCCTTCGAAAATTCTCCAGCCATTTCTTCCTGGGTCTACCCACACACCTAAGTCCTATAGGTTTGTAGTCACCTGTATCCTGCTTGTTTGGCCAGTATGAAATCTACAGTCTTTCTAAGTGTTCCTTCACACCGTTGTTTGTAATCTTTTAATTTTTTAAATCTTTACTTTGTAAAAATGTACAAAAACGTTGAATGAACTTTGTAAAAACACCATAATTATGTAAAATTTTAATTTTGTATCTCGACGTATCGTGTATCTAAAAATACGGTTGATTGTCCCACAGGTCGTCTGGAACTTACGTAACCTAACGTCAATATCTCTATCCGGCTGTGTTCTTTGAAAGTTCTGAGTATATTAATTTCCCCATTATAGGTGTACCAGCCTATAGATGGGTAAATCATGTATGGAGGGTTTGTCCCCCCCCTCCGTGGTGCCTAAAGTTAGTCCCGAATTGTAGAGTAAAAATGAGAATTCGTAGCAGATTAAAAACAACATGGAAGCAAGATGTAATATATAACTAGACATATTCAAAAAAGAAACTTAGAATGCAGCATTGATGCGGTTAGAAACAATTGTTATGGGAACTATAGCTGGATCACTTCAATGAACGCAGCTGTATTTGAGAAGTTTTGTATGTGGCGTGTTAATATTTATAGACATTATGATTATAAAAATCAGCGAAACATTCATGTGAACGCATTGCTTTACGCAGATGACAAGGTAATGGTACAGAAAACAGAATACCAGTTACAGAGGGCGATATTTACGTTCAATAGCATCATACAAGTCTATGGACTACAGATATCTGCTACAAAACCTAAAACGATAGCATTTCAGGGCAGGTACCCTATAAGAACTAAGATAGTCGTGAATAATCAGATTTTGGATCAGGTTGTAAGTTTTATTGTCTGGGATGTAATAACTCATATGGAACTGATATTGATTGGGATAGTAAGCTAACAAAATTTAGACTCATTTGTGGAAAGATTCATAGGTACCTGAAAAATAAAACACGGAAGGATATATCCGAATGAAATTTTATAAAACTGTGGCTGTCCCTACATGGACTCTTGGTAAACGTTACGTGTAGAGGATTCAGGCAGCCGAAATGAAATTTCTAAGAGGGACGCAAGATTGTTCTCTCTTGGATCGGAGAAGGAACGAGGAGGCGATTTTAACGCGATTGAAACATTGTATCATTGGACCAGAAGATTGAAGACCACAGAAGGAGATGGCGTGAACACTTGAACCGCATGCCTGATTTCCGTCTGTCTGTTATCCGTTTAGCTGTCTTGGGTTATCAGCCTACTGGGAAGAGAGATATCTGTAGACCGAGGAGGAGATGGGTTCCTGAACAGGTCTAAGGCCTAGTCCTTGGAGTGGTGATGATGAAGATTATGATGATAATTATAACCTTATGAATTTATTAAGGTCACGCCCATTAATAACCACGCCCAGGCTCTATGACGATGCTGTGGCATGGCAAATTAGTACCTCCATTTAATAAGCGCTATCTCGTGATACCTTGTACGGATAAAGGCTGGTGCCCCAACGGCTAAGAGGAGGCCACTCTGAAGAAAAACAAAGGGGCAGACTTCGCTTCTGAAGAGACAGTGAAAGCAACTGGTCTAGGAGACAGAGACCCTGATCACGTAACTCCTTGGTCCTCCAAATTGGCGGTTAGGCGTAGGGCCGACACCCAAATATGATATATTTGCAAATAAATTAAAGAATGAAACCGAATAATAAAAGATGGTAAAACTAAGTATATGGAAATCCGAAGAAACACGACAAACAACAGTGCTAACATAAGAATTGGAAATTATACATTTGAACACGTTCATCAGTGTTCTTACACGGGATCATAAATTACCCAGACTAACTCTTGTTGTAATTAAATAAAGAAGAATCTACTAATACACTGTGCTGGCGTAGTCCAGATCGTCAAAATAGAAGATTAGAATGGCTTGATCACGTAATACGAATTTGGGTTATTGTCGTTAGGCCTACTAGAAATATTGACTTTTTCCATCACTGTTGTTTTAATAAGAAGCAACGTTTCGGCTACACAACAAATAGGTAGTCGTCTTCAGGCAAAGAAATATTAAGTATCAAAAATAACAGATAAACAATACTTTCTCACACAAGTTACTCTCTGTCGGTTGAGGAACAGAAAATTTTTTATCTTTTATTTTTGTTTCTACATAAAGACGGTTACCGATCTGTTGTGTAGCTGAAGTGTCTCTTTTTAATAAACAAAATCAGTGATGGAAAAAGTCCGCCTTACTAGTAGGCCGAACGTAATCCGAATGGACGATACAACTAAAAGAATCTCAGACTGGAAATCAGTAAACAGAAGAAATTGGGGAAAGATGGATCGATAATGTAGACGATGATTTGAGAAGTACGGATGCATGAGGCTGGAGAAGGTTCTGTGATGAGAGGACGGCATGGAAGAAAATCATTGAACAGGGTAAGACTCACAATGCGTTGTGATGGGAGAGGAAGAATAAGTTGAATTTGTTATATTATATATGTTATTGTGTACACATTATAGTACATTTTTAATATGGAATCAGGTACTTTGTGTGTAAGCACAAATTTTTTGTATACAAATTGCGTGAAAGAGCATCACGTTACTTTCTCGTCTATAAAACTACCACTGCTTTATAATCAAATAAAAGTTATCTATAATAAAAATAAACGTACAATAGGAGGACTATAAATAAATAAAAAAAGAATGGACGACAATAGGTTGACAAAGCAAATCTTCAAATATCTGTGGGGGAAGAAGTCAACATCAAGTGTTGGATTAAAGAAGTCCAAAAGGATTTAGAAAAAAAATAATATACACGCAGAAGAAGCAATTGAAAGAGAAGTTTTTCGGGCAGAAGTGTTAAAAATGGAAGCAGTCCAGTGTAGGAGAGAGAGAAACGCAGGTTCAAAGTGGACTGAAGACAGGAAGAAGAGACACAGTGAAAAGATGAAATATTATTGGAGAAAAAGAAAAGAACAAAGAGTAAAGAATTGAAATTGGCATTTGGTCCTTAGATGGCCGATAAAAAAAAAAAAATAAAAAAATAAAAAAAAATAAACGTAATGACAAGAGCAGCGTATTACCGAACATTAACGCCTAATAACAATTACAGTTATTACATTTACGGAAACTTAATTTTAAACTTAATTATAAATGTTGGTTGAGAAATAATTTCCCACGAGAGATCCTAGGGTAATGACAACGGTCCGTATAAAAAAAAATGCAATAAGCGTGCAGCGGAATTTGCCGTAAATTTTAATAGCCGAAGCAGGCTCGACTTGCCTGTCCTTTACGTCGGCGAAATGACTTACAAAGGAACCTTATGCCGGCAAATTGTCGCGTATAAAGTTAATTTTCAGATGACTTAAAGGGGAAACATGAGAGCTTATAATTCAGTGTCAACCTTAGAGGAAACCTAGCCAGTAATTACCTCGGCCTACTTCCAAAGTGAATACTTGCGGATAACAATTTCCTTACGGTAATTACGAAATAATTCACCTGCATTCGTTGAAATACAGTGATATTGTTCATAATTTACGTCTTAAACTTGAAATCATTTCAGTTTGATTTATATTTGACTGTACTATGCTACGAGCACAGTATATACTGTTATGACCCTCTGTTATTAGAGTGTTGTTAATTTTTTTCTTGCTGACAGCTAGTCGTTGTATACTGACAGTGTCTCCAGTCCTAACCGACAAAATAAAATATTTTCTACAACTAGTTTTGTATACTGACAGTGTCTCCAGTCCTAACCGACAAAATAAAATATTTTCTACAACTAGTTTAGATAATCTAAACACTGGCCGCACATGGCAATCTACATCTCACCTCTATGTCGGACTTAAAATTGCGAACATTAAAAATGAGAAGGCTGAAAAGCCTTCACACGAAAATTAGTTTACTAGTAAAGCGATGATGATGAATTGGGTGCCAAAAGGAGAATAGTGCACGAATTGGACGTGACCAACCGGAGTCGACCAAAAAAGTACAATTATTAACGGAACGCCTAACCAATAAGAAAGTAGAGTACACGTTGCGGCAGCTCGAAGAGCGATGGAGTTTATGATGTGCATGCGAGTTATGCAGATAATGTATACAAATGGGTTACAATTGTGGAAGGGTGCATACTGGATAACCGGATAACTGGATACTGGATAACTGGATTTTGGCTTGTGGATACTCATTACATCAGTTCTGCAAGGGTTTCGGATTACATCATTCTACATCGAAGACTAAAGCGATGGCTTTCCAAGGAGCTGATCCCATACGAGCAAAAATGGTTGTGGATGTTACTGTTCTAGACCAGGTAAGCAACTTTGAATGTGTCTTATATTACAAACAAAAATATGCTGAATAGCTACATAGGATTAACCACATGTGCAGGTCCTTCAGGAGAACTCTAAAACCAACGAGTGAAGAAGTACGCCTGACGTTCTACAAGGCGATGGCCATCTTTACACTTTTCTTTGCGTCTGAGAATCAGACTTTAACGAAATTCCAGGCCCAGCAGTATTCAAGCCACCGAAATGAGATCTCTCAGGCGCGTGACAGTGTATACTCTCCAAGATCGTAGAAGAGATGCAAACATACGGCAGGAAGTGAATAGTACGAGTACACTCAATAGGATTGCCCATTATCGGCTAAAATGTTTGGAACATCTTAATAAAATGGATGATTGCCGCGTCCCCAAACAACAATAGAATTATAAGCTGAAGGGACGGGGACGTGTGATCTCCGAAGAAACGCTGGAGTGACAGCTCTAGTCGACCTGCTTAGAGCTGGAACAAACCATTTTTAAGATTAAAGATATCCGGGCTGTTTGGCCGTGGTCCATGGTTTATTTCCAAACCAAACGTTTCGCCAGCTCCAATGCCTGTACGTGAACACCCTACGTTTAGGATTTTTATTCCACTGATGATGGCAGCCATTGGAGCTGCCGAAACGTTTGGTTTGGAAATAAACCATGGACCACGGCCCAACAGCCCGGATATCTTTAATCTTACAACTGACACCGGCCGTGAAAGCCTGAAAACCATTTTTAGATTAAATTTATTGGAGACGATGATAATTGTGGTCGGGTGAGACTCGAACTGGTGGAGGCACAGAAATGCATCGACCAGTGGGATACGTCTGATGGTCCGCTCATTAACAGTTACAATAATGGGTTTATGTTCTGACTTGACTTTTAAATCAAATTGAGATAAATTTTATTTTTTAACACATAACAAACAGTCCTGTAGACCCACTAGCTCGTTAAACATTGATTACCATGAATTTTGAACTGTTAATGTTACCAGCAGCGACGTTCTTATTAATCGAACGTATTCTCTTCTCTTATGTTGTTTACGCTAAATGAAACCGATTACAGTTTTGACTGTTCCTGACAGTACGCTGTGCTCTACACAAACCATATATTTTCGGCAACCGTTTTCCGGGTTACACCTTCTCAAGAGAGATAGTTTCCTCTTGTCCTTTTCTTCACACTTTCAATATTTTCCTTTTTGCATAATCAACTCACTGTCTGCAATATCCATATCATTATAATAAACCCATCACTTTCACTGACCTTGAAATGACCTATGTCCTCTTATACTTTTAATTGTTTTATAAAGACGATCTGTTCCCGTTCTGTCAGTATCTTGTTTTATAATTTGACTGAAAATGACTCTAAAATGAAATATTGTGTATACTGTGAATTGAAGGGGAGTGACGATTATTTAGATTAAAACAGCGTAAGAATATAAGTTGATTTTATCGTAAAACTTTTCCTTCAGCTTATCGCTTTTCTGCGTCTCGTATTTAGAATTTCTCTTCTTTAATGTTACTTTATAATATTTTTTACAGTTTCCAATTTTCCACCTTTGTTATCCTGTTGTTTGTCGTTTGGATATAATCGACGAAGTCGGCAGCCTCTCTAAAATGAATAGTCTTCATTTCTCCTTATCAATCCTCCGCTTTGTGCATTATTTAATTTTAATGTCATGATTATTTTTAATAGTTTGGTGGTGATGGTAATAGCAGCAGCAGCAGCAGCAGCAGTAACAGTAGTAGTAGTAGTAGTAGTAGTAGTATCTTCTTTGCTCCAACTTTTCTACTTTGAGCGTTTTTGCAAATAGACTGTGTGTTTCGTAATCGTTCAGTTTAAACTATTAAGCTTATGAACATATGGGTACATTGACCACAAAGAACATAACAGAAAGAACAACGAGGCAGAGGACAGAACACGCACCCGTGGCGAAGAGAATCCAAGGACAATAGTGAGAAATAAAGGGACACAACGAAAACGAAGCATCAGCTAGAACAGGTGGGAGCCCATTCATGTGAACGGTAAAGATAAATATACGGTAGGGAGGCTTACATGGACAATACAGCTGCTGGGTAAGTAAGAAGGACTTTCCACGGAAGTTACAGCTGATTTTTTCATTAGCTTTCTGTTAGTTGATTACCGTTATCGGTCACTCTCTCACTCACTCTCACTCTCTCTCTCTCTCTCTCTCTCTCTCTCTCTCTCTCTCTCTCTCTCGCTCTACCTCTCCATCTCTCAATTTCTTTTTCTCTCCCCCCCCCCACACACACACACACAATCTGTGTTACTTTAGATTGAAAGCGATTAATTACAAATAACATTAAAAACAATTTTTTAACTAAAGTCATGAGAAATTTATTTAACTTCATATTAAGTTAGATATAATTGCACTTAGATATAATTGCACTTGGAATTGTATTCTTCAAGGAATTGTCTTATCTTTACATAGTAAAACTTAATAGGAAAACCACGTGTAGTACTGTAGTAGTAATGGAATACACGGCGCGCCTTCAGAATATCGCATCATAACGGATCTGTACGCTGGTGTTTATATTGCATAGAGTACACGGCGCTACGTTTATCGACCAATTGTAATACGTGTCGTGCATTGTGTAACGGCGGACTCGACAATTTTCTTACGTTTATCCGAGCATATCACGGAGTTTACTTTAAAACATTTTAAGCTTAATTTAATCTATTAACTTAATCGTCAAACTAATATATACTTCTTCAATTTGAATGTCTTTTATATTTTATGTATAATATGTAGCCTATGTATAGTTATATTTTGCATTTACCTTATATTACATATGTATATTTTTTGCATAAAATTACAGAAAATATTTGCCTACACCATGTGATTTGTAATATTGGTATGTTTGCAACATAAAATATTTTATATAAATGTGTAGCGATCATTGCTTTGTAAGTAACTCGATGTTTCTTGCAGTATTATTGTAAAATATTACATATATTCAAATTGTAATTACTTCTGCATGTAGTTGTATATTATTTATTAAATTTATTAATGTAAATAAAATATAAGCATTTAGTATTTTTAATATAACAGTCGAAACAGCTTATTAAGTAAATAAACATTTCAGTAAACGATAATTAAAACCGGATTGAATCGATTAATCGTTATATAATATTAAAGTCGAATCAAAATCGATTATTCATTAATAGTTTTCATATCGAATACGAATCAATTCAATTAATCATTATTTCATTTATAAACCTCTGCAGATACTGATAAAGTTAGAAAGGTGAATTAAAATGATACAAAATAATATTACGACGGTCTACTTGATCGTCGTAGGTACAGTGGAAAACAAAATACAAGACACCAATTAAGTCACTAATCACCAGCTTTAATTTGTACAGTTAACAGTTCGTAATTAACAACACAGTCTCTTACAACAGATCAAACAAAAATTGTTCACACACAATAAAATGTCACTAAAATTAAAACAATTGTATTACAATTATACCGCCCGATTATAAATCACAACACTTCGGTATTAACCACTTGAACGCACAGAGTATTATCGCGCGATAAACACTTGTAATCGCCCGACAATAAACTGAAAACTAAGCAGCAGGTATCGGCTATTTATAGTCTACCGTGTTCCATAACATGCGTCCTTAACAAGCCATCGAATATCCTAGAGGACACTTCAGCGTGACCTTCGCAGAAACAAGCACCGTTGGGCTAATTGATATGCTTCCAGAACGCACGAGACGTGCCGCATTACGTAATACTGCCTCACATGTGAAGTGCCACGTATGCATTACCTGCTGCGGGATCGTTGTCCATTATAACAGAACGTTCCGTAATGGCATAACACTTACAGCTATTACGTTCTGCATTACGTAACAATACGATACAACTACTTGCAAAAGTAAATGTAATTTGAGAATACGTAATATTATAAAATATGTAGTACTACAGAATGGTTTTCGTTTGTTCTGATACATCAAAATGATAGCGAAAGAATAAACAAAATTTTGAAAACGCGTTACAACATTTTTCCAAAGTGTTGTAACTGTAGAGTCGCTAAAACTGTGAGAACCCACGAGTCGCTATAAACGGTATACACTTACGGTTTATGCAGCGAGGAAGTTCAGTCTTAGAAGTTAATAATGCGGCATAAAGTTAACTTCAGAAGGTACGTTAAACTAATCATACCTCCGAGATTAGGTGAACACGACCATAGTCACTCGATGGCAAACATTAAGCTGGATGTAAATAAATACGAATCAAATAAAATTATATAATTAGTAAAATAGTTTATCTTTTTTTGTCCGTCTGGTGGCCTTTTCTCTATATTTCATTCAACGCGTTTCAGGACATATGCCCCATCATCAGGATATCCCTTGTTGAAGTTCGTCGATCGTTAAAATATTAAAAACACTGTATATACAATTCTACACATAACAATAAATATAATATAAACATAAAAACACATAAAATACCCAGATTTTAGACACACACGATATCGGTGGTGCGCACCACGACATGCTATAGTCGACTTTTTTTAGCATGTCGTGGTGCGCACCACCGATATCGTGTGTGTCTAAAATCTGGGTATTTTATGTGTTTTCATGTTTATATTATATTTATTGTTATGTGTAGAATTGTATATACAGTGTTTTTAATATTTTAACGATCGACGAACTTCAACAAGGGATATCCTGATGATGGGGCATATGTCCTGAAACGCGTTGAATGAAATATAGAGAAAAGGCCACCAGACGGACAAAAAAAGGTAAACTATTTTACTAATTATATACTATAAGTGGCTTGGATACCGAAAAACATGGATCTAAAATAAAATTACATATAAACGGGTGGAATCAACATGTTTTAGCATAGACAGAGAATGAAAATTGTCCCTGTGTGTAAAAAAAAACTTTCTTCCGTAATATTTATTTGTTTATTATAATAATTGTTTACTTGTAATTGAATTTGTTTCCGATTCATTTTCTGGTGATGTGAATAACGATAATAAAATTGAGTTAAATTTTGTGCTTAAAATTTGTAACCCTGTCACAAGTATTAACATTTTTGTGTAGAATTCGATAAAAAAGCAAAATAGCCGTTAAAATGATAACATTGAAAAAACAAATCTTGTGCCAGAAAGCAATTGTTGCTGTTAAAAGCTTTTGAGCGATTTAGGTCATCAGCGGATCGAAATGAAAACCATATTGTTACGTTGAACTGAAAAATAACAAAAGTGCCTAGGTGACTCTTGGCACTCTGTGGCGCGAGGCTGTTCGAGTCGTTTGGAAATCAATTTGCGTAACAACGATTTAGGTCAGTCGAATGGCCTTTCCAAGCTTTATTCGCGTCCGGCATAACGGCAGTTACTATATCAGTATCAAGGCCCGCTATGTCACTTCATTGCAAGGTGTCGAGTTGTAAATACTGGATTTCGAGGCGATCGAGAGATCGCCCGGCAATTTTACACATGCGGATCGAAGTGATTGTCGCGGTTTAGTGGGAAGTAACTATTGTGCTAATTAGTGCAAAACTGTAATAAGGTGATACTTAATTTTGCGTGTAGGACATATTCAACTTGAAATATTATATAAGAGTGCGTACAACAAGATGATCTTTGAGACCGTCGGAACAATATTTACTTACGAACAAAACTGACTCTTGAAAGTACTTTTGCCGGGGGGGGGGGGCTATGTTCACTAGACTTGTGGATAACAATAAACGATAGTCTCAAAAATAGATCTAAAAAACAACTAAATAATTTTGGTTAGTGAGTTAAACATGCTTTTGTTAGTTGGAAAGAAATATTGTATTATTCCACAGGTTAATATTCCATAGTAATAGTGAAGAAACCATAAGCATGTCCAATCTCCGTCCAATAATGTGCAATTCTAAACTAACGCACACGATTCAAATCACACGCATTATTCGAACATATCTCACCCCACACACACAACATCGATCTTTCGAAAATCGATTCCGTCGCCCACAACAAGACGGACAGCGCTACCAGCGGCAACCTGTGAAGAAGCTTTTTAAATGTGAAAACCGGTTCAGGTTGTAAGGTAAAACTTTATGTTTTTACTCAAAAAAACTTTGTGTTCCGAGTCGTTAGTGAAATAGTTGTATTTTGTCAACATCCCTTTCAAATTTTAGAACATCTTGAAAGCTGCAGGACGATTTGAATAGTTCGCGGCCTACCATAGAAACAAATGTGTGGCGTTTCTGTTTTTTACCGCATCATGCGTTCGCCCCACGAACAGCAGTGAACCGTCAAGTCATTACCCCGTCACTTACCCCGTTGAGGAAGTCCGATTCTTCTAGGCCCTCAAAATAACCGTTTACTGCTGCTTTCTGCTTGTCATCTGAAGAAAATCGCTTCCCTCCAAAACTTTTTTTTCATATTTGGGAATAGATGAAAGTCAGATGGCGCCAAATCAGGCGAATAAGGCGGATGGTGTAACAGATTGGACTTCAACTCGTCGATACATTTAATTGGCCCAAAAGGTTAGCGTAATACTCTCCATTTATCGTTTGACCTTTTTCAAGACAATCCAATAACACTATCACCTTAGCATCCCAGAAAAATGGATCCATACACTTTCCAGCCGACAAAATTGATTTTACCGTTTTGGGGGGCGGCGAATCACTATACATCCATTGTTTCGACTGTTGTTTTGTTTTAGAGTGACTTAATGAACCCAAGTTTCATCCATTGTTACAAATCTACGAATAAAATTTTTCGGATTTTACTTAAAACGGTCCAAAGATTCCTGAGAAACTTGCATTCCCATGCGTTTTTGGTCACTTGTCAACCAAACGCGGCACCCATCTTGCAGACAGCTTTTTCATACCTAATTCCTCAGTAAGAATGTGATGTACCCTTTCATCTGAGATGCCCACAGACTTAACAATTTTAGACACCTTCAAACGGCGATCTTCCAAAACAATATCGTGCACTTTATTGATGGTTTCTGGTGTAGTGGCATTTTTCGGACGCCCAGTACGCCGGTCATCTTCCAAACTTGCTTGACCACGTTTAAATTCAGTAGCCTATTTTTTCACTGTAGTAAATGTAGGCCCAACATTCTTTATATCGTTAAACATTTTTGTTGGCATTAAACCTTTTTTAACAAAAAATTTCATTACTGCAGGATGTCCAGTTTACTCCATTTTCAGCGTTGCTGTGAGATAACCTTATTTATACAGCTGTTTCCCCGCAACAATGACTTGACCCGACTTGACGCTTCACAGCTGTTCATAAGGCGAACGTGGCGTCACGATGCGATATAAAACAGGCACCCCGCACATTCGTTTATATGGTAGGCGAAATTTTCAAATCGCCTCCGTATATTTGCAAAAAAAATCAGATACATATATTTACATATATCAGATATATACATTTGTGAAACGTATTAGATATATGCCAATAGATTTATATTGGAAACATACATGAACTTATAAGCTTGGCCTAAGTTTATTGTTTTGTCTTTTTGTTAGGAATTTAACTAAAAAAACTGCAGGAGCAGGATTTTTAGTGCTCATTACATTCATTTTAATTAAAAGTAGTAATGACTAACTGATTTACAATTGTTATCATAATAAAACAAAACTTCATAATATGTCTGGATTTTTACAGTTTTTCTTTTAAGGTATCGTAAAACCTCCATTAACGGTATATTAAACTATCCCATATAAAACACACAATATGACCAACGACGTGTGATTACCTCCTCGTGGTGTTTTTCCGCTAGCGCCAAGAAACGCACACATGAAGAACTGTATTGACAGCTTTAAAAAATTAATTTTTATTAATTTATTTTTATCTAAATGTACAGCAAAAATAATTATACATGAAACGGGTGTCTGGGTGGGCTATGTCAAAATACGTATCTCACTGCGGATGCGTAGCTTTGGCGCGTTGTGTTCGGAGCGATTATTTTGTGTTCAGAACAGCTACATGGTTTGTGTGTCACAGGTTGCACGTCTTGTCGGTCACCTCACACCCCACATCCTGCACTGCCTTGTCTTCCACCCGCTACGATCTGCGCGATCTACTTCATGCCTTACTATTTCGTCTGTACTTCGCTCAAAACAGTAAACGATTTCTACAGTTGAGGGAGCATACTAGTTGTAAAATGTAATTATTATCTGCTGCTAAGATTGTCCTTGTAAACAACTGCATTTCGGAAAACATTCTAAGCGGCTAAGGTCACACACAGAGTTAGCGACATAGAAACGCTATAGTGACAGGAGAATAGTGATACGTAAGTTATCATAACAAATAAGCAAAAGCACTCATTTTTTCTCCGCCGTTTTTACAGTGAGTGTAACATGAGCTTTACAGTACGGATATGTAAATGAACGGCACGGACACAGAAATGCGCACACACAGACATACACACGTGTATACGTATGTTGCCAGCTGGGCAGGACTGAGGTGTTCGCTATCGTTTTGCCGTTTATTGATTTTATCATGCCGCTCGCCAAATGTTTACACTCTCTTTCTTGCGGTTCTCTCTCTCTGTCTCTCTCTCTCTTTCGAAATCTCTCCACTATCTCACTCTCTCCCCCTTAATCCTCTCTCTCTTTCTCACTTTCTCTCGTCCCGTGTGGTCTTGTTATCGCTGTCTTCTTGTTTGCACAGCTGCTTCTTTCTCTTGCACCTTTGCGCTTTATTGACAGTTTACTCATATGTTATTCATTTTATTTATTATAAATTTCTATCAATTATACGCTTGAAAAAGTATGACTTAAACATGGCGCTTCTCTCCGTAGTCTGTTAGTGCAGCAGTTCGTTTCCCAGATACTAATCAGTGACTTTTATTATTAAATTATTTCGTTGCGTTACTGATGTCTTTTGAGTTGAACAGTTTACTTTTGAAATTAAACAGATTTGTCTGACTTTGACTATTATATTTATGATTTACATTTCAATAAACTATTTAATTACCTGATGACAATTCATCATCATCATCATCATCATCATCATCATCATCACCATTGGCTCGTCAGCCGTTTCTGGGGCCTGACCTTCTTCGGAAGTTTTCGCCATTCTTCTCTATTCATAGCCACAGTCCTCCAGCAGTTACTAATTCCAAGAGTACTGATGTCCTGACTCACCCCGTCCCTCCATTTCAGTTTTTGCCCTCCAATTTTCCTTTTAATAATCGTTTTTATTAATTTTTTTAGAAATGTGTTCGTTAATATTGCATACTTTCTTTAATTAAACAAATTTTTTAAATTCTTTTTTAATTTTGTGAGTATGTAACAATACGCTATATAAAATACTTCTAAAATCTTAACATCTAAATATTAAGTCCAGTAGTAATCACAGTGATAATCAACTGGTCTGCAGGATGTTATCTATCCTTTAAAACCTCAAAGCTATGGGTTATTTCTTACGGGTAAATCCTCTGTTCAGACTGCTTCTATAGTAATATTTTGCTCGCTTGTCGACTCCCTGGAATCTGGGATCGCCCCCAGAAACTGTGAGTGGCGGTTGACAGACAATGTTGTTAGTTTTTTCAAGTTCAGTTTCTCTTTACCGCTACTCACAGGTTCTGAGGATGGTCCCGGATTCCAGGGACCGAAACATCAGGCGGGAAGAATATTACGATGGAAGTAGTCCGAATAGAGGATTTACCCTCAGCAGGTTACCGCTAGATTATATGTGTGCGCTTCTAGCCGTTTCACACTGCTTCCACTGAACTGAGCAATGATTTCGTTGACTGTAGGCAGATTTAGTCTCGCCATAGATGTATTTCTTGATGACGAACTCCGGTGCATCGGTCATGGCATGCAGCACCTTGGTCTGAAATCTTTCAATAATATTGATTTTGGAGTTGAAAGCAATTCCCCAAAGTTGAAAGCCGACTATGTTCGCACAGGGTTAAAGATATGTTTAAACCAGAAGCTGATTTCTTATTGGTAGTGACGGTTTCTGCCCAGGGGCTAATAACGTTTCCAAAACTTTGCGTCCAGTTGTTTTCTCATCGTTCAAATACTGTTGGGCAATCCGAAGTATCAGATATGGTTTACAAAATGACACATTTCACGATATTAATTGATGACTCGTTGGGCACTTGGTGAAACATATTAATACAAAGGTTTTGTAAAATATATAAAAACACTTGGTAAGTTTCACAAATTTTTTAATTAACTCTGACAGCTGTTTCGACTAACTTAAGCCATTGTCAAAGAGCGAGTGAATGAAATTACTGAACACAGGATGTTAGAGGAGTGTAGGTGGTAAACATCTGTTTAGGGCGTATCTGGAACATCTGTGTTGTGATGGCGAGGGGGGAGTGTGTGCATGAGACAAGGGATGGTCAGGTGTCTTTAAAAACTAAATACAATCATGAATGCAAAATATAAAATTAACTGAACTAAATATAACTGAATGCAAAATTTAAAATAATGATGAACATTCAAAATAATATAAAATAAACTAAACTAAATAACAGATTTTAATAAAGGGGATACACAAAATTCAGTCGTTCATTGCTTAAATTTTTGTTATTTTTTATTGCTTTTTTAATTTCTAAAATTTCTAACAAATCCATTTTTTTACCTTTTTGTATGTTGTGGAGTAGTGTTATGTTTTTTGTGTCTATGAAGTGATTATGTTGTAAGCAATGATCTGCAAAACCTGTATTAGATGTATTGGTTAAAATCGCCTTCTTATGTTCAGAAATGCGATGTTTCAGAGCACGGCCACATTGTCCGATATAAATAGCATCGCATTCTGCACAGTGTATTTCATAAACTCCATTTTTCTCCAGTGTGTTAGATTTTTCTTTATTATTGACTAGTAGTGAAAAAAGATTACGTTCGTTTACTGATACCATGTTAAGACCATGGTTTTTTAACCTATTATTAATCTTATCTGTTATACACGGAATGTAATTTGTTAAGTGAAATTTTTTGTTACCCTGATCTGGCTCTATGGAATAAAATCCTTTTAAAGTAATTTTCTTCTGTTTTTTTAAATTAAAGAGTTAATTATTCTTTCATCATAACCGTTATTTTGTGCTATGGCTTTTATAATATCTACCTCTTTATTGAAATTTTCTTTGGATAAAGGAACTATAAGGAGACGATTAACCATTGCATGCAAACTGCTTAATTTTATGTGCCATGATGTTAGTGATTGTTTATGTATAACGGTATCTGTAAAAGTAGGTTTTCTATATATCTGAAAACTAAGATTATTTTGTGATCTAGTAATGGTAAGATCCAAAAAATTTAAACTTTTCATATTTTCTGTTTCAAGTGTAAATTGCACGCTACTATAAAAGGAATTAATATAATCTAAGAACATACGGAACTGTCTATCTGTTCCCGTCCAGATACAAAATATATCATCAACATACCTTGCCCAATGAAAAACATATTTTATGTTGGGGTTATCGGATGTAAAAATGTTTTCTTCCAAAAATGTCATAAAGATTTCACTTAATAAAGGTGATAAAGGAGAGCCCATAGGTAAGCCATTTGATTGTTTATTGATTTTATTATTAAACTGAAAACAATTTTGTCCTATGCAAATATCTAAGGCCGAGAATAATTATTTTTTCTGATCACTGTTTAAGGTTAAAGTATTTTGTATATGTGAGGAACAGATAGGCAACAGAACATTTACAGGTATAGACGGAAATAAATTTTTAACATCAAATGAAACTAATTTTGCATTCAGTGGTAAATGTACATTTTTTATATTATTAACTAATTGTAAAGTGTTTTAATAGCACATTTTGGGTTAAAGTTAATATATTTTGGCAATAATTCATTAAGTTTTTTACAGACTTTATATGCAGGTGCAGTTACATATGAAACAACTGGGCGCATGGGACAATTAGGTTTATGTATTTTTGGTAAACTATACAAAACAGGAGCTTTTGGGTTCATCATAGTTAGCATGAAACTTTTTGTGTCTGTAAATATATTAGGGCAATTTTTAATAAGTGATTTTATTTGTTTTTGAAACTTACTATTGGGATCATTTAATATCTTGAAATTGTCATTCCTGAAGAGAAGTTCTGTCTTTTCAATATATTCGCTTCTATTTATTATTGTAATCGTATTGCCTTTATCAGCTTTGCAAACCACTAAACTATTTGAATTAGTAACTGCAAATATGCAAATTAGTTGTTTCATATGTAACTGCACCTGCATATAAAGTCTGTAAAAAACTTAATGAATTATTGCCAAAATATATTAACTTTAACCCAAAGTATGCTATTAAAAACACTTTACAATTAGTTAATAATGTAAAAAATGTACATTTACCACTGAATGCAAAATTAGTTTCATTTGATGTTAAGAATTTATTTCCGTCTATACCTGTAGATGTTCTGTTCCTCACATATACAAAATACTTTAACCTTAAATAGTGATCAGAAAAAATAATTATTCTCGGCCTTAGATATTTGCATAGGACAAAATTATTTTCAGTTTAATAATAAAATCAATAAACAATTAAATGGCTTACCTATGGGCTCTCCTTTATCACCTTTATTAAGTGAAATCTTTATGACATTTTTGGAAGAAAACATTTTTACATCCGATAACCCCAACATAAAATATGTTTTTCATTGGGCAAGGTATGTTGATGATATATTTTGTATCTGGACGGGAACAGATAGACAGTTCCATGTGTTCTTAGATTATATTAATTCCTTTTATAGTAGCGTGCAATTTACACTTGAAACAGAAAATATGAAAAGTTTAAATTTCTTGGATCTTATCATTACTAGATCACAAAATAATCTTAGTTTTCAGATATATAGAAAACCTACTTTTACAGATACCGTTATACATAAACAATCACTAACATCATGGCACATAAAATTAAGCAGTTTGCATGCAATGGTTAATCGTCTCCTTATAGTTCCTTTATCCAAAGAAAATTTCAATAAAGAGGTAGATATTATAAAAGCCATAGCACAAAATAACGGTTATGATGAAAGAATAATTAACTCTTTAATTTAAAAAAACAGAAGAAAATTACTTTAAAAGGATTTTATTCCATAGAGCCAGATCAGGGTAACAAAAATTTCACTTAACAAATTACATTCCGTGTATAACAGATAAGATTAATAATAGGTTAAAAAACCATGGTCTTAACATGGTATCAGTAAACGAACGTAATCTTTTTTCACTACTAGTCAATAATAAAGAAAAATCTAACACACTGGAGAAAAATGGAGTTTATGAAATACACTGTGCAGAATGCGATGCTATTTATATCGGACAATGTGGCCGTGCTCTGAAACATCGCATTTCTGAACATAAGAAGGCGATTTTAACCAATACATCTAATACAGGTTTTGCAGATCATTGCTTACAACATAATCACTTCATAGACACAAAAAACATAACACTACTCCACAACATACAAAAAGGTAAAAAAATGGATTTGTTAGAAATTTTAGAAATTAAAAAAGCAATAAAAAATAACAAAAATTTAAGCAATGAACAGACTGAATTTTGTGTATCCCCTTTATTAAAATCTGTTATTTAGTTTAGTTTATTTTATATTATTTTGAATGTTCATCATTATTTTAAATTTTGCATTCAGTTATATTTAGTTCAGTTAATTTTATATTTTGCATTCATGATTGTATTTAGTTTTTAAAGACACCTGACCTTCCCTTGTCTCATGCACACACTCCCCCCTCGCCATCACAACACAGATGTTCCAGATACACCCTAAACAGATGTTTACCACCTACACTCCTCTAACATCCTGTGTTCAGTAATTTCATTCGCTCGCTCTTTGACAATGGCTTAAGTTAGTCGAAACAGCTGTCAGAGTTAATTAAAAAATTTGTGAAACTTACCAAGTGTTTTTATATATTTAACAAAATGACACTTTCATAGGCTATTGCTTACGAAGGACATTCAAACTCACAGACCTTCAAAATACCGCGTTCAGTTTAACCCAATATCGTACTTATTAGTTTGTTTACAAGTTTCAACGATTAACTAATAGTACGCTTTGAAAGGTTTCTTTAAAAAGGTGTGAAGTAATTTCATTAATTACAATACATAGTTATTCTTACCTTTCTCTGATTGTATTCTCTCCCACTTTATCTCGCTCCTCTCTTTCTTATCTTTCTTGTTATCTTGTCTTCTCTCATTTATTTACAGCCTCTTTCTCTACTTAAGGAGAGAATAGTCGCGTACATACATTTTTACGCAGATAAGCAAATGTAAAAAGCTCCTTCGAGGACGTTAGCATTAAAAACCATCAACGCATAATTTAGACGTATTGTGTTTATTAGTCTCTTGGTTGTTTTATAACCTGGCTCAGTGGTAAAATTGGAGTGCCTGGTTTATAAGTTTTAGGTAAACCAGTAAATTTAGACGCTAGAGCATTAATAGGTTTTAACAAACGATTAGGATTAGGAAGAACACTTTTCTAAAGAAGATATTGAAAAAACAAAATCAAATTTTGGACATCACCAAAAAGGTGAAAACCATTACTATATAGGCTGTCAGTACGAATCTTAAGCCACTACGTATATGTAAAAAATAAAATTACATGGATGGTTTGGAAGAATAAGAGTATGTAATGCAACTAAAATTAACCAGAGTCAGTTTCCGTTACTAAATGATCAATTAAACTTCAATTAAAATTTATTATATGACACGGCGTTGAATGTACAAAGGTCCACAACGCGCTTCACAGATAACCAGTCCAATATAAAACCAGCTGTGATCGAATAACGTTGTCAAGATGCTCACCAGTCATCGCGTGTGACTTTAAATAGTGATGTAGTATTATGTGTAGACGTTTTTAAATAATTTTATTTTAATGCTAACGACCTCGAGGAAGCGATAATCTCACGATGGACAATATATTCTGAAACAGAACATAGACGAAGCATATACTTCCAAAAACAGAAGTCAAAAGACGGATACATTTAATTTACATCTGAAATTTTTCCAAATAAAATTTTTCTCTATTTACTTTAGAGGTAAGTCAAGGTAAATACCTGGTTATTTATCCTCTAACCTCGGCACTGAGTTATGTTCCTTTACATCACTTTAAACTTATTTCATTTCTCCAAAAACTTCTGCCACAAAATTGGCAACTTGCCGTTTAGATGTTGTCACGTTTTGATCTATTTAGAGCTCGTCTGTAATCTGTAATCGTTGTCATTCTAGTATGAGCGTCAGAGCAAGTATATTTCTAAATGATATACTTCCTCTCTTACAAGGATTGTGTCGTCATCATGATTCAAATTATTATTGGCTACTTTCGTCAATGATATTTACAGACGTGTAGTGTTTGTCGACAATTCATTGCCACATATACCATTACGTACACTGATCCTTCTATAGTATCAAAAATATACAACTGAGACAATCACAACATTCACATATTTTATATAAAATTTTATCCAAGTTACACTTAATACAAAAGTACTGCTTTAAAAATAGTATTACTCGTTGCGTGACTCAAGAATGAGGGCAATTTTCTAAAATCATAATGGGTTTCTAAAATATGTCACTCGATGCGTTGCAACTAACATCACTCGGTACGAATAGTTAGAACGTACAACATAAAAGGAAACCTCTGTTCAACACGGCTGTAAAGGGCCAAGACATACCGTGCGGTTTTTGTGTTTAGTGTGACGGTTGCATGGCTAGTACAACGCGTCGCCAGCCGCTAGTTGCGGTATCCGCAGCCAGGAGGCGCCGCTGTTATCTCAGGCGGCTACTCAGTTCTGCCTCACGACGCCGAGTGCACGCCGTACTGACCCTTCGGCGGGAATTCAACCCGGGACCACGCGCACATGAATCGCGCGTGCTAGCTACTAGACCACCTGGAGGCTCTAGAATGTACGACATAATCGCTACAAAATAACTCTCTGACCGCCAACATTTATATAGGTCTCAGTCGTACGTTAGTGAAAATTGCCTATGGAAATCTCTACTAATTCATAATCTTCGTTATTTGAAATTTACGGCGAATATTATAGACAATCGAAATCTGATTTCATCGAATTCCAGAAAATGATATTGTAATTGCAGGTAGGAAATTGTTATTTGCATATACTGTATTTACTTTAGAGATATGTCAAGGCGATTATCGGGTTGTTTATCCCCTAACCTCGACGCTAAGTTATATACCCTTATATCACTTGAAACCTATTTCACTTCTCAAGAAACTTCGTGCCACAAAGTTCCTTTACAAGCCTGCTTTATAGACTTACAGGAAGAGACGAACATAGTCTGCTTGTTCTTATTAAATTTACGCAAATACTACCGTGCACTTGTAATTTCTTTCATCGGGGTCGTTGTCGTTATCTAACTGCCAACTAGCTCACTCTCCTGGGAAATTTGTTCGCATCCTAGTCTCGTGTTTAATTAAATCAATTTTTTTCAGTAAACGTAATAACTCTCTGTGACATTAACGTTTCCTGCTGATCTCCGTTTTTATTCTGTCATATCAAGTTGATTTTCCATCAGGTATTCTCAAAATCAGAGGTTTTTTTGGGAGAGTGAGAAGCTTTAGAGGAAAACAAAAATGTTAAGGAGACTCAGGAAATAGAGACTGTAAACTTTAGGCGACCGCACGATGTAATCAATACTTAATGGAATATGATAGTGATTGCTTGTTCTCAATTAGCTGGCATATACGTGTGTGTATGTTTGCGCGCTATCATTAACGTAGGTATTCCATAACTTACATGTTCAGAAAAGTGAAGTTTGCCCTTGTCACAAACGTTTTCTACCATTTTCATGACTTCAGTAAGACGTTATTTGTGTAGAACAAATTTATAATTAACTCTCATTAAATCTTATAAGAATTACAGACAAACATGAGAACTGACAATTCGGTCCTGGTAACTTCGAAAGCAAAAAACGGTAAACGATCTCCTTATAAGGCAGTTACAAAATCGTTTATACAAACAAGCATAAATATAGAGAGACTGTCCTCTACTTTCGTATGATCGACATTGGTACATTTCGCTCTTTGTGACAATAAAATTTCTTTCCTCCATTCAAATTTCGTACTACAGGTTCAGACCTCTGTATGTTCCACACTAATGGAATAGCGTGAAACCAAATTAGCGTGTGAATGAACATTGATTACTTTCCAAATTTATGCTAGAAACATTCTGTGGTAATCCCATTATTTATCAAAAATGTAAAAGTTTTTCTTTTAATGTAAGCTGAAATATCCTAAACACTGGCATGTTTCAAAGCCTGAATTTTTCTAAATTATATACGTTTTAAGTTAGTTCAGTAAGAAAGGTAATCTGTAAACTAACCTTAGATTAAAATATTGCAATAACATTTTCAAATTTTTCTAAATGAATATCTCAGAGAACGAAAACAGAAACGCTCTAAAATGGGCACGCAAATGCGATACGGCATTGATGTCTAAACGATTCTCTTAGTACACGTAAACAGAAACACTGTAAAATGGTCACATAAATGCGATAAGGCATTGTTGTCTAAACGAATGTCTCAGAACACGGACACAGAAATTGGCACACAAATGCGACACGGCATTGTTGTGTAAATGATTGTCTCAGAACACGGAAACAGAAATTTTTACACAAACGCGACACGGCATTGTTGTGTGAACGATTGTCTCAGAACACGGAAACAGAAACGCTGTAAAATGGGCTCACAAATGCGATACGGGACACAAAAAGATGTCGCTCAGAAATAAGTTGTTGAACAATTTCTCGCCGAACAAAAGAAAGGCTCTCGATTTGGATAACCCTAGTTACCATTTAAGGTTAAAATACAGAACACCAAGAATGTCGACTACTAAACACAACATTGTGACATTTATGAAAGCACACAACTTAAAGATCCGTGACTCGATTTCCATTAATCTGTGTTGCTGCAAATTACTAAAGATTCGAATATTAAGAGAGAGTTCGTTACTATTGAAATTTCACAACAGTACGGAAACGAAGTATTGAAGACTGCCTCGCTACCATCGCACCTCAAATGCTATGGTTCGAGCTGGTACGGGCGCGTTTGAAAGTAATGGTGAGGAAACGGAATGCGACTCTGTCAATAAATTCCATTGTCCGCAATATTTTGCTGGAACCTATACTTGAAGCAGACGGAAATTTTGGGGGAAAGTGTTTGAGACATACTACATGAATAGAAGGAGAGTATATTACTACGGGATACGCAGAATAGGTCATTCCTTTAAAATCTGATAGCAGTGGCAGTGATGAGGAAACCAGTTCGGACAAAAACAAAGGTATGTGTCCTTTTAAAAGTATTGTCGTTGGTAAAATAAAAGGAAAAAGGCTTATGGTATCCTTGTATTAAATGTGTTCGAAGTTCGAAATAGATTGTATTTGTTAAGACGAATGGTTGCCGTTCTGTTAGGCCTTAGTCTCATGATATTTCACAAAACGTTTCGGCCTCACCACCGGAGGCCATCTTTAGTGGTAAAGATAGAACGTGAATTATGTTCGCCAAATAACCCCAGTACTGAGGGGTCTCCAGTGGTCCAGTGGTCTCCGATGGTGAAGCCTAATCGGCTGTTTCAAGTACTTTGAGACCACGGGCTAACATCCGGCTGACACCCGTTTTAACACCGACCGTGAAAATCTTAGATCTAGGTTCTTTGCTTAGAAACAGTGAAAGCCTATGATTTTTGCTTGTTTATTTATAACTTAGGTGTGGCAATTCGAACGTGTAGTCACAAAGTGGCAAAGCAATATTCTTCTTATGCAAGAAAGAGTAACAAACAATATTAGAAAGAGTCATTATCATCATCAACAACCTCAAGGATTAGGCTCATCATGTTCCGAGAGCCACTTCGCTCTCGGCCGTCCTACATCTGTCTTCCCCACGGTCTATTACTATTGCTGGCACTGGAATCCTGTCACCCGTCATTCTTCCCAAATGTTCACACCACCTTCTTTAGTTGCTCCTTAGGTGCTCCAACAATGGGTTGACTCCTAGTTCCGTCCTTATATCCACACTCTTCTTTCTATCGAGATTGTTACAGCCCAGAGTACTCCTCATAAACTTCATCTCCGCTACGTGAATATTTGCTTTGTCTCTTTCTGTCATATCTCTGGCTACATCTCCATAAATTAAAACTGGTACCGCTACCGTGTTAAAAAAACCTTGTCCTTGTTTCCTTATTTGCCTTATTTTTAAGGTATCTGTGAATTATTCCACAGATATTCCTAAATTTGTTTAATTTTTCATCCAGATCAATTTCTGTCCCACATGTAACGTAACATCCCAAGTAATTGAAATGCTTGACTTGTTCCATAATCTTTCCATATATAACTATCTTAGTTCTTACCTTTTGATTCCCTCCGAATCCCATTGTTTTAGTCGCATAAAGACAAAAATAGTAATGTTATGTGTTAAGTTTACTGGGTATTATTTAAATAGAATAAATGTTTAACGTCATTCGGTAAAAACAAAAACGCAAAATTTGATGGTTATAGGTCAGCTGATTGGACGCAGGCTCTATCTCCTTCGTACAGATATCGCAAAGGAAATGTGCTCGGGGCCACTGTAATTTTCTCGACAACTATACGTAATTCTGCAATGCGCTACTTATAGCGCGTTACGAGTTAATAACAAAATTTTAGTAATAGTGGTAATTGCCAACTACACGTATAACATAATCAACGTCTCCCTTGAAGCTACAAATTAGAAAGAGAAACTTATTTACTTCAGATTACGTTTTATTGCCACGCTTAGTATTGTCTGTGACCCCGTTACAATGTTTAGAAACAAGCTAATCGTTTCGCAAAGAATTATGAAAACGTTAGCGTCTTGCAAATTGTTTAATGTCCGCCAGCCTCGGGACAATCAATGTCAAGTAGGTAGGGGTTATGGCAAAGAGAAACGTCGTAATAAGGGTGAAACACACCATAAGAGACATGAATAAGGTACTGTAGCGTTTACATGAAGATGACGGAAAGCGACGCTTTGCAGAAAGTTGGCTGCGAGCAGGTTGCAGACTCGTGTAATAAACGGGAGAGAGAGAGAGAGAGATAGACAGTGAGTGAGAGAGAGAGAGAGTGAGAGAGAGAGAGAGAGAGAGAGAGAGAGAGAGTGATAGGGGGGAGGGGGAGAGCAGAATATTACAATCTACAAGTTTGTTCTGTGTAGCAGCGTAGTACGTTTCAATATCCCGTATTTACTATACAAATTGAATGCACTTTGTTTAAACTCTTTGCGTCGTCAGTGACGCCAAATATTTATTTTAAGACTGTTTCCACGTTTAACTGTAATGCCTGGTAAGAATACGTTTTTGCTTAAACTAAATAGGCACTGAATACATAGGCTATTTCAATAAATGTAAATGACAAGCACCATAAAACAATTTCTTCTTCTTCTTCTTCTTCTTCTTCTTCTTCTTCTTCTTCTTCTTCTTCTTCTTCTTCTAATTCTAATTCTTCTTGGTCTTCTTCAATTCAAGGATTAGGTTACATAAACCTGTTCCGGCACCCATCTCATCATCGGACGAACCACGTCTCTTCTACCAATGGCGTTATAGTTCAGTGTCGCTTTCGACAATCGATCCTCTGTCATCATTTGCAGATGATCCCTTCATTGTCTTCTGTAAATTAAAATAATTTCATTTATGTCGTTTACTTCGAGTTCTGCTGTGACATCCTCATTCCTTATTCTATCTTGCAATGTATAATTTAAAGTATTTCGAAGAAACTGCATTTCAGCACTCTGAATTTTGCCGCTCTTTTTGTCACGACCCACGCCTCACTCGCATATGCCAATGTAGGTTGTGACGGCAGCGGTATGCGAACATCTGCTCTCCGGTACCAGCGGTGGACACAGCGAGCCAATCTGGCATCGGCATTCGGAGCGAGTCAATCAGCGATCCCGGTTAGTGCATAAAACCCGGGCCGGCAGGAATCATCGCCACGCCATCGGACGCACTTCATCTCCTCTCCTCTCTAGGACGACATCGAGGCGGAGTCAGCCGGAAGGAACAGCCGAAGAATAGAACCGCCGGCGTTCTTGCGTCTTCGCATTCCCGTTCCGCGCCAGCGATGGGCGTCGCTGGGCCGGCAACCGACTCTACACCCGATGCCGAAAGAAGAGGAGGACTGCAGTATGCCACGGACAGCGGGCGCAGCCGCCGAACATGTCAGCGCGGCACGACCAACTTCAGCTTTCTCGCCACGAGGTCCTTTTTAAGGCCACCTAAAACACTAGAGTATACGATTGGCGCCATTTGTCATGCGGCAAGCCTTTTGTCCGGTGACAAGGTATTGCAATTGTCTTATAAAATTTAATCTTTGTGTTGTGTCTTGTTTTACTTCTAAGATTTCTAAATTTATTTGTCTTGTTTTTTATATCATATTCAGATTCATAGCTTACTGCACAGCCGAGATATTTGAAACGGCTCACTTGTTCTGAAGTGCTGTTGTTTATAACTATTTTAGTCCTCACCGGATATTTACCTTTAAAGGCCATGGTTTTGGTCTTTCTTACTGAAATTGTCAGAGTTTACACTCTTGTCACTTCTTGCAATTGAAACATATCTCTTTGTAAATCATCCTCATTTTCTTGAATACGAACCATGTCATCCGCATATAGCAGGGAACCCATACAAATTGATTCCCGAAGCTGTATTCCCGAAGTCACTCTGGATTTCCATGCTCTCAACATGTCGTCAGTGTATATATTGTTACGACATTACAAAACAGCCTACGTGTTTATCGAATATTCCAGAGGGATCCGGAATGTAATGCGTGTGGCATACGTGATTCTCAGCGCATTTGCTAGACTGTGACAGAATTCGCGCGGCCGCACACACTGTGTCAAGGCTCCAATTAATTACGTCGTAGTTTAGAGATAACGCGCAATATGAAATAATCTAGCATTTCGGGGGGGGGGGTTATAAATACCAGTACCCAACGACGTTTAGTCAGTTATAGTTGCGATATATTACAGAGTGGTTCGAGTGATTATCGGGCGATATTACTGTGTGCGTTCAAGTGGTTATTAGTGAAGTGTTGTGTTTAATAATCGGGCGGCACAATTGTAATACAATTGTGTGCTATACTAGTTGACATTTTATTGCATGTGAACAATTTTTATTTGATTTGTCGTAAGAGACTGTGTTGTTAATTACGAACTGTTTAACTGTGAAAATTAAAGCTGGTGATTAGTGACTTAATTGGTGTCTTGTATTTTGTTTTCCACTGTACCTACGACGATCAAGTAGACCGTCGTAACAGTGGGTCAGAAGTGGGACAGAACCGTTAATAGTGGAAACAGTGGAAAGTTTGTAAAGGCTAGTGTAGATTCGTAATTAATCTGTAAACATGGATGCCAGTCAGATGATAGAAGCTTTCCAAACTCTAATACGGCAGACACAGGAAGAAACAGAAAGACGATAAAAAGAAGAACGAAGACAAGAAAGAGAAGAAACAGAAAAACGACAGGATGAGAAACGCAGAGAGGAGGTGGAAGAAGCAGAAAAACGACAGGATGAGAAACGCAAACTACAGCAAGTGTTACGAATGGGAAGATACCAGAACAGTGCGGACGCCCTGGTACATGCTTTGCAATTTGAGGCCGCCAAATCAGCGTCTGGTTGGACAAGTCATAAAGTGCGCGCTAAAAGATCGTGTCGGCACAGACGATTAGGAAGAAGAATAAGGAACAGTCACTCGGCGGTCGGCGCCACAGAATAAAATAAGAAAGGATGGAAGACCGAAGTGTTATAAATGTGGGAAACCTGGATATCTAGAACGAGATTGTCGAGTTAGAATTCAACAGCAGTGAAACGAGCAGTAGTCGGTACAACGGGGCATGTGCTGACTAACTGGAGGAAAGAAGCCCCTAGACAATACGCAATTTCTACATTTCAGAAAAACAGCGGGAGCTTGGTGGTTACCGGATTCGTTCTAGAAAGGCAAACCTCGATTACAGTTGATACAGGCGCAACAGTTTCCATTGTGCGGCCCGACGTGGTGAAAGATCTCAAGCCAATCTGGTACTCTTGCAGCTTGCGAACAGCTACTGGACGGCCTGTAAAAGTGTATGGAAAAGTGGAGATACACCTACGCCTCGGTAGACTTGAGTTTAATCATCAAGTACTTGTTGCAGACATTGTGGATGAAGCAATTCTTGGTGTGGACGTTATGAACGCATACGGATTTATAGTCGTCTTCAAAAACAATGTCTTGAGAATCGGAGGCGAAGAGGTAATTCTCTCCACAATGAATACCTCAAAAAAATCGATGAACGTGATAAACCAAGTGGCCGTAACTGTTCCGCCAAACTCCGAAAAGATCATCATGGTTAGAAGCGAGGTAGATACTAGGGGTAACCAGTGCACTATATTCGAACCCCAGGTAGTCACCACACCGGGCATACTAATTGCCAGAAATTTAGTAAAACTTGATGAAACCGGAAATGTACCTATTATAGTGGCGAATATTTTGGATCAAGCTATCACTTTACAAAGCAATACGTTCCTAGGCAAATTGACTCCTGTGGCCTGGGTAACCGGCATAACGCAACGAAGATCCAGTGCTTCGGATAATTCCAAATTACCAGAGGAACTGCAAGAATTATTGAACAGATCTTCCAACGACCTGTCAAGTGGTGATGTAAAAGAACTCAGACAGTTTTTACACGAATTCAAAGATTGTTTTGCAGTTCGGGTACAGTCACTGGGAAGAACCTCTCTTGTGCAACATCGCATCAATACCGGGGACCCAACACCGATACACCAACCTCCTCGAAGGCCTCCATTATCTAAGCAAGAGGAAATGTCTCGGTTACTTGTTGACAGACGGAATAATCGGGCCTTCGTCAAGTGCTTGGTCTTCTCCTGTAGTGCTGGTAGTGAAGAAGGGTGTGGATTGCGTTTCTGCGTAGACTACCGGAGGCTGAATGACGTTACAAAGAAAGACTGCTATCCGTTACCTCGCGTTGACGATACACTCGACACGCTGTCTGGAGCACAGTGGTTTTCCACATTGGACCTAAAGAGTCGATATTGGCAAGTAGGTCTTCATCAAGACGACAAGGGAAAGACCGCTTTTTCGACCCCAAGTGGCTTATTCCATTTTAACGTCATGCCATTTGGACACTGTAATGCACCGGCAACATTCGAAAGATTGATTGACCTGGTACTACGAGGCCTGACGTGAAAAACTTGCCTTGTTTGTTAAGACGATGTCATCGGCAAGACTTTCAAAGATCACTTGGAAAACCTTAAGGAAGTTCTAACTAGAATTCACGGTGCCCAACTGAAGCTGAGCCCGAAGAAGTGTTCTCTATTTCAGAAGGAAGTACAGTATCTGGGCCATCTGGTTTCGGCAGCGGGTGTTAGCATGGATCCTAATAAAGTAGACACCGTAAGAGACTGGCCAGTGCCGAAGAGTAAACACAAAGTTCGGAGTTTCCTGGGGTTATGCTCATATTAGAGACGTTTTGTAAAAGGCTTCGCTACTATTGCTAAACCACTACATGAGCTAACGGAAAATAAACGAAACTTCCAGTGGTCGAAAGAGTGTGACCAAGCATTTAGGACTTTGAAGATTGCATTATGTTCGCAGCCAATTCTCGCTTTTCCAGCTTCCGTACATCGTAGACACAGACGCAAGCAATACTGGTCTAGGAGCAGTTTTGTCTCAACTGCAGAACGGTAAAGAACGAGTAATAGCGTATTACAGCAAATCGCTTTCTAAACCAGAGAGAAATTATTGTGTTACAAGGAGAGAGTTGTTAGCAATTATCAGAGCTTTGGAGCACTTCCATAAATACCTCTATAGTAGAGAGTTTTCACTACGTACAGACCACGCTGCGCTTGCATGGCTCTTGTGATTTAAAAATCCGGAAGGACAGTTGGCAAGGTGGCTCGAACGTTTGCAAGAGTACAACTTCAAGGTACAACATCGGCGGGGGGCGCCTGCATGGTAATCCAGATAGGTTATCACGAAGACCGTGCCCGGAAGACAGGAAGAACAAAACTCAAGCGAACATGTTCAAGCCATCACTGTAGACTCCCTGGCAGACGGCTGGATGACACAAGACTGTCGACAAGAACAGATGACTGATGAAGACATTGGGCCGATTTTGGCAGCAAAAGAGGAAGGTCGCCGCCCGGATTGGCACGATATCTGCCATGGTTCCGAAGTGCTGAAGGGCTACTGGACACAATGGCATTCTCTTACCTTAGAAAACGGATTGCTGAAAAGGGCTTGGGAAAGTGCAGATGGACGAGACGTGGTCATGCAGTTGATAGTTCCCCGAAGTAAAGTGCAGTCTGTTTTGAAGGAGATGCATGATGGAACATCTGGAGGTCATCTTGGCGTTAACAAAACTCTTGACAAAATACGGAACCGATTCTATTGGCTTCATCTTCACCACGACGTAGAGGAATGGGTTCGGACGTGTAAAATATGTGCTGGAAGCAAGGGTCCACAAACCAGAAGCAGGGGAAAAATGAGACAGTATAACATTGGACTGCCTTTCGAGAGAAATGCCATAGACATTGCTGAACCATTCCCAGTTACGGACGATGGAAACCGGTACATCATGGTTGTAGGTGACTACTTTACTAAGTGGGTGGAAGCTTATGCAATTCCAAATCAGGAGGTTACCACTGTGGCAAAGGAGTTAGTTCACAACTTCTGTTACCGTTATGGAGCCCCTATGGAAATCCACACGGATCAAGGGAGAAATTTCAAATCAGGAGTTTTTAAAGAATTATGCCGTCTACTCGGAATTCGAAAGACCGGGACAACGCCTCTGCATCCTCAGTCGGTCGGAATCATTTAGAGATTTAATAGGACACTTGAGCAGCATCTTTCGAAGTTTGTTGAGGAGAACCAAACAGACTGGGACCAACGTATACCACTATTCTTCATGGCGTATAGATCATCAGTACACGACACAACAGGCACGACTCCAGGAAAATTGGTATTTGGGCGGGAGATTCGTCTTCCTGGGGACTTGATGTTCGGATCACCTGAGGGTCAGACCCAAGAGCCACAGAACTAGTCCTCGCAATTAGAAAACCAACTGCGAGAAATGAATCGCTTGATAAGAGGACGGCTGAAGATTGCCAGTGATAAAATGAAAACTCGGTATGACATTCGCAGCAATAGTGTGGATTTCCAAGAAGGAGATCAGGTTTGGTTCTTCAACTCAAAGCGCCGTCATGGTCGTTTACCTAAGTTGGAAACTAACTGGGAAGGACCCTGTACTATAAAAAAAAGAATCAGCAATGTTGTTTATGTGATTCAACAGGAAGGACAGCGAAAATTCAAGGTCGTCCACCTAGATCGCCTGTCTAAGTATTACTTCAGAGACGGTTTGCCAGTTCGGGACGAACAGGCTTAAGGAGGGGGCAGTGTTACATTACAGAATAGTCTAAGTATCGAATGTTCTATACCATCTCACAAATGGTAGCAGAGCGTGGTTTTAAAATCTGCATGTGCTGACCTGAAAGTGGCAGGATCATTTGTGACGGCTACTACTAGGCCGTTACGCAAAATTTAAGACTAGGCTACTTAACCTAGAGGAAGCGAAATGTGTGCTGGAGCCCAAACAGAGTGACAGGATTTCCAATCAACACTCTTCTAACAAGTAACAAATTTTTTTAGTGTTTAACTTGTGACAGAATGTTCTAATCATGTTGCATTTTCTATAAGATCATTAATTTATGTTGTTACAAGTATTCAATTACAAAGTATGACCAGTTATGACCAGTTACAACGTATTCAGTTACAATTGTTTAAACAACTTGTGTTCTTGATTTGAGGTATTGTGAGTTCTTAACAAGATGTTTAACGTGAACACTAGGGGGCCGGTCTATTGAATTGATGTTGATTGAAGGGTGATAATTAAAACGTCCCCACCTGTGCTTTTGTGTAGAAGAATTCAAACGGTACCATGATGAACAGTGTGCCATGAGTGCTGCAGATTGTTCCTAGATTGTGGTGATTCTCCAGTGGGTCGCGTTCCGGGCAGATGTGGGTCTCTCGGTGTGTTCTGTTGGATCAGTATTCCTGAGTCTGACGGCTTCGGGGAGCATCCTTGTGCACTGCTCTGCGGGTAGTCACAGGTGTTAGTGTGACTATCGCTCCTTCCCCTTTCTCCTGGCTGGTGCAGGGACCCTATAACATTCTTTATTTGGAGATTAGCCGTCAGTTAATACACCCACAAATACCACTATCTCGCCTCGGAACACAGACACCGCACTCACTTTCACAATCTTTTATGAACATTTTATTTGGTCTGATTAAGTTAGCATTGCTTATTTCATTCAATTATAATAATTTTATTACTTTTAATCAACTTTATCGAAATTCAATTGAATACAATATCACCACGTGTTTCCACACCGCAAGTAACGTGTAAATTAAATTTTACAAGACAAAGTTTTACAATGAAATAGGTTTTACAGAAGTCTGGTCCACACGCACACTTACACAATCATAAAACATAATCCATAATTAAATGAACACAGAATAATGTAATTAGTCTAACCTGAACGCCTTTACCAGATTACGAACGCATGTACAAAGTACAAAGTAGCTATTAATCCCAATTACAACTTATGGTTTTAAAATCTCCAGTTACAACCTGTTGGCATTTAATTCCACAGCCAAGAGAATTGCAAAGCACGGATTACACGTTTATGACATTGCAAATACTCGGATTGTTCAAAAACGATGAAGACAGATTAGTAAAGGAGAAGCTGTCGTTTTGTAAGAGCGAACGAAAGAAGAAATGACAAGATTAGAGCAAAACAAGATGATAGAGTTTGTATCGTTAAAACGTTAGGAGTTAACCAATTGAATTGACTTGGACACATGAAAATACCGAAAGAAAGATGCTTTCCCAAATATATGCTCAACGAACAGCTAACAAAAATTGGAAATGATCGAAACATTCATGTGAAGATAAAGCGAGCAAACGAACTGGGAGCAGCAGACTACAGAGATGAGCAGAAGGAAAATGTAAGATTCGAGGAACGCCGCTGATCATCCATCTGCTCTAGGAGACCTACCCATTGTATTCGTTGAGTCGTTACGAATCTTACAATGTCCTCATGCTTCAATAGCTCATCTATCTCCTGGTTATTTCTTCTCTCCATTCATCATCTTCTTTAACCGGACGATAAAGACGTCTTACAATCTTTCCCTCAAACCTTCCTAGTGTTTCTGGTTTACTTTTTGTTAATGTCCATGTCTCGTCTTATAAGTAACAATCGGTCTGGTAAGTGTCTTATATATTTTTATTTTTGTGTTATGACTAATGAATTTGTTTCTCAGTACCCTACTATTGGCATAATATGAACTATTTCCTATTTGTATCCTGTCATGTATCGTCAAGTTTATGGACCCTACATTATCAACCATGTTACCCACGTATCTAAGCTAATTAACTGGATCAAATAAATGATCCTTTATGCATAAGTTATATAGATTGCTTCTCCTTTCTGATGCAGAAATTAGCATGTATTTAGTTTTGCCTACATTTACATTCAGTCCCATTCCAGCAGATTTTCGGTTCAGATTCTTGTATACCTCAACTAGCCGTTGTCTTAATCTGACTATTAGCACATCGTAAGCGTAAGCACATATTTGGCTCGTCTAATTTAATACTGTTCCTCGCTGATCTATGTCTTTAATGGCATAGTGTAGCGCAATAATAAAGAGGATGCCCGGTAACCCATCACCTTGTTTAACTCTCTTGTTAAATAAAAATAACTCAGTCAACATATTTTCAAACTTAATTTTGGTTTTTATGAATCTCATGGACATCTTCGTTAACTGTATATGTTTCAAAGAAACTCCCATATCCCGCATGGCTTCAGAAAGTTTGACCCTTCGCACACTATCAAATGTCTGTCTAAAGTACATAAACAAATTTCAACCTACCTAAGCGTTGAGTTAGCCACATTACCATTACTCTGCATATATACCGGTACCATAAGTCTACAATAACACACCATTATCTACACTAAACTAAATGCTGTAAGGGTTTACTTTTACTTAATTAATAGGAAATTAATCATTGCCGGTCTCATCATGATACATCTTGTATTTTTCTTCTATAAAATTGACCCAGCAATGAGAGTTTGATTAACAAGAGGAAATGAAATTTCCCGTAATTAAAAATATTAATAAAAAGAGCAGTAACAGGAAAAAGAATATCGGATAATAATTGTTCTCGTATTTCCAAGAAATAAAAAGCGAAAACAGTTAAGCACGCCGTAGAATGGGAATAAATTTCTCAGGAAAGTTATAGGCCTATATACTACATATTATATAGTTATAACAATAAAGATTATTCTGATTAAAAATTGCAAAAATTTGGTGTAAATGTAATAGTGCAAGCGGCTTATGTTCGCCTGTCTTACAAATAAATTTAATGCCAGGAAATTTCAGCATGTATACAGTAAATTTCAGGTGATATAAAGAGAAATCTGAGATCTGATAAGTCAATGTCGACCTTAGAGGAAAACCCACCCCGCAATTACTGTGACCTACTTCCAACGTGAATACATGCGGATAACAATCTCCTCCTCACAGGTAATTACGAAATCATTTGCAGCCATTCGATGAAAGCAAAGTTATGTTACACTCAATTTACATCCTGAACTGTTACAAAGATCGTGAACTAAGAGGCGGTTTTCGAAGCGGTGCTACTAGGTTTCGAAACCAAACTGGAAGATAGGGCTACTTCACTATTCATCTAGACATTGTTGGAAAAATAAAATTTAAGTACAATAATATTTTAAAATATTGGTTATCAAACTTAACTCTCCGTACTTTCATTTTTGATTCTGAAATTTTAAAATTAATATTGTGTTTATCACTTTTCAATGCTGAAGATCAGGGGGGTATTTCCGGGTGGGCGAACGGGACCAAACACTTCTCCCGAGAAGAAAGTTGACGAATTCTGTTAATCTCTTAATTTTTAGGGTGTTTTATTATTTTTTTCAGCTGTGTACACTAGTAATGTATTAGTATCTCTTTTTCAAATATATATACAGAATTACAGTATACGTTTCAGATATGAAATATAGGAAAATCAATTCAGTCAATAAATATCTTGTAAACGCGTATAACGCGATTTTTTGTGTGTTATTACCGCTTACTTTAATGAGACTGCTTTTAAGATGATATCACATGTTTTTCAGCAACTTTAAAAATAGTAGTGTTGATTAGTCTTGACTTTTTTTTCTTTTGTGTGGAGCCGGCTCGACCCCGGACCCCCCAAGGTCAAATTCTATATAAGCCACTGCTGAGGCTAAACTAAAGTTTCTAATGTTTCTCCTCTCACACCAGATGTCACGTGTCCAAAAACGTGATTTTAACGTTGGTTAATAATCCGATTCCAGATGCGGTCATACTCTCAAGATTTTGAGAGAAACCGAGAAAGCAAATGGTAGACCATCCCGTGGCTTTATTGCCGTTATTAAACTAAATGTGAAAGGTCCCTTTTACTGAAAATGAAGCACACTCTAATTACGATTTTTCATTTAATAAGCATACACTCAACTAACTTGTGCACAATGTGCACCTAACATTAGATCACAGGATCTAATTCCAACATTCTCTTTAGACGATTCTGCTTCTTCATCCATACACATGGCCAAAACACTGTAGCTTGTTACAGGTGTTATGGGAGGATATCTTACGTCTGTCGACAATGTATTATTCCAAGACTTGTTTAAATTGTAAAGCTCAATAGACTGACATTACTAGGCTATTTCATAACATTTATTACAGAGAATATATTTTTAATTGAAAACAACAAAAACGTTTTATATATTCACTGTAAATACATTACCACCGACATTCAAAATGGAGGCTGTATTGGACAAAGTTTATTCTTAACAAGGTACAGGCCTACACTTCTTACCTCAAATACTTTATACATACATATATTTACAACAGTCGAAAAGTTCACACTGTACGCAACAAATGTCAAATTTATAAAGAGAATATTGCCTCCACTACTTCTGACAGTACTCTGACTCCGAATGCACAACTGTTGGTTTTAAATTCTATAAAAATTTTCTTGTTTTGCCTTCAGTTAATTTTTTATAACTGAAAAAACCTCTAAGCCCGGTATTTATACTTGAATCCTACATATATATATATACCCAGAATAACGGCTAGATTTTGTTTAAAGATCCTGAGGGTAAGACGAAACAAAAAAGAAATTTAGCTTTAGGAAAAAAGGAGCAAGTCAGAGAGAGCGAGAGATGGAGAGAGAGAGAGAGAGAGAGAGAGAGAGAGAGAGAGAGAGAGAGAGAGAGAGAGAGAGAGAGAGAGAGAGAGAGAGAGAGTCGGAGATGATGAAAGAAAGAAGGGGAGATAACTTTAATTTATCATAAAACTTTTTCTCACGGCTATCGTAACTTTCGTCTCTTCCATTTGATCTGTTACGATTTCCCTTTTTCAGTTTAAAATTATTATATATTTGTAGTTGCCAACTTTCTGTTAGCGCTATTTTGTTTTACGTCAAAGGTTTTATGTTTATATTTTTCACAGGCTACTTTTTCAAAGTGCATTCTTTTTATTACCATTTTTACGTTTTACACATTTCCATTTTATTTGCTGCACCAATCCAATAACTACAGAATGTTTTGTAAATAATCTTTAACTGATTACCAAGGATTCAAAATAAAGGTAATCAAGTAACTTTTGTGGTTTTGTACACTACGGGGCATTTCTTAACCGACCGCATAGATTTTCGGTTATTAATACAGTTACAAAATACATACAGTTACTTAATACATTTTCAGCAGTAGGCTACACCATTTTTCAACCGTTTTAGATTTTTTAATTTTCAAGGCTCAAATTTTAAAATCCCTTTGTCTTAACTGTGTATCTCGTGTATCCTGTGATACTATTACGTTTTAATTTCCGGACTGAAGTGTAAGTATTGGAATAATGAATATTCCGTTGTTTCTATAAATATATCTTTTAATATCATTGGAAAGTTATCACTATGGCTTTTACCTTCTGCTATTTCTTACCCTGTTCTTTTCATTGTTTTCATTTTAGACTGTTTTTTGGACTACATATATATTCAGAGTAGCTTAAATGAGACTTATTAATGTGATGCAGTAATGTGTTCTTCATTTTCGTTTCTGTATTATAGGGCAACCATTCTGTTTTCTTGACGTTTGGAAAATACACCTATACATTAATGGTAGACATTGATTTTTTTTGCAATCCGCCTGTTCCACGAGGTTAGTTTGAAAAGTTCTTGGCTAGCACAGAGATAGCGTCAGGAGTACCAAATATCTATTATAGGTCACAAGTTTGATACGTTATGTAGACGGATTATTTTTGGTTATTTTAGTGCCATAATGTTTAAAACAGCTGTATTTACTCCTTTTATTGTTGCCATCAATTAACGTACTGTGGATTTATCTCAGTGATGTCCTCTGTATTTGAAGTAAATATTTTCCAGCGAGCCGTTCCTTCAGGTTCGAGAACAGTGAAAAGTCATTGAGGGCTAAATCTAGCGAGTACGGTGCGTGTAGCAGTAATTCTAGTGCAATCGATGGAGCTTTGCGGCTCCAATTACGATGTGTGAGTGGGCGCATTGTCTTGCCAGAAAAGTACTGTTTTCTTTGCTAAATAGGAAATTTTTGTCTTAATAACCTCATTCAGTTGTTCCAGCAATTCTGCATAGTTGTCTATGCGCATGTGTTTCCCTTTTCATAAACAGTCTATGAGAACCACACCCTGCTGGGTCGCAAAACGTAGAAGGCATCACTTTCCAGCTGATGGAACAGTTTTCGCCTTCTTTGGAGTAATTGCGCTTGCTTCCATCCATTCTCTAGACTGCTGTTTTGTCTCTTCCGCGTAGTGACCTCAACGCTAATAAAGCGTCGCCAAAACTCGGTTTGATTGTGTTTACATCCTGTAAGGAATCTTGAGAAACGTTAGTTTGAGTGTGTTTCTGATCAACAGTTAGCAAACGTAGTACCCATCGCGCTGATAGCTTTTCCATATGCAAATATCATGTATTATATTGCGGACACGATATATACTGAAACGTTCGCAATGACAGTAAACTTACGCGTTTCGAGTGTCGATCGCACGGGACTATAGAATTTTTCAATATTTTTATCAGTTGTAGAGGTTTTTAAGCGACTTGAGAGTTCATCGTAACAAATTAACGAACTGCCCGAATTGAATTCAGCAACCCAATTCTTTTCTGTTCAAAGTGATGATAAAGAGTCTCTCAAAATGGAATCTGAGCCGTTTTTTATTTCTGATGGCGTTAAATAGTTTATACCAAAGTATTATATGAACACGCGACATTCGATTTTACGTATTTTTCAAAAAACACCATGTTTGTTTAGGTTATTTGATCATAACAATCTAACTTTCAAATACAGATGTTTTAAATGTTGTGATCAGAATTATTACTGTTGCACACCACTATAGACAAATTATTCCGATTGCCGATCTGACGATGAGCTGTGAAGCTTGAAAGCGCTAATCGGAATAATTTTTCTGTAGTGGTGTGCAACAGTAATAATTCTGATTGTGATTATAACCACGAACACAAATTTCTTCATTAAACTTTAAATGTTATGGTTTAACATCTGAGGGTTCAAACTTGCGAAGAATTATAGCTATTTGATACACCGCGGAGTTAGCAGAGAAGTTTTTGAACTATTTTCATGTGATGTTTGAGTTTCAAACGCACAACGGGTATTTAAATATTGAAATATCAGCCAGCATTATTTTTTCTGTTTTAGCTGTGTTTGACCTTAACCTAGTTTTTAAAACAGTTGTTATAGCTTGCTTGGTCAGAAGGATAGCATTCGGAAGCGTTTGATGTAATAACACGTTCTTAGTTGCGCGACACTTCCCGACACTGTGTCTGTGCAACAGTCAGATTGCACGGTTAGTAAGATCAGATTACTTCTTTAAAAGACGGCTGTGACGGACTGTAGAGATCTGAGTCTGAATCTCACTGACGGGCTTTTGACATCACAAAAAAAAATATAAATACGTTTTTTGGTCACCCGAACAATCGGCATCTGTCTTCAGGCTAATTATAAACTAATACGTGTAAATATAAGTAAACTAGCTGTTACCCGCGGCTTCGCACGCGAATTGACTTTTAATAACTATTTTTATTGCCTATGTCTATATGGCGTTCTGTCAGCTCGTATAACAATTTTGTACTCATTAGTCAAATTCTCTCCAAAGCTGTTTTCAACACTTGTACTATTTTAACTTGTACTAAATTATTATGTTGGTGCAACAGCCTTTGGATATTTAAAAGTACCCTATAAACCCTTTGGAGATCCTTATAATGTACCTGTTAAATCAAAAACGCTAAATTCTTTATTTTAAGTGTTACTGTGTTAGAAGCATTGTACAACACATTAAACGTTATGTTTTCCTGAACTATGGCTTTTATTTATTTCAGCAGTAAACTAAAAACCAAAAACCGTTGTCACCTAACCTCACAAATGAAAACAACACGTATTTTCGCTTTGCATTAAGTAATAGGACAATTTACAATTAGTACACTTCTTCTTTCCCACATCGTAATATATCGATACAATCGCATATTATATAAAAATCGAAAGTGTACTGCAGAAATAGATAAAGGTACAGTTCCGATGCCGCTAAATATCATTTGTTTATTTACTTGTTACTATGGTAATTAATTCTGTTTTCCATGGTGATGTTGACACCTTTATACGCGTATAAATATCCCTTATAAGGGATTCCACCCAAGGCAGGTTGAAACAAGGTGAGAATCCAGCTAGGGTACATCGGATGCGCTAAATCCGTATCCACCAGGTGTGGATCCCTGATGTAGCTGTTCTCCATATTAATTATAAATAGCGTCGATCCCGATTTAGAAGTGATATTTAGTGGTGACTGGGTTATTACAACTTGCATGATTTTTAAGTAATTTCTCTCCAGGCAAAACGTCGTTCCGTTCATTGTCCTACAGTAAATAATTAATAGTATCATGCTTTCATTATCCAAAGGGACGTTGATGAATGTAACAGGATTTCAGTAAACATTGTTGCTTATTCTACAACTAATTTGATTCCTTAATCATGTCTCAGCTAACATAAGAAGTAACTTTTCAACTAAAGGTACTTTCCTTAAAAAAAGTCTATTAAAATTAGAACACTGTACAGAGCCTCTGCGCTATGGTCTAGAAGTACAAGAAAGCTACCATTTGGTATCGAGTGACATCAAACATATTTCAACGAAATGTCACTCCATCAAATTTTTTACCTGGAGGAAGGATCCAAGAACTCCCCTGTCGGTCATCAATCATTGTTGTCATAACCTCACTTGAAGTTCCGACCTTTGGAATTTCAAGCCGTTCTTCAACTTGCACATGTGTCGTCAGAATTCTGCTATTGTCCCCACCACACTTATTTGTATTATGCAGTAAAATCTTAAGGACAACATTAAAATCTAAAGATCGAAATGTTAAAGGAGGTTATGACAACGGCGTTAGATATCCATGGTAAGGATCATAAAAACCTTAATCATGTAGCTTCTCATACTGTCTAAAAAGTGCACTCGGATTAAAATTTGAACATTACTTATTTTCACCTTGATATCCATTTTCCTCAACTTGTTCTTTGTTGTCAATAATCACTGTCTTTCTTTCCTTCGTTAACGTTGCCTCACCTCTCTCCCTGTCTGCCATATCACCTCCCATTAAGCCACTCACGTCTATTGTTTGGGTATAATTCGCATAGTAAAGGAAAGCTCAACAGTCTAGTTCTTCTTGTTGAGCCAACTATGATATCTTTTTGGTTATCTGTTTTTGGGAATTCGTTTCTGCACTCACAGGCTTCTATTCCTTGTCGTCAAGTTTTCTGAGTAACCTCCACATCCTTCCCTCAGTGACTTAATCGTGTTCGACATCTTGGTCCTTTTGGTATTATATAATTGTACTGTTGAGTACTATTTTTTTCCTCCTAACCAATTGACTGTTTACTGACATTTTCTTGTCGGTTTCTGACGAATATACAAGATGTATCAACCCCTCTCAATGATTTGATCGTCATAAAACAATTAATCTGCTGTAAATAATTGTGTGATTATATGTATATCTGTTTATATATGATTGTATAAAATAATCTGTTTATATCGTGTGTACAATAACAATACATTTCTCAAGCTACTGACTGCGGGGATAAACACACCTAAGGGTCTGGTTAAAGGCACACGTACCGGTCTGGGTAGGCACTATCAGCAGTTCACCTTTGCTACCGAACAAAGAATGTATGCCATTCCACTACACGCATCACTGTAATACTACACATTTAAAATACTCCAACTTCGTTTGTGCTTATTTGCTAACCTGCTAAATGTTATGTTCTGGACGAGGCCTTTCAGTGTTTCCACCATTTTCAAGTCCTAAATCACGACTCACGACTCCAATGCAGTTGCATACAGTGAATAAAATCCTTAAATTCACGTAGCGCGATATATTCTATCTTCAGAACTATAATTAGTTTGGCTAGAGGTCCAAAATGAGTTTTCGTACATTTTTATTCACAACAAATGAAGTCAAAATGGGAGTGTGGTGAGCTGGTTGGAGTGTGGACTTGGATGGGTTTTGGATTAAGGCAGCAGTCGGCAATCCTGCGGCCGTCGATAAGGGTTGACGCGCCCGCGAATCAATTTGTAATTTTCTTTTCTTTTGAACGAACGAACGCACCCGCATTGTACCTGCTTCCAAGTACTGTTTTATTAAAGTAGTACAAACCGTTTCAAGTTTTACTTTTTTCTAATACAATAATTACTGTAGGTTGGTGTTTTCAGGAAAAGGAACTGAAACCTACATTTATGTTTTAAATGTAATTTTGTAAAGTTTTACATTTCTGTGGACTTTATAAAAATACAGCTGTTATTATGATAAATTCTTTAATTTATTTTTATTAAAATGTGATCCTGTTTAACCATTTCTTGTTTAATGTTTTGTTAGTTTTAACGTGCGTGTGCATGATGACAGATGGTTGATAACCTACTGCTAATGTGAAAAATTTTCACAAATTTATATGAAAAATACTGCAAAGCTTTTTTTGATTCGATGTTGCATGTCGCTAAATGTAAGTGCAAGTTTATGTTTGTAACTTCCAGCTATTGACCATTGATGTCCAACGTCCAGCTCCGCACCTTTATATTTTCCATTGATGGAATGGGGAGGGGTGCGCCAATCGAACTGGCCCTCAGTTATATATGCGCCCTCATAAATTCAAAGGTTGCCTACGACTGGTTTAAGGTATCGTCTGAGCGGGTTGCATAAAGATATACAAACCAGAGACACCACAATAACACAATATTGTGGTCAACAAGAGTTTAATCAATATAATCGTATAATTTCAATGAACATTATTTATTACATGTACACTCTTGTATAAATGCTTTCTTTCCCGGGCAGGTAATTATATTTTCCTTTTACGGTGATCTACAGTGCCTTTATGAACGAATTATAATTCTACACTGTCTCATATTTCATCAATGTAGAAAAATATCAAAACGTTTTCTTCAGATTTTTGTTTTTATTTCGTTGCGGTGTGTGAAACATGGACTTTGGAATACACGTATACAAGACAAACAGATGTGAATACGCGAGCATGTTGCCAGCTGGGCAAAAGCAAGGTACACACTATCGTATTGCCGTAAGTATTGATTTTATCATGCGGTCACCTTATGTTTACACTCTCTTCTTATTGCCTCTCCTTTCCCTTCTTACTGCTTCTCTTAACTCTCTCCCAACTTCAATTTTTAATGTAACAACTTCTTTTACAAATCAACTAGTCTTTCGTGTTGATTTTGTGTGAAGTTCGAATTATTAATGACAGTGTTATGCGTGAGATGAAGAACTTGCGAGATAAAGACTGAATTCGGTAAAAGAGTCAATAACCAATAAAGACTTTTAATAAAACATTTTTATCAAAATAAAACTAAATACAACAATTTTTCGTAAATAAGTGATTGTTTACGAACAAATAACAGTAAAAAGAGAATAATAACTTCTTACTAATAGTAGCAAAAACAAGTAAACACTTCGCAGAAAGCAGACGCCACTGCAAAAATGAAAACGGTAAACAACTAACTAGGCCTTGACTGCGGCTACGGTTAGGGCTAATTGTTAGAATCAAGTAAAGTGCGAATGAATTTCGTTTCCACTAGAATTTACTTGACGATTTCATTATATTCTAAACATAATTTACATAACTCATTAGGCGTCAAATCATCAGGTCATGGTCATTACAATCCATTAAACTTGACGTTACCAGTTCACAGTAGGCTTACATTCTGCAACTTTGTTTTAGTTTCTGCTTTATATCACTACATATAATGTAGTAAAGTAATACTAAAACTGTAAGAAAGTAAAACAAATGTACTTCGTACAATAATATAAATGATTTGACCCCTCTTTCTGAACTTCAACAATACAGCTGAGTAAATTATTGTTAGGAGGCGAGTTTGTAGAATGCGTAATTCATTTTCAAGTGCATTTTTACGACATCCTGAATATTGTCGGATACACAGGAAGCTAAAGTATTTGTTGGGAAATAGTAACGTAAGGGGGCTTTATTATAAAGTGCCTAATCTGGTAGATAAGGGGGTTGAAAATTTTTTATACACATTATACATTATAGAAAAATATTATGGAACGTATGTAAGACAGTTATGTGATTTGTTAAATTATTTAAACAACATTGTTTGTCAGTTCTTTTACAGAAGCACTAGATGTGTTTAAAGAGGAGAAACACTGTGGCATTCATGCGAATCGCCCGCTGTGAGCAAGTGGTGCAATATTCACCTAACCTAACCTAACCTAACCTAACCTACGTAAAATCTGTCACAGCAGTCACAAACAATTCTGTAAACACCAGTTTTTTCCTTATCAGCGACGTGAGTTTTTTTGCTGTAGTTTTTTAAAGGTTATTTGTAGTTTTGAAGGGCACTGTGATATTTAGTTTTTTCAATTACTTTTTTATTATGCGTGGTGACATATTCGTGTACTCTGTGGCTACGAACCTATCTTCTGTAACTGTGTTAACCAGTTTGCACTTATTGTTAGTTTCTAAAGAATGTTTTCTTATTAGGCTGTCTATGATTATGCTATTGTACCCCTTAACAGTAGCTATACTCTTGTTAATGTTAGTTTCTTCTACTCCGTCTTTTTGTTCGGGGGTATTCTGTAAACAAGAGCTGTAAATGATGCCTTTTTTTGAGAGTACGGATGGTGTAAATGGGGGGTGGATGTCAGTGTCTGCGGTAGGGGTGGGCTTTCAAAAAATGGCAGCATTTAACGTTCGTGTTTACAACCACGAAGAGCCTTTAAAAACACTGAAGCAAAAGCCTCACATCCCTGATGAGGAAAAACCCTGTGTCAACAGAGTATGCGAAGATTTTGGCAAAGTTTTTGTAGGACAAACAGGCAGTCGATCAATCGAACGTTTCAAGGAACATCTACCAAAGAGTTACACTTCACAGACGAAATCTAGTTTTTCTCACCGTCTAATGTTGTATAATCACAACTATACGGATTTCCACACGGACTTTAAGCTTTTTCACAATTTCAGAAAAAGGCATACACGAACGCTGTCTAAGAAGACGTTTACAAGACTTCAAAATTAGCAGACTAGTTGCTTAACGATAAACTTTCATTTAAATGAAACGTATATTGTACTGCTATAGATATTGAAATGCATAGAAGCAGTCAATGTACAGTAATAACCTCGAAGGTAACAGCATAACAGTCGACCGCCGATAGCAAAATAGTGCGCACCTGATTGTGTCGCGAAACGTAGTGCCGTAATAGTGTTTTGACAAATAACCAGAACTGAGTTGTTTAAAAAAATTTGTTTCACGACTTCTCTCAAAGGTCTGATGTTTTTATTTACGACCTGACATGAAGATTTATGTTCGAAACGCGTCGTTGTAAACGATTTTTAATGTAGTCACAATGCGGAGAGTAATCAGGTGCTTAATAGTAATAATATAGGTGTAAATTTATTTATACACGTGACTTGGATACTAATTATAATTTCTATAGGTGAATAATGCCTGTAATTGTTTTTCTGGTCGTAGGCTTTCATTTAGTAGTCACCAATTTTTAATTTCTAATATCCAAGAGATTTATAAGATACTGTGTACGCAACAATATTATGAAAACTGTGAACAGATTTCTCAGTCTATTATTATTATTCTCATGTGTGTTTTCTTCTCAGAATGATGTGGCTATCATAGTAAGAATTTTAGCTTTAGAAGTTAGTAAATGATTCCCAAGATTAATAGACCTTTTAGAAATGATGTCAGTGGTTCTTATCCAGTATTAATATGAAGCTGTGCCCACAAGAACTCTGTTGTCATTTGTCATACGTGTGACTGGGACAAACGAAAATTCGGCAGATCATGGACAGATCGATGCAAACTGGGAAATCTCATTAAATAGTTAAAATCGGTTTTACATTCCGTTCTGTGTGTTAGAGCACTACATACTAAGATAACAATTTACAACACTGCGGCACAATTTAGTAGCAGTAAGAATGAAATATAGGTGGCAACAACAAAAATTAAGGCAGTAGAAATGAATTCTGTTTTCTCCACAGGAAGACAATGAGGAATCAAAAATAAAATATAGACATGCTGTAACGTATAAAATAATAATTACTGGTACGGGATAAATATGTAAGTCGATTAGATCAAGAAGCGTATGTAGTGAAAGTAACAGATTCATTTGCGAAGGTAGAGAGAGAAGGTAGACATAAAATATTGGTAGTAAAATAAAATAAATAGGAAATAGTAAAGTAGACGAGTGTAGTAAGGAGAGTCTAGAGTGTGGGAGAACAGAGGTGAAAGAATAAGTGGCTGAAACAATGCAGGGAACCTGTAGAAATCGTTATTTTATAAATAAAAGTTGTTTTGTAAGCTTCCGTTCTTTTCTCTTCTAGGTTAGCAGCCCATAGGCTGGTTGGCAACAGCTCGCCATTCTTCACGCTTCTCTACTTTTCTTTTCAACTAAAAATATGACGTGCAGTTCATATCGACCATAAGCTGTTTCACGTAGTCTAAACGGGGTCGTCCTCTGTGATTCTTCCCTTCAATTGTTCCATCTATTATTCTCTTAACCAACCCATTGTGTCTTAGTATATGCCCTAGAAACTTAGCTTTTATGCTTTTTAAATTTCGTAGAAAGCTCTTTCTCTCCCGAGCTCTTCTACAAACTTCCTCATTCGTTATCTTCTCCCTCCAGCTAATTAAGATTCCGTTACAAAGTAAATACGAGATTAGTATTATAAAGAAATAGTGTACATTGAACCGCAGATTTAAACGTTAGATTTCTTGGTAGACATAAATAACCATTATTATTTAAAAGGAAACAATACTCTGAAGTAAGAACAAACAAAATATCGATATATTATGTTTTATACAAATATTCTTAAAATTGTTCATAGCACGTTAAAAAATGCTGTATCCCTGTTTACTTAAATTAATATAATAGAAACACAACTCCGTACTTTCCCACTAACCATACACACAGACTGATTTTCAATTATGCGATTGTTGGCATCGATATGTAGAGAATATCGCATATAATGTTTGTTAGATAATACAAGTCGTGAAAATTCATTTGTGTATATTATAAAACAGTTTTTGACGATTGCAATCGTACTTAAGTGTTATATTGTTTACGTAAAATTCTGCTAGCAATAATATACCCCGATGTGTGCCTCAGACGCCAAAAGTTGGCTTTCGTAGGTTAAAGATGTAAACCAAAACTACACATGGAAACCAATATGCCTTTAAAACATTACTCATTTTTGTGAGGTCCTTGCAAAAAAAGCAACTAGAAGCAAAGCCTGGCTGTTGCCTGTTGTCTGTTACTATACATGACTTTCTTTTTTGTGACAGAACTGGTTTTCACTAGTAACAGTAATTCTTGGTTTTTGTGTACATCACAGAAAGAAACAACCAACTCGAAGTAAGGCTTGGTAGCCCTATCCTGTTACTACACTTCCACCCTTTTTGTAAGAGAACTTGTTTTCCACTAATACTCCTTTTTTCATTAATTCTCGGTTTTGAGCAGATGACAGGAAAAGCAACCAACTCAAAGTAAGGCGGGATGCCGTACACATCTCTCATTTTTTGTTTCGCACGAAAGAGATGTTTGTTATCTTTGGTTCCAGTGAAGAGGTCCCGAGATTTCACTGAATAACTTAAAAGAGTATTGGCTACCTAAGGAATAACAAATCTTGTTTTCATTTGTCAATACGTTGATCATTTTTTTTTGTTTTAATCTTATTATTGAGAAATAATTGTACTTTTTACTTTACATTTTCTGTTGTTATTTTTGTTCAAAAACCGTTATGTTCCTTGTTTTTAATGTTACTTTCTTTCAACCATTGTGTATTCACATTAAATGTCATATTTTTTCTAAATATGGCTTCTATTTCTTTGAACAGTAAGCTAAAAACCTCAAACCATATACTACCTAACCTCATAAATGCAAACAACACGTATCTTCCCTTTACATAAGAAATAGAATAATTTATAATTAGTACACTTCTTGTTCCTCATATCGTGGCATATCGATACAATCGCACATTCAAAACATCGAACATTTAGTGTAGGTACGGATATTGGGAAAGTACCTATAACTCGTATATCATTACCGTGCAGGTAAGGCTTTTGTGTGGAGAAACGACCAAGTTAACTGCATATTGCACAAGAAAATGTGCACTACTAAGTGTAGAGACTTCCATAAATTCTAGTAACATATCCAAAAACATTTCCAAAGTGTTCTTCAGTTTTTTTTTTCAATACCGATACGGTGAGTGGAAGACCAACTTTGAAATATACATATATAAAGGCTCGAGCGCTCGCGCACACACATACATACACACACGAACGCTGCCACCTGGAGAGAAGCAAGTACAGTATTCGTAATCGTATCACAGTATGTATTGATTTTGTCATGCGGTCACCTAATGTTTACACTCGGCCCGTATTCCCTTTCACCATTTCTTAACTCCGTCTCCTCGCTCATTCTCATTCTAATTCTCTCGCTCTTCTTTCACGTAACGCTTTCCTCTTTTTCGCTTATATTACACTCCTTCTGTTTCCCCCTTTCGCAGGTTGTCTTTTTCTCTGCTAAATCACATGCATCTCTATCAGCAAAAAATAAACAAATGAAAAAATACAAAGAAAAGTGATGGGTCCGGGCAGTGTAGAGCATTCACTTCTAAAGCCAGTCGTCGTGGGTTTAAAAGCACTTTAGGATGCGTCGATGTAACAAGCGGCCGCGTTCGGGTTAATCAAAGTGGTGACTATAGCTCTACCCTAAATATTGTCTAGGAAAATGAGTAGATTACAAAACACAAAAAATAAAAATTTAATACGACGGCTATTTGTTTTTCAACCTCCGATAGACCAACAAACAGACACATGAATGACATCAATAATTTTATTATACACAAAAGTTGTATATATACGTAAACGACTTTTATACATATTTACCACCATTGTTGAGGCACTCATCATAGCGAGGCACCAACTTTTCTATGCCCATGTTGTAAAATGTTCGCTTCTGAGTAGTCAGCAAATCTGCCACACCGGACTTTAACTCATCATTGGAGTCAAACCGTTGCCAACCTAACCAATTTTTCAAGTCAGTGAACAAACGGTAGTCACTTGGTTCTATAAGGTGGGTGATCAAGGACTTCCCAACAAAATTTATGAAGCAGGTTTTGTGTAAGTGCAGCTGCGTGAAGTCCTGCGTTGTCGTGCAAGATGACAACGCCTGACGACAACATCCCTCGTCTTTTCTTCTTGATTGATGTTCTCAGTCGTTTTAAAGTTTCACAGTATGTAGCTGCTGTGACGAAAGTTCCCGGCTCCGTAAACTCGATTAGCAAAATTCTCTTACAATTCCAAAAGACCCAAAAGACAGTAGACATTAACTTTCTATTGGTCAAAGTCTGCCTAAACCTTTTTGGTTTGCTAGGCAAGTGTGTGTGCATCCTCTGTTTTGATTGTTCCTTTGTTTCCGGATTAACAAAACGAATCCATGTCTCATCTCCTGTCACTATACTGTCTAAAAAACTTACTGATTTGAAACTTTGATCATAAATGTAACCTCCCGTAGAAAAGAACAAAAGTTTTGAAATTGCTACTGAAGGATTACGTGTATGATAATAATCGGGATAATAAGATAACAGGATAATAATCATAAAAAATGTCAATTGATAACTATTTATCTATGAATTGTGACCTTTGTGAGACCAATTATTTGTTGGAAAAGTGGATTTGGGCAGACATCGAAGTGAAAGTTGAATTAAGGGAACTAGCTGAAAAACCAAAGTGTTAAGCCACTTAACATAGCCTCCGACCAAATATTACACTTCAAAAAGCATCTGTATATCTGAAAATTAGAAAACCGCTGAACAGAGAGTGAACAAGCTCCTTACCGCATCATGACAAAGAACATCAAAAACTCAACACCATTTCCCGTTCGCTACATAATTTATTTCATAGCGTCTCTGCCAAGTATCAGATCCCTTCCTGTTTTTATTGTTATTCATTTTTACTTGTTATTCTTCTAAGTTCTTCTTCAATACATGCTGGCAGATGGCACTGGAGAAAGCCAGACAGATTGGGAAATACACAGACAAATGGATTGATAGATAGGCAGGGAAAAGACAATATGTACAGATAAAATTTTAGTTATTATTATAATTTGTATTTAGGTTATACATTTTGTAACCTGAATATTGATTTGCTGTTTGAAAATTTGTCCGTATACGGGATTTTTGTCTTTTGATCTTTGTGTGCTTTTCTGTACATTAATATACTAGCTGTTACCCGCTGCTCGCACGCGAATATTTGACTTTTAATAAGTATTTTAATATAATTTTTATTGTCCATGTCTGTATGGCGTTCTGTCAGCCCGTATAACAATTTGTTCTCATTAGTCAAATTCTGTCTAAAGCTGTTTTCAACAATTGTAGTAGTTTAACTTGTACTACATTATTATGTTGGTGCAACAGCCTTTGGAGATTTAAAAGTACCCGTTTATGAAGCCTTTGGAGATATTTATAAAGTACCTGATAAATCAAAAACGCTAAATTCTTTATTTTAAGTGTTACTGTGTTAGAAGCATTGTATAACACATTAAACGTTATATATTCCTCAACCGTGGCTTTTATTTATTTCAGCAGTAAACTAAAAACCAAAAACCGTTGGCACCTAACCTCACAAATGAAAACAACACGTATTTTCGCTTTGCATTAAGTAATAGGACAATTTATAATTAGTACACTTCTTCTTTCCCACATCGTAATATATCGATACAATCGCATATTATATAAATCATCGAAAATGTACTGTAGAAATGGATAAATGAACAGTTCCGATGCAGCTAAATAACTTTTGTTTATTTACTTGTTACTATGGTAATTAATTCTGGTCTCCATGGTGTTGTTGAGCTCTTTAGTAGTAGTATTTAATAAATTTCATTACTTATTCATTGCTTCATCAGAAATACGTATAAACATAAATTTTATAATCGTTTAAGACAATTACAAAATATATAGACGTACTGTATACAACACTACAAAATATATCAATACAATCGCATATTAAAAACTGCAGGAACGGATAAAGGTATAGTCCGATGCCGGTAAATATCATTTGTTTATTTACTTGTTACTATGGTAATTAATTCTGGTCTCCATGGTGTTATTGATATCTTTATAATCGTCAACGAAAAGGCATAATTAAAAGGGCCTAAATTGTGCGAACGGGACAACATATCAAATTCCAAGTTAGACAGTATTTTTTGCTTGTGTAAAGGTTACCTGTGCAAAATTTTGTGGCAATCGATGTAACGGTGTGGATTTGTATTCAGTATTCATAAATCTTCAGACTTTGATTTTTATATATATAGATTGTAATTTGAATTTTTCGTTTGCTAATTGCAAATTTTGCCCTTGATCTTGCTTATGATTGCGCATTGTGAACCTTGTATATTGTATGTGATTAAACTTTTATTTTTTTGCCAAAATGTTCTTCTGTGAAAGTTGGCTATGAGTTATGAATAGTTATGTATTTTTGGGTGTTATTAGACTCAGTATTTAGATTATATATTTGGTATATTATGTATTATGTGTATATATTATGTATTTAGAATATATATATTCATGTGCTGTTTGTAAATTTGCCCTTATCAGGGACTTTCCTCTTTTGACTTTTGTGTGTTGTTCTATATTAACATATTATACTGTTATTTAAATTCTGGTATAGATGGTTTGATTTACATCTATCCTGTTTACGTTAATGTTAATGGAAAACGCTTCCTATTAATTTTATTTAGTAAAACAAATTAATCAGATCGTTAGTAAGAACGTCCGAAGTTTAAGTTCAGAAATGTTACCCAAATACTTTTTCAAAATAATATTTTATATTTCATAAACGTTTGCCAACGCGCAAACAGCTAACATTTGAAAACAACCAATGTGAACATATAAGTGAATTCTCGTTGCTAAACAAACACAGGCACTGTAGAGTTTTTTCCGATTTACAAATATTTGAAACTCCGACGACGATACGCCAAGTTTAAACAAAGTGCACTCAATTTGTGTAGCAAGTACGGGGTATTGAAATATACTGCGGCACACCGCTGGAACGTAGTAGCAGCCGGTTTTTTTATATTTTATAGCCTCGCAAGTCTTCAACCTGCTCAACCAGCCACTTGCGATACTTCTCCACTTGGTCACCCTCGTTTCTTGTACACGTCAAAACACCGTACAATCTGTTTTAATGCGCGCACGCGAGGCCTGTCTGACCACATGGTTCTGTTGATTTTAACAAAATCATCTCTTACTGTGTCCACTGTTAAGTAGCGGAATGTCTGGTTTATCTGTAGAATCTCACCTTCCATCCTACAGACCAGCGCACTTTCAGACTATTCCCCGGTACTGTTTCTATGCTTATGCTGAGCATACAGATAACATTAGGTCTACTAGCGAGACGGACTCCTTCCATCGCTGCTTTTTTATTAAGAGCGGACGTTTCGGCATTCTTGACGTTTGCGCTTGAGGCGTGCTGCGGGTTCGTGCGCGCGCGCGCGCGCGTGTGTATGTGGTCATATAGATTTAATATTTGATAAATTTTATTTATTTATTTTTTGTTTGTTTGTTACCTATATATTACGTAAATACCTTAGCGTGGTTTGACTCTCTATCGGTTGTGGTGATATGTTTATTTTTGGTTTTTGCCTGAAGACGGCTAGCGATTTGTTGTGTAGCCGAAACGTCCGCTTTTTAATAAGAAGACAGTTATGGAAGAAGTCCGTCCCACTAGTAGGTCTGACGTCGATAACCCATCACTGAGGTCTTTTAAAGATACATATATCGTCATGGTTACGTGACGCTCTGCCCGTAACGTATGTGAGTCAGGATTATACAAACCTCTGGATCAACGGGTATGCAGCGACTCTGTGACGCTCCTGGAAAAAATAATTAACATAATTTTACTCAATATTGATTTTCAAAAATAAACAAGAAAACATATTAAAAAGCTTAAAAATATTTATTTCACAGGTAATTTATTGGCTTACGTTACACTTTCACTTACACCTTACAATAAAAGATTTGAGTTCTTAATGAGAAACTTGAGCTTGTCTTTTCTTACACAAAAGTTCAATTCGTGGTGGAATTGAAGACACGCACGCGCGCGCGCACGCATTTCTTGGTCAACTGAGGGAATTCTCTCGCGTTTCATGTGTTTTAAAGACATGTGACTGTAAAGTCCAGATATAATAGGTATGCAAATTAACTAAAATATGGGCAAAGCAGATACAAAAATTTCTGTCCGTTCATTCGTTACATATTTGTTTTTAACTGCTTTCTTAATTACAAAAATTTTTAATAAATTCATTTTTTGCATTTGTCTATGTTATGTTATATTACGTTTTTTGTGTTTAAAAAATGGTTTTGATTTAAGCAATGATCCGTTAAAACTCTATTTTCTGTATTATGTAAAAATCCCTTGTTTTCTTCAGAAATGTGATGTTTAAGAGGGCGGCCACATTGTCCGATATAAATACCGCCATATTCTGCACAGTGTATTTGGTAGATTCCGTTCTTTCTAGTATGTTTGATTTTGATTTATTTGTGACCAGTAATGAGAATCTGATGTATCTGATGTAATCTGAGATTCAACCATTGGTGGGAATCCAAGATAGGAAATAACCTAAACTGGCCAACAAGTTTCCAATAAAATAGTAAAAAGCAGTGACTGGAATGATGTTAAACTAAAATGCATTGGAGTGTAAACAAACTAGAGAATATAAGGAGCATTCCAGTTACAAAAAGTAATAATATAAAGCAATTTGTGTACAGTATAAATGTAAATTGTAATAAATATAAGAATAGTTAATATGAGGCATCCATTTCCAAAAGCCTTCTTGTCCAATCCACAAAATTTTAGAGAAATCAGCAAAATGTACTAGCACATTTAATTTGCTTGTAAAGTGTAAGATTTTTTACAGTATTATTAATCAGACCCCTAGAATTATTTTGTAACATTTTGAGCGTAAGATGTTTATTAGTTTTCTAGAAATAATAAAAAATTGTTTGGACATGGGTTGTTTTGGAACTGTTTTAAGGACAAGATGCATATTGAAACTGTAGGAAGCCATCTTGTACTGGACAAGAGGCTCTCTGTACCTGTACTAAATGAAAATGAGATAAAAGTTATTTAAATCTAATTATTTTTTTATTTAATTTTTTTTTAGTATAATGACTGAAACAATATTGAATATTTTACAGTAGCTTTCAGGACATTACTCAGTATGTATAATGTAAAAGCAACAAAAATTATTTTTAAAAATATTTAGTATTAAATATTGTCATTACTTATAATGAATGTCTTGCTTTTAGAGAAAATAATAAACACTCATAATTGTCTTGCAGTAAATTACACTGTATCTCCCAAATCTTCCATTGGTCCTCCGGCATTCTCATCGTCTGAATCTTCCTCCTCTCTGAATGTACCACAGTAAATGATATCCTTGTAGAACTTCAAGTAAGGAATATCCTCCCAGCCCTCTCCAAAGTGTAGTTGAAGTAATTTTTTCACATCATTTATTTTGGTTTGTTTTACAGCAATACCGCGTCTGATAATGGAAGGGATAATGTCTCTGACAGTCTTGTTTCGCTTACATACTTTTTAAGCCATGCCAGTGTCTAAGTTGTACGCACTTTCACCTCTTACAAGAACTGGTGCACTTGGAACTTTCCCTCGGGTGATTATGAACCTCTTGGATATCGCAAACTTGAAGTGCCACTGAGCAGGCTTCAGCAAGACGTCTCCTGTTGCTGTCTTCCAGGCAAATACTTGAAGGTCCTCTCCAATTTTCATAGTTTTCCCATGTTTTAGAAAAACAACATAGTAATCTTCAGGAGCAATTATTGTATTCATTGTTAGTAACTCTTTTTCTATTCGCCCAAACACTCTATCAGGTGGGATGAACGAATGACCAGGGATGGGGAAAAACAGCTGAACTTCCCGAATATTGTTTGGAGCCACAGAGAGCCATTTCATAAGCATTCCAATCATGGTTGAGTTCTTATTCTGACCCCCACAACCATCTGCAAATAAGCAAACAATTTCATACTTGCTCATGCCAGTGTTTGTTAGTTGGTGGTAGACACAGGATGCAATCTCATTTGATACTTTGTGACTATCTGCCTCAGTCCAAGTGTAGATAAAAACTTGATCTTGCCGCTGTGTTCCCTTGGATGTACCTTCACAGATAGTAAAATTATATAGGTAAAACTGCCGAGAATAATGTGCTGCCTGGTCTGGAACTTTTGGCAGAACCAAATTTTTCTGACAGTCAAAAGACAAAGTCAGTGTTGCTTCTTTATCTGAGTGCAAATACTCAAAAAATGCATTTGCACGTCGCTTATGATTTTCATAATCTACTTCAAGGTTTCTATCAGTTCTGTTAAGCTTGACTTTTTCTTCGAATTCCATACACTTTGAACATCGGTCTGCAGCTGGAGACTCAAAACTTATATTGTACTGAGAGACAAATATATTCCGAAAATATTCATAATTTACTTTCAGACTGTCCTCTGAACGAGAATTGTTGTATGTGTCATGAAGCTTTCTTATTGAAAGATTACTGCCCAGGTACTGTTTGTTGGTGGAGGTATTTCGACAATAATGCGATTCCAAAGGCACAAGGCTTTCAATAAATGATTTCACTGATTGTCTTTTACCATCAAATAAAAGTGAACAGTGATCTCCACCACGATTTTCTCTAGCAGGAGTTCCAGATTTAAAATGGTCTCTACACACTCTCTGAATCCATTTTTTAGCAAGGCCTGTAATGTCAGTAAAAGCTTGTTGACATATTTGCACCTGCTGAGTTTCGCCATTACGTGTTAATGTCATAAAATATCTGTGCCAAGCCTGGGTGTTTCGCTTGCGATCCCCTCTACAACGCAGGCGTTTGGGTGCTTCTAAAGTTGTATACTTCAAAATAAAATTGTCTTGATCAATTTTAACTGATCTATAATCAACTGACTTTGGATAAAATATAGCATGAAATTTCCTCACATCTTGCATTGTCACTTCACTACAGTGAAAGTCTTTCCGCTCTAAATGATTGCATGTAGGTCTTGAAGGGAGTCTTTTTGATGAATACAGTTCTTTTTTCATAACATTCTTCTTCCGCTGAACAGGGTTTCTTATTTTTTTCTAGCCTTACCTTCCTCTGCTTGTGTAACAGATCCAGTACTCCTAACCTCACATTCATTAGCATCTGTAATGTTTGTAAGCTGAGATTCTTCATCCATCTCAATATTAAATTCAAACCAACACACTAAGTTCACTTAAAATACACTTAAACTCACAAAACACATTAAAAATACACAAAAATGTTAAAACAGTACAGTAAAAATCATAGACTGCTAACACACATGTTTGAAAGAATGTAACAATGAAACTGATCGTTGAAAAGCTTTCCTGTTTGATGCTAGCAAATAAAGAATGTTTACCAACCTTAAAAGTAAAATACTTGCCAATAGAAGTTACTATACATGAGAAAAAAATATTTTTTTCCTTCCTTGTCTACAGCTATGAAATGTGGACAAGAGTAGTTTTGAAAACTGTTTACATTTGCACACTGCATATGTCTGAGGGACAAGATGCCATTTGTTTCTGTAATTCTGAAAATACCTGGCTCCGCCATTTTGGTTTTTGGAATGTGGACGAGAGCCAGTTTTTAACTGTATGACAAAATATTCTACATTTGAATGTGATTTTCATTAGGTTTAGGAACTTTTGGAACTGTAAAGTATACATATTATGAAACCAACGAATTAGAGGAATACAATGGTGCCAATATCTCAAAATATAATTTTTGTGGACAAGATGCCTTTTGAAAATGGACGCCTCATATAAGAAGGTGATAAAAACATAGAAAATTATGGAAGTAGGCCTAAACGAAAAGTGACAATTTTAACGAATCACCTCCTAAAACTTTAATGAGAAGGGGTGATAGTTAATAACTGAATAGACATAATAATTATTTATCCGAAAATGAACAATATAAATAAAATAAGGTAGAAAATAAGATATGTCATTAGTTCGTAAGAAATAGTAAGAAATTCATTTTGTTAATCGTTATCAGAACTATATGGTGAGGTTAACCAAGATACTCGTGATAAAAAGATAAAAACGATAGTAGTCATGAAAATAATATCAGTGTATTTATAAGTGAATTATTCAAATTATGAAAAAAGAATTAATTACAAGTCCGTGCCGAGTGTTACCGAGAGTTCACGAAAATTAGAACAATTAGCCAATCAGGGGCCGTTATTAATTACTAGGTACAGAATCTCGACACAGGTAAGACCATCAGTTCATCTCAAGCCTCGACGCAGACTCCACGCTGGTAATCGTAACCAAAAAGTACTGTATTGATAGACGATAGCTGACGAAAGGTCTAACCTAGAAATGCCAAGTTGAGGTTATGTCGGATAGAAGGATAGTGAAAGTTTTCTTTAACTAGTGACCTAAAACGGAGTATGTGCGCATAGGTAGTGAGCGAGAATGAATTAATCAAAATTAATCTTATTCAAATAAAAAAGAAAATTTTGTGAAATAGTGATACTACCAGAACGACTTAGTACGCAAGTATGAGTGACCATGGCAAATATTTTAAATAAGTAATCCAGTAATTAAGAAACGTTATTAGCGAAATTAATTAATAAACGTAGATCAAATATAACCCAACCTATATGGAAAAAAGAATTTAATAATTAAAACAAACAATTAATAATTAAAAATCTGATCATTAACAAACTTTAACTTTCTAATTAAGTAATGAACTTGTAGAATAATAGACATTGAATCGTCAATGAGGGAATTAAAAGAAACCCTGGACATATAGTATCTAAAGTGTTATATTGTGTTTAAATGTAAGATTATTGCTAAATGTAATATAATCATTAACCATATGAGTGGGTAATTTCCACATACTTGGTAATTTGTTTATATCCAAATGTAAGAAAATAAAATTATGAAAGTATCACTAGATTCCCATTATAATTGTGTTATACGAAACTGTTAACATATTTAAGGAATTTTTAATCATTTAAAATCAAGTAAGTTAGGTTACAATGAAACCAACTTAACCTACAATTCCAATAAGGAACACTTGTTCAATGTTTATGTTTTTTTTTTTTTTTTGTTAAAGAATTATAATAATGTTCTCACTCTCCTAATACTAACTATCATAGTAGTGCATTGTTTTGACTTGAGTGTATCTTGCACTCTAAAAGAACCTGCGTTGTTTATTAATTAATATATCGAAATGTTAACGTCCAGAACGGTAGATAGTCCGATTCAGTCTGGAAACCCTGAGATCTAATTATTTGAAAGAGTCCATCAACAACATTAAAAATTTTAAAAGAAAGTAAACAATATTATTGTATAACAGCAATCATTAATAATGAGTTCGATGAATAAAAAACCAATTCATAACCTATCCAAGAGTTTGACTATTATTGTAGTAGACTAAGACTTTACAGCTTAGGTGAACGACACATCGTTGGCAGCAGTGGCGGCGGCAAGAAGTTGATTTAAATTCTTCTCACTTTATTGCTAGTAATACACCTCAACATTACTATTAACCAACCGTCACAACTAAGTATTAAGATAAACCAATACTTATGTTTTTTCAATGAAAGGGTACACCAATAGGCTCATCTCAGCGACGAGCGAAGAGCAGAATTATAATACACATTCAGCGAACCCGAGCAACACACCAACCAACGAAACAACATACAACCGAACTCGTAATACTAATATTTAAATAATAACCACACTTTAACGAGAGAGGATCTATCTCTACTAAACATTCACTAACTTAGTGGGTAAAGTAAACTAGTATGCTAGCTGGGCTACAGAACTCGCTCACTTTTTTTTAACTAATAAGCCTACATTTATTATTTGGTAAATTTTCATATTAGACAATTTTTCACAACATTATCAATTATCAGAAAAATTACAAAAACCTGATTACCCTACTACTTTTCGTTAATAAAGTAACAGTCGTAATGAGATAATAAACGCTAAACTTTTCCCACAATCTGATTTGTGTTAAAAATTTCCTTTAGTCTCACACTCGGATGGACTTTTACGATTTTTAAATTCTTCATGCTATTTTTGGGACCTGTGCTAAAACAATTTTTTTTTAAATTTCCAAACTTGAACACTACATTCAGATTTTGGTTAAAATTCTCTTTCATTTAATATTTCACATGGAATTTGCGATTTCATTACACTCATGATGGCGTACCAAAATTTTGAAATTGCTAAAACTTAACATTACATTCATATTTTAATTAAAATTCACTTTGAATTTTATGCGTTGCACGAATTTTGGGTGTTTATTAACATTGTCACCCACTTTTTGTTCCAAAAATTTAAAAGTTAAAAAATAAAGGAAAATTCATATTTTGGTTAAAATTCTCTTTAATCTAATACTCCACTTAGTCTTTTGGGATTTAAAAAAAATTTGGATCCTCTCACTTTTTGCGTTTCGAGTCACATTTTTTGGAGGATTTTTCTAAACAACAATATGGTACTGTATGGTGAAAGTATGGACACGTGTGGCCGAGTTACAAAAATCGGCTGATGTTTTCGAAAGTTATCGTAAGACGTAGCCCAAAATAGATAGACAGACAGACAGGCAAATGACAAAGGGTCGAGTTGCTAGTAGGCTCCCTGAGGTGTTAAACTTGCTCAGAATTTTACAATTTTTGCAAAATTTTGACTTTCATTTTTAGCCCTTTAATGATAAAAATTTTCAAGCAACACTACAATCGGATTTGGGTTAACATCATCCCAGCATTCTGATGTACAGCACAAATTTTTATGAATTTGTTGTTTTCTAAAACTTTTAAAATTTCAAATCTAAACATATTTCAAATCTAAACATTCAGATCGTGGTTAAAATTATTTCTAATTTGATATCCCACTTGGATTTTTTGATTTTCTCAAAATCTTGGTAGACTTTTTAAATTCTAGTGCCTCAAAATTTAAAAAATTTTAAAACTGAACCGTATTTGCAGACTGCGTTAAAAGTCTGTTTAATTTTATAACTCCACATTGGCATGTTGCAGTATTTTTAAAAGAACGATCCCTCACACTTTTGCCTCTTGCATTATGGGAGAAGAAATTAATTTAACCTACAATGGGGTTCTGCAGGTTATATGTATGAATACGCATGCCACAGAAATCGGCTAATGCATTCAAAATTTATTTTGAGACATACTGTAAATAGATTGACAGACAGACAAATGCGAAACGGTCGAGTTATAGTGAGAGCTCGTTTCGCTCGTTCAAATGGACGTAAGCAAATTGGCTAATGAGAACAGACTATATAATTTTATTAAAAAATTACAATTTTAAACATTCCTAGCACAGTTTTTCTTTTCTTACTAGGTTATTTTCTATGTTCAAATTTTATTTGATTGAAGATCTCCTCTTAGTGGTGTTATAAGATAGTTTTTCCATTTATCAATAGTTTCGTTGTTCCTAAATCATTTGCACATTATTTTACAAAATCCATCTGAAGTCTTCGTACTCAAAGCCTATCTAGTGTTATCTGTTCCTTATAAATTTAGTTATCATCTTTCCTCGCTTTTTCGTTAATTCATCTCTTACTTGGTGATTCTATTAGTTCATCTTGTTTCTTTTATTGCATGCCTCCAGCATTATGCAAAGCGTTTATACATTACTACATATTACACATTATCCCACCTCTGTGCTTCCAGCATCCACATTTCTGAACCACAGAAAACTATACTCCAATTTGAACTACTGCTTGGTTTTTACGATGAAAATGCTGATATTGTTTGAACATATTAGTGGGTTTTTGTTGCAGAGCATAGTTATAGTTTCATGTTTTCTTTGTATTACATCCTCCGTGCTTTCCCATGCTACTTGTAGGTACTGTAGGAACTGATCTGTCCGAGTTGATTCTGATCATAGTTTAGCTGACTGTTTCCAGGATACTATAACTTCCGTTTTCTGAATTATCATATTTCCTTTCTTCCGCGTTATAAAATCCTAACGAAAGATCCGTTGTCTTTCCATTCATAATTCACTTGCTATCAATAACGTATCTGCTATAACTTAATGTTTTAAGACTAAAGAATATGCTTTAATGTTAGTGTTTGTGTTTTGTAAGTTTTATTAATTAAAAAAAAAAGTTATTTTACTTTAACGGTCTTGGCCAGTGCCGGATTATCCATAACGTTAGGGTATGGTGCAGTACTGGGCACCAAGGACTCAGCTATTAGAGGGGGCACCATCCAGCTGCATTGACTAAGCGAAGCAAAGTTTACAATCACATTATGCAATTGTTTGGTTTTCTTACGTAGTTATTAACCTTGGAGAGTTTCGAGTTGTAAAATCAAGCGAAAGCTCTTATAGAAGTTTACTCCAATAATTTGAATAACGATCTTCTAATAGAATTGAAGCACTTTGTGCCACGAGTAAAACTGCAAGAAAGAGGTTTTTTTTTTCAAATCGTTCTAATGAAGATGATAGATTCCTTGTAACTCCAGTTTCACCGCTCAAAGTATTAAACTGGATTATTGATTGCAAAACGACTGATTTATTTCTGAATAAGCAATACATTGCTTATCGTCTGACTTTTGCGATTCCAATAGCTACTGCAAATCTGAAAGATCATTAAAACGCATTAAAGATATGTTGAGTTCAACTATAGGAGATGAGAGATTATCTTCGTTAGCAAGGCTAAATATTGAAAGCGAGATACTTGAATTGCTCGATTTAGAAGAAATTATACAAGACTTCGTTAAGGCAAAATCAAGAAAAACTGGATCGATTAGTATTTTTTAAGCTTAAGTACTGTTTTGGTCATTGTAATCACTGTTTAGCTAAATATTTGTTGTCAAAATAATTGTGAACTTTTTAAACTGTGTATGCCGTTTGTCAGTGTAAATAATGGATAAAAGGTTTGTTAAGATGCGGCCCGTGGGACCAAAAAAAAATGTTAATAAGAAGAATGATCCATCACGTGAGGACCAAAAATGTTCTGATAGGAAGTGATGCCTTGCGGTGCTATTGCCAGGATGCAGAATAATGAAGATAGTGGACTGTATAATACATTTATTAAGATTGTTGTACACTTAACTCTGAGCGCTGAGGTTGGCTATGTCTGGTTGAGATTTAAGTTTTAAATGAACGTGTCGCTAAGAAAGCTAAATGGTAGATGAGGCGCAAATGTGCGGCATTCAAACTACGTCAAGAAATGTTAAGGCCTAAGGCCTATACGAATGTCGTAGATTGTCGTCAGACTTGAGGCGCGAGTACGCGGCACTCAAATTACATGAAATCGAGAAATTAGCAGTGTACCGCTAATTGGTGCAAGTCTGCAAGAAATGTTGTGGCCTAAAGCCGACATTGATTGTCTGACGACAAGAAAAGTGAAAAGACAGAACGAGACAGCAAACGTTGTGTCTGCTGCCCGCCGACGCTCGGTCAACTGTAACGTTGAACGTTGTATAAACTGATAGCGCAATATCAGAAAGCACAGATTAGCCAACCTCTGAATGCGAAAATTACCACATTACTGTCCATAACTGCCCGCAAAAAATCATTAGATTTTTTAATACATTTTAATAACTTATTGTAGAAAAATACAGAGTTCTTAATAATAAAGGTTAATCTCAGTAGGCTGCATTGAACCTTGAGTTGTAGTCTTAGATAACTGTTATGACATTAACTGCTTAGCGATAAGCTTGAGTGATGATAAGAGTTAAGCAGGCCAAGGTTGGCGTGCAACTTGATTTGAGCATGAGTATAATTGCAAAAGTTAGCAATGTATTGCCAATATATATTGTATGTATACAATATTGAACGATGTAAGACATGAAAATACATAATTTGACAATGTTTAATGATGAATAATCGGTGACTCATCACATGATGGGCCCGATAAATTGTAACATTTATGCAAGACATAGTGGTTAGCTTGAACCAGTTAAGGCCAGTAGACCTATACAAGTAGTATTGAATACAATGAACAAACAAAATTATTATAAAATTATACATGTAAAGACATAAATTTAGCATGACGCCATATAGTTTGAACGATGCATGCTATCCTGAAGTTTCAGGAATATACAATAAATTGTTATGTGAAAACAAGCTATACATAGTTGACTGATTGCAAGCACAAATTTTAATGACATGTATGTCATAATTAAAGCATGAATAATAATTGTGCAATGCGTGATCACAAAATGCAAAATACAATATAAAATGCAATATAAAAATAAAAATTTCAATCACTTTCTGCTACAGTCCGTTTCTTGATGTATATAATACTATAATACTTATAACTAATTTACCTCAAGATATATTTTTTCCTTTAGGAACATGTTTCGGGAGATCTTGAGAAGATGGGAGAACAAGATCTCCCGAAACATGTTCCTAAAGGAAAAAATATATCTTGAGGTAAATTAGTTATAAGTATTATAGTAAAAATAAAAATATAGGCGTGGCGTGGTTATAGACAGTAGATGCGGACAAAACAATATGTTTTACATAGATACAAGTTGTACATAATAAATACAATGGAAATTGGTTTAGATAATTACAAATATATGAATACAAGGCACAATTGCATAAGTGACAAGTACAACAATGTGGTTATACAAATGTAATACATGGTTTTTACAGCTGCAGACCATGCGAATATTATAACAAAATTTTTACATAAAAACAATAGTAAGCAAAAACATGAAGCATAAATCAAATGTTGCATATACGAAAATACAAAAATAATTAAAGCCTTGCATATTAAATAAACTGACACTTGCTTGAGTAAAACAAACAGTTTCTGAATCAAAGATGTACGAATTAAAGCTTACGCTAAAAACAAAGGGCTTTATAACTAACAAAATCTTCTTAGAACATCTGATTTATGCGCGTTTGACAAGTATATACAAGGGAAAATAAACTCCTTTTTTTTACTGTTCGTCCCTAGTAGGGACCAAACATAATTTATGGATTGGTCTGCGATAGGTGCCAGTAGGCGTGCGAACGTCTACAACTCTAATTAAGTTGTCTGGGCCGGGAAATGTGGCGGTAATTACACCAAATTTCCATGCTAATGGAGGCAAGTTATCCTCAATCAGTAAAACCAGGTCACCAATGGAAACACTGTCCTTGGCGAATTTCCATTTGTGACGTTGTTGTAATTGATGTAAATAATCGCGAGACCAAGCCTTCCAAATGACTTGGACAAACTTCTGGAGAAGTTGCCAACGTCCAAGACGAGAGATGGGAACGTGAGATAAGTCTGGGTCAGGTATCGCCGTTAATGGTGCGCAAATCGAAAAATGGCCAGGTGTAAGTGGCACCGGATCATTTACATCCGATGAAATGGCAAATAATGGGCGTGAGTTTAGACATGCCTCTATCTGAGACAAAACTGTTGTAAACTCCTCGAAGGTGAGTATAGACTTGCCTACCACGCGGCGCAAATGATACTTTAAACTCTTTATGCCGCTCTCCTAAAGACCACCAAAATGAGGTGATGAGGGCGGAATAAATGACCATGAAATACCCTGAGAGGTCGTAAAGGATTTGATTGATGAGGTGGCATCCTTATTATGCCAACGATTGTAAAGGTCATGCAAAACATTGCGGGCCTTCCTAAAGTTCGTGCCATTATCAGAATATAACTGGCTGGGTATGCCCCTGCGGGACATAAAACGACGTAAGGCAGCTATAAACGCGTTGGCCGTAAGGTCGGAAACCAATTCCAAATGAATGGCCCTGGTTGCCAAGCAGATGAACAAAGACACATACGATTTTGACAGAGTCCTAGATTTCTGCCCGCCATGACGAATCATGAAGGGGCCACCATAATCAACTGCGCAGAATAGAAATGGCCGCGAAGGAGTGACTCTAGGAGATGGCAAAATACCAAGCCTCTGAACCTGATGTTTGCCACTAAACCTGAGACACTTGACGCATCTACGAATGATGGAGCGAATGACTATCTTGGCGTCAGTGATCCACCAACGTTGACGAAGTGAGTAATGCACGAGTTGAGCACCAGCGTGGAGTAGACGAATGTGTTCGCGTTCAATAATGAGGCGAGTGATGTGAGCCGATGGATGCAAGACAATAGGATGTTTGGCGTCGTAAGGTAATTGCGACTGCTGTAAGCGCCCGCCGACGCGTATTACGCCAGACTCATCAAGAAACGGGTCCAGAGAAGACAACTTACTCCTAATAGAGACAGAAGACCCATTACGAAGACAATTAATCTCGGCAGCGAAGTGGATCGACTGAGATTGTTTTATGAAGAAATTAAGAGTGTAATGAATTTCAACGGGGGTAAGAGCGCCCGAAAATTTCTCACTGGAGAGTCTAATATTTTTGATGAATCGAAAGCAGTAAGCGTATACGTGTGTCAGACGGTGCAACGAAGAAAAGTCCTTTGAAAGGTCAATAGCCAGGGTAGACATTAGAGAAAGTTTGGGGGTTTGTTTTTCCTCCGCAGTGAATTCAGAAGACGACAGATTAGAAGGTAAAAAGGGTGGACAAAGATTGGACTCGGAAGATTGAGACAAACAGGCGGGACCATGCCACCAAAGCGAACAATCGCGCAAAACGTCGGGGTGACATCCCCTAGAAATAATATCAGCAGGATTATGTCGAGAATTGATGTGATGCCATGTGTAGGCTTCCGTAAGACGCTGAATCTCGGCAACACGATTGGCGACGTAGGTTTTCCACCTCGAAGACTGGGCATGAATCCAGTAAAGGGACACCATAGAGTCAGAATATAGATGAACACTATTAATAAAGGAATGAAGAGCAGGGACGACCTTGAATACGAGTCGCGATAACAACAAGCAAGCGCAGAGTTCAATGCGAGGTAATGACACCTGACGTAGGGGGGCCACGCGAGATTTAGAACATAGAAGTTGACAAGAGGCCGATGAATCTTGATAAATGACTCTAATGTAAACACAACACCCATAACCCATTTCAGAAGCATCCGAAAACCCATGTAATTCAACTATCCTTGCCTTAGAATTGCAACGAATAGAACGTGGGACAATAATTTTACTGATCAGACATAATTTATCGCATAATGAATGTCAATGCAAGCGTAATTGCCCGGAGATTGGCTCATCCCAACCGAGATTGCACAGCCAGAGTTGCTGCATAAACTGTTTGTACAGGAAAACAATGGGACCGACGAGTCCGAGTGGATCGTATATGCCTGCGATAATCGATAGGATTTTCCTCTTGGAGATGCTTGATTCAACGGGGAATGATTTGATGTCAAACAAAAATGAATCGGTAGTGTTATTCCAGAGAATGCCCAAGGTACGCACATTACCCAGTTTGTTTAAAGGGAGTGATAAATTGTCATGATTCGCGACCACCTGGGGTTCATTTGATGCCCATTTATGCAGCGTGAGATCGTATTGACTCAACAACGTACCTAAGTCAGATTTCAACTTGGTCAGATCAGAAATGGTGTCTGCACCGGTTAGCAAATCGTCGACATAGAATTCATTGATTATAGCTGACGCTGCGTCAGGAATAGAAGCTTCATGATCCTTACCAATTTGATTAAGACAGCGAGTAGCCAAAAACAAAGCACTAGCAGTGCCGTAGGTTACAGTTCGCAATACAAAGTGTTTAAACTGTTCGAGGGGAGAGTCACGCCACAAAATACGTTGATAATGACAATCCTTCTCAGCTACCAGAATTTGTCGATACATCTTCTCGATGTCGGCGATGAGAACATAGTTATGCATACGAAATCGCAAAAGAATAGAAAAAAGGTCTTGTTGGACGTTCGGGCCTACCAACAAGATGCCATTGAGAGAAAGGCCATTGGTAGTTTTGTACGAACAGTCAAAAACGACGCGAAGTTTTGTCGTAGAACTTGAATGCTTAAAGACGGCATGGTGTGGCAGATAGTAGGTATTTGAAACCCCAAAATTGATAGAGCAATTGTCGATAAGCGTCATGTGGCCAAGATCCTTATACTCGTGAATAAAGTTTGCGTATTCGCGCGCAAGCTTAGAATCACGCATGAACCGGCGTTCTAAACTCAAGAATCTTGCTTCAGCGCTAGCATAGGACTCACCCAACTGGGGATGGTCAGACTTAAATGGTAGCGAAACAACGAACCTACCCTCTTGATTGCGATGAGTAGACCTAACGAAATGCTCCTCACAAGCTGACTCGTTATTAATAGGTGCATTATCAGGGATAGTTTCGGTCTCCCAAAATTTTTCGAGAGACTCCAAAATTTGACAGTCGTTGTTCCTAGCTAGGAGCGAAACAGCAGGACCCTTATAACGGCAGTGTTTGGGCAGATTGCCTGCAAGAATGTAGCCTAACTTTGTTTCCTGTATAATAGGAAAATGAGAACCGCGTACGTATTTGTTAGCTAAGATTAAATCTAGGTAGAATTGCGCTCCTAAAAGTATGTCGATGTCGGCTGATATGTTGAAATTTGGATCAGAAAGGAAAACGTTATCTGGAATGTTAAATTGATTTATGTCAAAAGATAGTGCTGGCAGTTTATGGGTTAATGCAGATAAGACCGCACATTTTGCCTCGAAGCTAAATCTTTGATAGCGGGAAATAATGCGTATAGACGCAAAATTAGTGGCACAACACGCGGTATTATTTATACCTGTAATCGGTATGTTAGATTTAATCAAGTTAAGCCGTAATTTCTTGGCAAATGATTCCGTACAAAAATTTATTTGTGAACCCGCATCCAAAAGAACTCTTGCGAGTTGTCTGTTGCCAGCCTGGTCAATGACAAACACAATTGCTGTTGATAAAAGAATATTATTTGTGGATTGTAATTTGAGTGAACAATAATTACTGCTGCTGGCAGAAACTGGCTTCGACACATTGTTTATGTGCAACAATGTATGGTGTCGTTTTGAGCAGATCTTACATGATTGTTTAATCTTACAATTAGATGAGAAATGATCTGGTCTTAGACAATTGGCACAGCATTTATGATTTAATATAAATTGTCCTCGTTCTGATGTGCTTAGTGCACGAAATTTATCACACATGTAAATTGGATGATTAGATTTACAGCATAAGCATGAATAATTATTTGACGCTGAGTGATAACTTTTAAATGCAGTGCTGCCAGCAGCGTTTTGTGATTTATGTTTGTCAGATTTATTATTGAATCTTAAACTTAGCTTGTTGAGTTGCTGTCCGGCATCGATAGGGAGTGTATTTTCTAACAACTGTCTACGTGCGTTTAAAAACTGAGTAAAACCTTGAAAGTTAGGAAGATTATCGGGGTCTATAGACTCCTTCCATAATTTAAACGTAGTATGGTCGAGTTTTGCTGACAATAATTGTACAGTGATAAGCTCGAGTGAATCCACTGACAGTTGCATGGCCGCCAGTGAATTAACGGAAGACGTTATCGTATTTATGAATTCTGCCAAACTTTGGACAGAGTCTTTAATTGTTGACCTTGCTTCAAGTAAATTTTGAATATAGTAATTAGCTAGTATGAATTTGTTGTCATATCTAGCGGACAGCAAACTCAACGCTATCGAGTAGTTTTCGTTACAAATAGGTAATGACTTAATTAAATCTAGCGGCTCATTTTTCAGAGACGAATACAAATAGTGTAATTTCTGCACTGACGTTAGATCAGATCTGGCGTGCACCAAGTCCAGAAATATTGAGTAGAAATGCTGCCGTTCTAAGATATTGCCTGTGAAGCAGGGCAAACGTATCGGTTTTAGTTGAATATTGCTTGTTAATACGGGAGATACAGTCTGAACGTTAAAGGTTTCTATCAATTGTAAGATATTGGCTTCTGTTGAATATAACAGCTCTTCGACCTCAACTCGGTCTTCTTGAGCAGCGTTTATGTCTTTAGAAATAAGTTCAATTTCGGACTGTACCTCACCGTATTTTGTTGCCAAGCTTTTTAGACTTTCAAGTCTAACTGTTAAAAAATGTTTGGTGTTAGTGTTTTTGTCAAAGTTACTGATAGCCGAATTAATACGCACTATGGCAGACTTTAAGCCGCCTCTCTTTCTGACCAACACTTTGAGGCCTTCTTCAGCCATTGTACGCACCTGATAATGATGTTAATGATGTGGTACCTGGTATGCGATGTCCTGAAGCGTCGAGGCCGTGGAGAAGATGGCAAACACAAAGACCGGAGAGATGACTGCTTACACTGGAGTACTGACGCTAGCACATGGATGGTCTTGCAGTGATGTCGTCAGGAGGCTCAAAGGCGACGAAAGAAATGCTGGTTAAGTCGCGACACGGTCGGATCAGCGAATATGCTGAGTCGCCCGTGATGGCCAGAAATTGGGGCAGAAAAATAATGAAAAAGTGAATGACGAATCCAGGCACGGAGCGACCAAAAAAAATGTTAAGATGCGGCCCGTGGGACCAAAAAAAAAAGTTCTGATAGGAAGATGATGCCTTGCGGTGCTATTGCCAGGATGCAGAATAATGAAGATAGTGGACTGTATAATACATTTATTAAGATTGTTGTACACTTAACTCTGAGCGCTGAGGTTGGCTATGTCTGGTTGAGATTTAAGTTTTAAATGAACGTGTCGCTAAGAAAGCTAAATGGTAGATGAGGCGCAAATGTGCGGCACTCAAACTACATCAAGAAATGTTAAGGCCTAAGGCCTATACGAATGTCGTAGATTGTCGTCAGATTTGAGGCGCGAGTACGCGGCACTCAAATTACATGAAATCGAGAAATTAGCAGTGTATCGCTAATTGGTGCAAGTCTGCAAGAAATGTTGTGGCCTAAAGCCGACATTGATTGACTGACGACAAGAAAAGTGAAAAGACAGAACGAGACAGCAAACGTTGTGTCTGCTGCCCGCCGACGCTCGGTTAACTGTAACGTTGAACGTTGTATAAACTGATAGCGCAATATCAGAAAGCACAGATTAGCCAACCTCTGAATGCGAAAATTACCACATTACTGTCCAAGGTTGAATTTTGAATGGTCGAGGGGAAGAACCAGTCTAATGGCAGCATACGGCACCACGCGCTTCTAATCCGACCCGAAGTCTTGGGCCTGCTGTCTGGTTGATACGTTGTGAGTTGTGGTGGAGCTACGTGTCCTTTATACGTTTATTGTTTCTATACGCCGTCTGTTTGTGAAAATCGAGAAGAAACTAGACAAAAACAAAACAAAAATTATACGAGGTGTCATTCAATAATTAAAGAGACAAATAGCTGTAAAGGAAAACCGGGTGATAGGCGGAGTACGATATTTCAGAACTGTAAGTTGGCATCCCTGTGATGACTTCTGATCAGCTGTTTCATTAGAATTGTTTTGTTTATAACCTCAAATTCTCATTGAACAATGGCGAGTGTTCATGATATTTCGAAATTAGTTGAACAACGTGCAGTGACCCTTTTTTTTGCTTTCTGAAGGTGAAAAATCAGCTTGTTCTGCTATGACAAAACTATAAAAATAAGCTGTATAAACTGCAGACATTTTTATAAGTGGGTAGAACAGTTAAAAAATTTTCGAACTTCAGTGTCTAACGTGCACCATTCTGGACGTTCAGATCTTTTGGCATGCTGAAAGCACGGTTTTTGTAATTTTTCGAAAGATCAGCAGACAGTGAACAGTATACTACTCTAACATTCTGATCAATATAGCAAAGCCAGCAGTGATGCAGAAACGTCTTGGAATTGTGCGCAAAGGTGTCATTCTCTTTCATGATAATACCCATCCACACATTACACCATCAATAAATTGGATTAGGAAACTCTACCTCACGCTCCCAACAGTCCAGTCTTGGCTCCATCTGATTTTCCACTTGTTTGGTACTCTGAAGAAAGCGTTACAAGGTACGACGTTTTATGACAACGAAGCAGTCAAAGAAAAAGTCTTAAAATGGCTCCGACATAGACTTAACTGCCTGTTTGGAGCAGGCATAAAAATGCTTATTCAGAGATAGGATAAGCGTATTAATATTGCTGGTAATTATGTTGAAAAGTAAAAAAAAAATGTCAAACTGATTAAATAGTTGTTTCTCTACAGGCATTTGGCACTTTAATTATTAAATGACCCTCGTATAGCATCCCTGGAAATCAAGGCAGCATTTGATAAAATAATGGGAAGATGTATGCGGGAGGCAATAGGGACATGAAATTATAAAAGTACACAAATTGTATAAAGAGGAAAGAATAGAATTAGTTATTTTAAACCGTAAGACACCTACAAAAGTTGGAGAAATCTAATATTCATGTGTGGTGATAAGCTTCAATTGAAAATTTGATGATACAGGAAATAAAGTAAAAAGCCAATAGTTTCCACTGTCAAATAAGTAAAAACTTAATAGGAAACAAACAACTATGGAAGAAAGCAAAATTGCAAGCGCGCAGCTTTTTAACTATTTATACAAAAACAACATTAATTAGAGCTAATTCTGTGACCGTAATAGATAAACATAGATGAAAAATAAACGCAACACAACAGAAATAAGTTAAATGAGAAAACAAAATTTTAGATACGATAAGAAACAACATTATTTTGTGTGGACTGAAGCTCATTCATTATTACAGAACATATATCTGAAATAATTCCCATTGTACAGTCATGTAGTACGGGCATGAATAGAACGAAACCAGAGGAAACTGTTTCAGCTGACATGTGAAGGTGGGCGACCCATACGAAATCCCAAGATGGCGTGGAAGGACAACCTATGGAAGAGAGATAAGACCCCAGAACAGATAGAGATGATGACAAGAGATAGGAATGCTTCTAGGAATGCTGCAAGAGACTAAACTCAAAGGAAGAAGGTGAAGTTAGTATGTAAGAAGATAATTTAACTCTGTAATATTTTTGAAAAGGTAACTCAGGTTTTTTGACTGCCTGCACTTTCTGTTTCCATCCTCAATGGACATACATTATTTCCTGATGCTATTAGATATTATCACACCGTAGTAATTCGTCTCAAATTAAACGCGCTGTGACCAATCAAATGAATAAAGACTAAATTAATCTACAACTGTTTTGTAGACTTAAAGAAAGAATCATCTCTAAGAAAAACAAACAGCTTACAGAGAAAGTCAAGACCGACGTGCTTAGTTAAAATAAATAAGAGAAATTGAAACACATTGAGGTACAGAGTAAACACAATATGGAGAGTGATATTTTGCGCCGTTTATGTGCTTTCCTATCCCTATCCCCACAGCTTACAGTTTATACACTCATACTTTCACCCTTCCCTGCTTTCTCCAGCCGTAATGTCAACCCCTGCTGCTCGCACCCCATAAATCGCTCTCACTTACCCACTGGATGTTATCTATAGTGTTTAGTATACACGTCGTGTTAGTTTCATTAAAATTATAAGTGTATCATTTGCGAGCACAGACGGGTCATCTCATACGCGTACAGGTACGTACTTCGTACTTCAAATGTATATTTGATCACATTACTTCAACAAAAAATCACAGTAAAAAAACCCTGTTTATTGGCCGTTGTTCCAAAGTCTTATCAATAAATGAACGTGAGCCATTATTGCCGGTGTTACACTATAAAAATTTTCCGGGCTGTTAGGCCGTGGTCTATTGTCTATGTTTACTTACAGATGTTTCCGGGCTGTTAGTCCGTGGTCTATTGTCTATGTTTACTTACAGATGTTTCCGGGCTGTTAGGCCGTGCTCTATTGTCTATGTTTACTTACAGACGGTTCCGGGCTGTTAGGCCGTGCTCTATTGTCTATGTTTACTTACAGACGTTTCCGGGCTGTTAGGCCGTGCTCTATTGTCTACGTTTACTTACAGACGTTTCCGGGATGTTAGGCCGTGGTCTATTGTCTATGTTTACTTACAGACGTTTCCGGGATATTAGGCCGTGGTCTATTGTCTATGTTTACTTCCAGACGTTTCCGGGCTGTTAGGCCGTGTTCTATTGTCTATGTCTACTTACAGACGTTTCCGGGCTGTTAGGCCGTGCTCTATTGTCTATGTTTACTTACAGACGTTTCCGGGCTGTTAGGCCGTGCTCTATTGTCTATGTCTACTTACAGACGTTTCCGGGATGTTAGGCCGTGGTCTATTGTCTATGTTTACTTACAGACGTTTCCGGGCTGTTAGGCCGTGTTCTATTGTCTATGTCTACTTACAGACGTTTCCGGGCTGTTAGGCCGTGCTCTATTGTCTATGTTTACTTACAGACGTTTCCGGGCTGTTAGGCCGTGCTCTATTGTCTATGTTTACTTACAGACGTTTCCGGGCTGTTAGGCCGTGCTCTATTGTCTATGTTTACTTACAGACGTTTCCGGGCTGTTAGGCCGTGGTCTATTGTCTATGTTTACTTACGGACGTTTTCGGGCTGTTAGGCCGTGGTCTATTGTCTATGTTTACTTACGGACGTTTCGTCCGTACCGATGGCGGACATCTTTAGTCGCACGGGAACACAGATCACAATAACCGCGAACGAATGTGAACAGTCGCGCGGGAACACAGATTACAGACACCCGCAAACAAAAGCTGTTCTGTTCTGACCATTAGGGCTCAGAGGATGCGCGTCCAAGAAACGGTCGCTTGGGATACATGTTCCGAGTTACCTGTAGCAGCTCCTGAAATGCGGTTTGGTCCAGAACGGAATATTATTTGTTGGATCCGTTTCAACGGTATTTGTTGTTGGGACCGTTACTGTTCGCGCTAGTACAGTATTTGATGAAGGGCGTTTCCAAGACTCACCTGGACTTACACGGTACCTGCCAAGGCCGGCTACGAAGGGATTGTTTTGGGTTCTTGCCGCTCGAACGTAATATTTACGTGCAAGACGCTATATGGTGTCATCCAAGGAGCAGACACCGAGTCCACTTGTCAGCAGTCGAGGAGGGAACCGACGCGACGGGGGCATTGGCCGCTAACCGAACCCCCCTGTCAAGAACGCTTTGCAATTTTATTTTATGAACAGCGGCAAGGTATCCCCAGAGCGGGGCAGCGTAAGTGATGATCGGCAACAGATACGCGTTTACGATCTGGGTAAGTTACCCAGCATACGGGGCACAGCCTTGTTGGCAATTGTTGGAAACTGAGCCCTCAGACGTGGTGACGCTCTAGTTTTGACTCACTGGGCATGGGTACGCCAGGCGAGCCGATGATCTAGGTGGACAACAAGGTACTTAACTTCTGTAGACCAGGAGAGATACGTTCTGCCGATTCTTACTCGGCCTCTCGATTCCTTACAGCGCTTGGAGAATAGCAACGAGGACCCAAATGTGGTATATTTAATAAATAAGCTTTTATTAAAAGTTATGTTTAAGGTAAGCGTCTGGGGAAACTAAATACTAAATTAAGTTAAAAAGTTAATTAAACGATTTTTATTAATTGTAAGAATTAATTTGATATAGATGGAAAGCGATTTTAATTAAATCGAATGAATGTTTATAATTAAATAATTGTTTTTATCTAATATCGTACGAGTTAATTTCGAGTATTAAACCGTATTTACTAAAAGCTACGTGACTAAAAGATACGTCACAAATTTTGTTTTAGACGGATAATTATACCAACACTACCAAATCTTATGTTAATATGACATTTATCATCATTAATGCCACAACAATTAGCCGCTTAAGGAGCAATGTTCTGATTATTGTACTTTTTTATTTTTGTTCTCTCCGTTCTTTTTCTTCTTCATGTTATTTTACTTATTCTACTGCCCTGCCCTGGTGTAGGAGCTACTATTTTGTTGCTGACTTTCTGCCTTAGTATGGAGATTTGTTCAGTTTTATGTTCAGTAATTCGTGAAGCGTTGAGAATATCAATAAAGAATACTTGCTGTCGCATACTTTCTGTTAGTTCCACTTGACTAAACGATCACCATAAGTGTGTTGCCGTTGCGAAGCGATAAGGCTGACTTTATGTATAGCCTTGCTACATGATATTTAATACACATCGTTAAGGTTAAATTTCACGCTATACGTTATAATATTTTGAGATATTATTAATTTAAAATGTCATAAAAGTGTGTTCTCATCTATAATGAGTGTGTATAGTAAGTTTTTGCTTGCCAGTTTATTACGAAGTGGGTGAAAATTGATTTAAAAAATTTGGACTATAGTGGACGACGGAGACATAAAGCTAAATAAAAGCGTTTTAAAACACTTTTGAAATTTCTTCTTCTTCTTCTTCTTCTTCTTCTTCTTCTTCTTCTTCTTCTTCTTCTTCTTCTTCTTCTTCTTCTTCTTCTTCTTCTTCTTCTTCTTCTTCTTCTACTTCTTCTCTAGCAATACAGAGTCCTGGCTTCCATTCCAACACCGATCTTCTTCAATGTCTCCTATCGATTGCCATCTCAGTGTAACCCCTCACATCCATTCTTCTGACATCTTTTAGTACCATCATCTAACCACCTTATCCTAGGTTTGGCCCTCTTTCTGTTTTTGTAGACTTGGGCTCGCAGGATTTTCGTCGGCATACGCTGATCATACATCCGCTCTAGGTCCATCCATCCGACTAGCCATTGTATTTGTTGAGCCTTTACTTCATTTTAACTACATCCTGTAATTTTCCAAATATGTATTTAAGTCTTCGTTTTCACCACTTATCTGTTATGGCTTTTAAAAGTAATTTTTCTGTCACACTTTGCAATTTTTTAAATAATTTTGTAATTGTATTTCATGTACTGTAACGGACAATAACAACAAACTCCAACGCTTGCGCACGTACTAGGATACAGCAGAGGTGACGAGATAAGCATCGGGTTAAACATTCATTGGCTGCTACCGTTTCACTTGTTTTACCAGTGAATTAATTTTTAACAGTGCGCTTACAGTGTAAATCAATTCCCTATCCCTCCCTGCATACACAAAGGGCCAGGTTGCAGACAGTTCCAGAGCATTTGAGATATCTAACCTTCACGGAAAATGTGTACACGAGAAGCGTCAAAATTTAAATTATAATTTATTTTTTATTTATCAAGTAGGAAAAGAGTTTATTATAATTTGCATACAGTAATTTTTCAATGAAGTCTCCCTTCTTTTAAATGCACTGGCGTCATATTTCCTACCGGAAAGCTGAGAAAGCTACCGCCACCGCTTACGTATTCCTTGAGAAAACAATTATGGTGCAGACGAACCACTATCGAACAACTTCGATGATGTCTTCTTAGGAAACAGGGGCATATTTACGGGGAGGGACGAACTTGACCGGATCCTGGCCCCAGACGGTCGAAAAAAGTTGACGAATTTTGTTATTTATTGGATAAATTAATTAAGAAAATACAAGTGTAAAAGTAAAAGAAATTATAAAAAATGATTTTTACTGGTAGAGAAGTCAACGAAGATTGCTACATCTGTTGCCAGTCCTTTTTAATTCAATACTGACGACACTTTAAGTAAATATTTTGGATGACGATTAAAAGGATAAGTGTAGGATGACGAAATGTAAACTGTAACATATTTGACGACAATATGGTAACCTTAGCCAGTGACATGAAAGAACTTTAAAAAAATAATAAAGAGCATTTGAAAGCTAAAAAGCGATAATGCGCTTCAAACATGTTAAGACAGAATGACATAAGAGAACTGAAGAGACAGGGGAATTGGAAACAACAGTAGTGTGCTGATCACCAATGGGCAGAGAATCGTTTGATGACGATGATATGCAAGAGTTGAAAAAAATATAAGTTAGAAATAGAATAAAGAAAGAAAATTGACGAAGACGTTTTTAGCAATACTGTACGTCTTACTCTCAAAGATTAGGTCTAGTGTACATTTAAAAAAAATATATAAACTTAAGGTTTGATAAAAGCAAAATACTGGCTACTATAAAATGTGGGCCCAGCTCCTTTCTGTTGATGACAATGCATAGAAGGAGCTTTAGTAATCTGCATTGTAGAATTACAAAAACTAATTTCCATTTAATAAAACAGGAGAAAATAAAATTTACATGATATCCGCTAATACGCAATCACGTTTGGATGAGTGAAGTATTAAGAAAGTGAGAGTTTGTGACTGACAAGAGAGTAGACATTTCTTTAACATATTTAACCACAGGGGACCTTAAAGTATTTTAAACATTTCTCTCTAAAATATTTGTAGACAAAAAAACTCTTAAAACAGTAATCAAATATATTTCCAAAGATAAAAATTAGCCTACATTATATTTCCATGTGCGAAAAGTAAAAGTTTTGCTGAGAAAATAGTCATTATTTTCAAACTATTTTTAGAGATGATTGTATTAAAATAAAAAATATTTCCGTAAAGATAAAAATAATTTAGTGACTCTTTTTTAGTCAATTAAAAACTAAAATAAATTCATACTTTTTTCTATATTTTATATGAAATTTACTCATTTGCTCTTCGCAAATTATTTTATTAAAAAAAATTACTTTTTACGTTTAACTCACAAATAAAAAAAACGATCTCAGTGAAACATTGCTGTTTAAAGGCACGGTATAAAAAAATAACTTTTTTTGATGCTTTAGATATTTGTTTTAAAATGTTTTAATATTACCTAGGTTTCAAATTTAAATAAAAGGAAATAAAACTTTCAGTTTTCAAATAATTATTTATGTCTATTCATAGAGCAAACTTTTAATTAAAATAGTGTATTAAACGTATCAGAGACTGGTTAATTCTGCTGCTAAAGTTACTTTGTTATTTTGTTTTACGTATGCAAATAAATACACATCCCGCTATTCATTATACGAAATTTAATTCTATCCTATGATAAAAACATTGTTTCAAAAACTTCGAAAAATCTAAATTAGTTTTCATCATGATAAAATATATTCCTCATCTCATGTATATTATTTCCTGCTCTCCTTTTATACTGACACAGTATAGACAGAAATCATTGTCATATTTTCCACAAATATTAAACTATTTTTCTATAAACAGATTTTATTCTTTCTGTTTTAAAATGTATTATTTTTTCCTATAAGCAATTAATTCGTATATTACTGTACGGAGAATTATATTTATCTACTTAAGACAAATTTTTAGTGTCTTCTTCTTCTTCTTCTTCTTCTTCTTCTTCTTCTTCTTCTAAAATTAATCATTTCATTGTAAAATATACCTATATTCCAAGACCTTACAAGAAAATAATTTCTGGGTCAGGATAACAGATCTAGATATATGAATAATTCAGCTTTGGTTTTACTGTAATCCGGCGTGAAGAATTCTTCTTCTTCTTCTTCTTCTTCTTCTTCTTCTTCTTCTTCTTCTTCTTCTTCTTCTTCTTCTTCTTCTTCTTCTTCTTCTTCTTCTGCTTCTTCTTTTTTTCCTACTTCAGTCTGTGGACCTAACGATCCGTTACGCACTCTTTGGTCCAACCATCTATTCTTTGGTCTTCCGCCGTCCAGTGTTTTCGCTGGTAGCCTATAATTATTAAATGACAAAACTGATAAACATTATAACATATAAGAAAAACGTTCGTCAACAGTCTTAAATGGTGGAAGTAAATTATAAGTATGGTGGAATGGTGAAAGTGAAGATCATTAGTATCAAGAACAAATAAGTATAATATGGCACCAATGAAGGGAGAAAATGAGGTAACCAAGTTTTTTATCGATTCCTTGCTGTTGTCATGCATGGGAATGCAACGATTCAAAACCACAGACGTCAACACAGTGTGTGGACACAGTATTGAACTCCAAACCCGTGTTTACTCTGTGTATTCCAATTTGTTGGTTTATTCTCAAGCACGCTTCCAGGCAGACAAATATTTACTTTAATTGGTTCTTTCACATATATTTTGTTTTGAACTAAATCACATTTGTTACAGTATGCTACGTTAAAGAAAAATATTTTTACGTCTCTGAATGTTTTACATCAACTTACAAAACCATCATCATCTTTAGTAAGGTTTAAGCCAAACAAATAGTTTCTTCCGGTTCCAAGCAATCACTAGACTAGAGCTGGTCAATCCGACGCTTCTTCGGGTATCCCATACCTCTCCCTCCTTTCGGCTTATAATTCAATAGTTGTTTGGGGATGCGGCGGTCATTCGTTCGGCCGATGTTCTAGCCGATATTGGGTAATCCTATCGAATATACTCATAATTATCAGCTACTGCCGTACACCGACATTTCTTTTGCGATACAGAAGAGTATATGCTGCTGCGTATCTGAGTAATCTCATTTGGGCCGCTTGAATACGACTGGCTTGGAATTTCCTTAAAGTCCAATTCTCAAATCCATAGAGAAGAGTAGAACCTTGTAGAACTTTAGGCGTGTTTCTTTAAACTCATTGATTTTAGAGTTTTAACTTAAACTCGCCACTGAAAGAAGAATTTAGAGAATTCAATTGAATTCTATACATTATTCTATTCTTTACATTCTTTACTTTATTCTATACTTACGTTTATTTTTTTGAGTCCAGGAAAATTATTGGTTGGGCATTTGAAAAGAACGGCACGGTACACATTATAAGGATATTTTTTTTTTTTAAACTTAAGGTTGTTTAAGACCTGAAGATGTCAGTGATGACGAAAAGCTTTGTCTAAATAATAACAATTATAGCAGTTTAGCAATTTTATAAAATAAAAGTAAGGATGGCTGCTAATTTAAACAATACGAAGGAAGGATATTTTTGTTTTGTAATCTGATGATCCAAGAAAGAGAGACCAAAGACACGCTGGCTGCATGATGTAGCGAGGGACTTGAGGATTCTGGGAAGAAGAAGGGTAGGTTGGGAACAGATTATGGAACAGGCCAAAGGCCACACATACATATATGAAACAAGGACGTGCAAGTATTACACTTTCTGGCTCGCATTCTAGTGTCATTACCACTGTGCGACTAATGTTTATGTTGAGAATTCTCTTTGAAGCGCTTACCGTCAATTGTGATGTGGCACGAGCGATGCAGTGATGGGAGAGCGTCTAAATGCTTCAGCACACATTAAACATTCAATACAGCGTATACAAACAGCCTGGCACTGCGCGTGCATTATATAATTCATTTCCTCCCTCACACACGTCCCACTGGCGCGGCTAGTGTGGAAAATTTATGTACACAGTAAGAAAGTCGTAAAAATTGTTTACCTTACCTTAAATACGTGCTTGTTGAAGACCAGTGGTATTATTCTAATCAGCAACGTCCTGTCGTATGAGTGACGACAAAAATCAGTGGCGTATTTAAAATTTTGTCTTGGGGGGAGGGGTCCGATCGTGTCGGTTTCATATAAAAGAAAAAAATATGTTAAGAATAATCAATATTATAATCTTTAAAATGGTTGAAGAACGTGAGATAACATCCTGAAATCAAACGGTAATAACACAATAAAAATACATGCTACTGAAACATTGTTTTCAAGATACCTATTGACATTTTAGATTTAAAAGTGATAACTAGTGGCACACCGACGGGGGAGAGAAAATTATTTATATATATTGCGACAACACAAATAACTTAACTATTGGCGCATAGAGTACGGTAGTATGTGTGTTTTAATGCAAAAGTCTATATTGGAGGGTTTAAGATTATTTATTGCACACAAGACATATGAAATTGTTTATACGATATATTTGACAAGCATAATAATGATAGTGTTTCAGATATAGTCTTTTAAAGTGTTAGTTATTGTTCATATACGTGATGTGGTACATTACATGTATGATGATTCCCACGGCGATGTTGATGGAAAGGCTGCCGAGCCCCCCCCCCCTTTGCTGTGTCGTGGAGTCGTCAGGCGTGGCGTACGATGACAGATGGTTCACCCTGGTGACGCTTCCAGCTGGGCTGGTGTCCTGGAGTTCCAACGTTGACACTGACGCTTCGCACACGAACAACGGTTCTAGGGATACTACTTCTGAAATTTTATACAGTATTCATAATTCATAAGTATCTCAGGTCACAGTGGGTATTACTTAGAAACGGTATATTAGGCTTATACCAATCCGGACTCTTCAAGTGTTCACGCGTAACACTGAGTCTACCACGGTCAGCAGACCTCCCTATGCGGAAATCTTCCACTCACGCGGAAACTGCTGATGATAATATTTTATTAATAAGTAAATTATGAAATACTACTGGCACTGCAGAATACCTCACACAGTAACACAGTTCAAGTTCACTTATTTATACACGCTATGTTACACTAACAATAACGTGTGTAAAGATGTATTAAACAAACAGTTCTGAGCGTTCGCACTCGTTACTACCGCCGAAAAGACTTAACGAATTCTTGCAAGCGAAAAATCTTGCACAAGAATTGCACGTTCCGATCGTGATAGCTAGATGATAAGAACTAACTGTGCAGCCACAGGCTTAAGAAAATTCCGACTGTCTTCCAGCTTCTTATTGGTGGAAGGAAGTCACATGGTTACTTTGCACACGACTCGGCAGTGTTTCATGCCGTAAAGTGCATCGAATTTGCAAGAGCATGCATAGATGGTTATCTCTGAATGTCTTTATCTCACGCAGAAATGCGTTTTACAACGAGCTTTATATTTTAACAAAATCATATTTTAACGTCATTTTAAGCTTAGGAAATATACGGGAACTGTAGCTAATATAGTAGTTTATGTTCAGTTTAAGTGTCACAACGATTCGATAATTATATCACGCACAGCCGGGAAAACGTTTATCACTCGCGCACGCGCGCACATTTCCACTGACATAGTACATGAATAAATAACACATAAAATAATACACAGTTTGACTAAGCCTAATTCCTTATCCTTTCTAAAATACAAAACTTATACCACAAAAAACCAAACCTAACAAACTACCATTTGAAACATGAATGTTTATCGTCTGTGTATTACACAAGCCTGCACTACTTATCAGGATCCTGTATTTCATTGCAATATATATAAATATATATATATATATAAATGGGCCACATTCACATACATAAATAATAAAATGACAAAGCTAACAAAACTATTTAAAACACAGATATAAAAATAGCATACAAAACGAATAAAAATAATTTACAAAAACTAAGTAGCCCACACAACAAAGGTAATACAACAAGTAACGGTATATACAAAATTGAATGCTAAGATTGCAGTAAATGTTACATAGGACAAACAAAAAAACAGCTGAAAAAAGTTATTTTGAACACCTAAACGCATACAAAAGACCAGAAATATATAAATCTAATTTAGCCACACATGCAATAAACATAGAACATGAATTCCCAGACATAACCAATGTGACACTAATAAAACATATACCACACAAAGGCACCATAATGAACATTTGGGAAAAGTTACAAATATACAAACATAAAACACAAAACAAACTAATACCTGAAAAAATACAAATCAATACAAAACATGACACAATATTGAAAGCACTCAACATCGAAAATACACAAAATACAAATACATATACCACAATCACACACAATAATACAACTTTAAAAGACCAGAGACCAACAAGAAACCTTAATAGTATCCAGCCACCACACAAATACTTCACCAGACGCAAGATCGCGAAGGCTGAAGATGAGAGCACGGGAGCTCTCGAAACATGTACCGAATAGGAAAAATATAACATCTTGAGGTAATATAAACATAAATTTTAAATTAATTATATATATATATATATTTTTTTTCAATGTTTTATGTGCTTCTAGTTACTGCTTCTAGTGCACGCACATAGACTACACTCAGTCCTGTAAAATATTATGCCAAAATGGCGCTACATCGACGTATTACATCTATAAGTTTAATAGACATAATTATATATACTAGCCATTTTGGCATAATTTTTTCACAGCATTGACTAGACTCATGGCTTCAAGCTAACGCCAAATGGCTTGTTTTGGATTCGATCAGGATTTTCAGATGGCACTAATAGTTGGACACACGAAGCGAACACGGAAAACATACTCGTACAACAGCTTTCCTTGGTTGCTATACGTCATTGACGCAGCGTTAACAACGGTCTACGTTCGCTGGCGTCAGTTTTATATTTAAAGCGTTAATTTCGCATTCATTGACCGCCATAGCCCTTGCCATAGAGTACGAGATCCAGTTGGCAGTGTCTTTTAGAAAATGTTTGCGCGTTTATCAGTTGCGTTGAGTTAACGAGCGCAACACTAAATTGAAATTAGAAAGATGTTCGTTTGAAATATTTATTTTTGTCTGTAACACAAACAGTAAAAACGCGGAAACGAAAAATTACAAGTTTTTTAGCACTATTTCGTCCAAACAGGCGAAATGCAGTAATGAGACTGAACCTAACCTAGTACATGTTGCTGCATTAGATGAAATCTCAGAACCGTCTACTTCATCGAAAACATTAGTGGACCTGGAATGTTATAACAATGATATAAGTTTCTTTATTCGTGGAATACTTTCTGCAAGAGACAAACTTAAGACACTGAATTTCATTTGGACACCGGACGAAAATTTCAAGTTCCCACCAAAAGCAAGTGAAAAGAATCAGAAAATTCTGAGCTTCCAGAAAAACTGGCTTCAACAATTGAAGTAGCTAACTTACTCAGGTAAACTAGATGGTGCATTTTGTAAATATTGTGTTTTGTTTTCACCTCTAGCTAGAGGTTGGAATGAATAGAGCTACACAGACTGGAAAGTTTGTCAGTCAGCCATTTGGTCAGTGGAAACATGCTTATGAAACATTTAAACACGAAAAGTTAACTATCATGTGAATTCTATAAACACTGACTCTAAATTGAAATTCATTGGACAAAAAAAATAATTTTCAGTTAATCTTCAGATTGATAACAATCATAATGAACAAAGGAATATAAATGTTCAAAGGCTACAACCAATAATAAAAACTGTGATATTCTGTGGCCAACGAGGTATAGCCTTACTTGGACATAAAATGGCCCAAGTAAGTCCATTTTACTTGGCCCCTTTAATTTGTAAAATTCCCCAGAACCTAATACGGGAATTTTCAGAGCTCTGTTGAGGCACCCTGTTGATGCAGGAGATAATATTTTAAAGGAATATTTATTAGTTTGGGCACTTATGTAAACATTTATGTATGTTGGAAGACGCAGAATGAAATTATATCAGCCTGTAACTGTATTATTCTTAACAAAATTGTTGGTAGAGTGAATGAAGGAAAATGCTTTACTATTCTGGCTGATGAAACTGCAGATATAAGTGGGACTGAACAGTTTTCCTTATCTCTACTTTTTCTATAAAGTAATACCGTGAGAGTTGAATTCCTGAAATTTATTCTAAAAAATGAAACAAATGGAATAAACTTGGCTAAACAATTTTTGAGAGGCTTTCTCGTTTCAACATTGATTTACAGTATATGAGGGGACAAGGGTATGATGGTGCTAGTGCAATGAGTGGTCAGTTTCAAGCAGCCCAGGCCTTTATCCTTCAAAAGTGTCCTGAAGCCTTGCATGTTTACTGCGCCCCTCACAGCTTAAATCAAGCTATTTCAAATGCATGCGTTGTTCCAGAAATTAGGAATTGTATAGGCATTGTGGTGAACGTGGTGAAATTTTAACACCCCTAAAAGGCAATGTGTACTATTAAGCAGATTTCTGCCCTGAGAATAAAACATCTCATACAAATTTGTGGCACATTATAGGCAGAGAGACATGACTCTGTTAATGTCTTAGTAGAAATGATGGATGATGTCCTCCCTGCTCTGGAAACCATTTCTTTGTGGACAGACAAAGAAACATCTTCTAAAACAATTATGCTGCACTCTTCGATAACCAGACTTGTTTTCTTAATTTCTCTTTGTGTCATCAATAAGCTTTTCAGCATAACAAAGAACTTAAGTGAATACCTTCAGAAAACTGATATGGATTTGGAAAGTGAACTGAAACATATAGATCATGTTTTAGAATTAGTAGAAGATATTACCAGTTTAGCAAAAAGTCAGTTCAAATTCATATTCTGCATTGTTTCTAATAAATTATCTTCATTCTGAGAGGAAATCACAATACCTCGATGTGGAGCTGGATAGCGGTCACAATTCCGCAGCAATGTTCCTGTTGATAATGCTGTGGAATATTACAGGTGGACAGTATTTTTACCATTTCTTGCTAACATGCAGTCTCAAATCAAAACAAGATTTGCAAAACATTCCAACAATTTAACAAAATTTTCATGTTTGATCAAGGAGAATGGAGATAAAAATGATTTCCTTAAACTTGCTAAGTTTTATTCAGAAGCTGAGTCTAGTTTTTATATCAGTAATGAGCAACTGGTATGTAACTTTGATCTCTGGAAACAAATTTGCAAAGAAAAGTCTTTCAAAACAGTTTGGAAAAGTATGAAAAATGTGAGTTTGATTTTTAACCACATGTAAAATAAATTTTGAATATTTTGTCGACATTACCAGTATCCACGAGCACAAGTGAGGAAACACTTTTTATTTTAAGGAGGTTGAAGTCAAACCTGAGAAACTCCATGGGAAATGAACGTCTCAATGGTTTGGCAATGTCATCGAAATCTCATCGTTACTCCACAGGACGTTATAAATGAATTAAACACAAAGCCAAGAAGATTAGATTTTATTTTGTAAAATTAAGAAACAGAAGGCTAGTATGGAAATGTTGAGTATTGTTTTCATGCGCTCCAAGTTGCTAATGTAATGAATGTATAGTTAAGAGTTTGTTGTCCGTTGGACCCCCCCCCCCTAAGAAAAATTTCTAGGTGGGCCCTCGATGATAACTATAGTTTTAATAAAAGCAAAAGGAAAACTAAGAAGTTCTATACGAAAAAAAACACACTGTCTGAAAATGTTTTAGAGTTTAATTCGCTATGACATTTTAGGCATTTCATTAACAACTTCTTCCGGGGTTACTAAATTTATTTTCCTCTTTTCCTATATCTCATATTTCAAACGTATACGCAAATGCTGTGTTACGTGTCTGTTTGTATACTTAAAACACAGTTACTACTATATCAGCGCACAGAAGAAAAAATAGTTTTAAAACCCCCCAAAATTAAGAAATTTATAATCTTCTTTGACAATCTTTTCGGCCCTCTGGGGGTCCAGTGCTGTTGGTTCCCCCTTAAATACGCTCCTGATATAACTATAAACAGAATAAAACAAAAGCATTGTTACTATCAAATGTCATTGATAAACGAATATTTGGTTGGGAGTAGTAAAGTTAGGACTGTTCAATAAACTTTTAAATACCAGGGTATTACAGTCTATGTGGATCCAAAAAACACCCTAAATCTAGTATAGCGCAGGCAAATTATATGTTTATAAAACAAACGAGGCTGATTAGTTTCAGCACAATCAATTAAAAAAATAAAAATAAAAGAGAGAAATCTGATTAAACGGTCTGAATCTAGTGTAGCTTTTTTAAATTTGTACATTGGGCAGGCAGACAAAATCGGGTAGAGGCGGTCGAGGTATGATGCCGAAGCACAATCTATAGTTTTTTATATAATTGAAGAAGTATATCGAATGATGAAATGCCTGACAATATATTCAAGGAAAACAGGTTTAGAGAAACCTCGTAATAAGGAAATGTCGATGACTGGGAAATTTTATCAGGCACAAACTACCATTGTGCAGACCTCTGTAGACAACTACATCGTTATAATTTTTGAGGCAAATATTGTTGGAAAAAGGCTAGTAAAGGCCAAAACAGCAATTACTGGATCAATTAGTTACAGAAGATATTAAATCGAATTTAGGGATTTTAATCAGAAGAAGAACAACAGAATTGTCCCGTGACTACAGAATAGGGCTAAACTCGGAATTGAGTCTACAAGAAGAGTAGCGACTTTGTATGAATTCCTGTCAGAACCTGCATTATAATAATATTTTTAAATCTAATTCAGCAAAGATACATCAAAATAGGAGAAATCTATATAATTTATGCATAGAGGATAATTCATTTGATGCATTTAATAAGTTCAGTTATCTGCAAAACATGTTACACGATAAAGGGTCCATAAACACGACGATACATGACAGGATACAAATATAAATAGGGGAATAATATGTTAACAGCAGACTATTGAGAAGCAAACTGATTAGTCGTAACACAAAAAGTAAAAATATAAGACACTTATCAGACCGATTGTTGGTCTGATGGAAGAGTGACATGTACACTAACATAAAGGAAACAAGAAACACTAAGAAGATTTAAAAGAAAGATTGTAATATGTGTTTATAGCCCAGTTAAAGAAGATAGTGAATGGTAATAAGAAATAACCATTATATAGATGAGCTATTGAAGCATGAGAACATTGTAAGCTTCGTAAAGGCTCAACGAATTCACCTAAATGGCGAGTCAGCTAAAGCGGATGGATGATCAACGTATGACAAAGAAAATCCTGAAGGCACATGTCTATAAAAGCAGAAAGAGGGGCCGACCTATTGGTTAATGTGCTAAAGATCTAAGAAAATGGATGTGAGGTTTACACTGAGATGACAATGGACTGGAAGACTTTGGAAAAGATTGGTTTTGGAAGCCAAGGCTCACGTTGAGCTGTAGTACTGAAGAAAGAAGAGAAGAAGAAGAAGAAGAAGAAGAAGAAGAAGAAGAAGAAGAAGAAGAAGAAGAAGAAGAAGAAGAAGAAGAAGAAGAAGAAGAAGAAGAAGAAAGAAGAAGAAGAAGAAGAAGAAGAAGAAGAAGAAGAAGAAGAAGAAGAAGAAGAAGAAGAAGAAGAAGAAGAAGAAGAAGAAGAAGAAGAAGAAGAAGAAGAAGAAGAAGAAGAAGAAGAAGAAGAATTAAGCGAATAAACATGGCATTTTTCAATACTCTTAACGAAAATACAATACATGTCAGCCCTGTGTCTCAGTATTAGTTCAGGTAAACCGCCTTACGCGAGCCGTTGTGCATGCAAGAAAAGCAGTGGGGTATGCAGCGTGCCCCAATGTTACGCGGGGAAATATTGCAGGTACTTAGATTTCGCTACTAACCAGTTATTCCACATTCCACATTCTGGAAAATGGTAAATGTTGAGTACTGCTATTATAGAACTATGTGTAATCGAACTCTTGTTAGCAACAAATCCTATGGTATACTCCTAAATTACATTTTGTAAAAATAAAATGTGTTGCAGGTTGTTTAAGAAAAAGTGTTGTCAATTTATGTAACAGATTCAATTCTGAAGATTGCTAAATTATCGTTTCAATTTTGACTGCCAAGGAGGACTCGTGTGGCGCATGAGAATAACGACTAAGAGTATTAAAGAGAACAACGTTCGAAGTATAAACCGCCAGAAAAGAGCGTCAATCAGATTTTCTTGTCACAGTTGGCTCGGAATGCACGGTACTCAGACACGGGATTCTAATGTCTTTGATGGTAGCAAAAAAAAAGCTACTTAGTTTCAGCAATACAAGGAACTTCGACACGTCGATGCTGTCTGAGAATTTGTCCGCTTTTCGAATTTTGTCATTTTATTTAATAAAATTACTTCCTTATTTCTAAAGCTTCATTTCTAATTATTCAAGTTAACTCATCAGGCATGCTTGACTTCTTATATCGTATCCGTTCTGTTATCTATTCGTAGTGATATAGTGATAACAAGCTGGCTGTCATATTCTCCATCCATGATTCATTTTTCTAAATAACACTACATCATTTTCAAGTCTTTTATATAATTGATACACTCCACTCATTTTAAATTCTCTATTCTCACTTTTTAATTCCCTGAAAATAGTTATCATGACCAGACTTTCCCGTACCCTACTCTATTTCCCAATGGAAACTGATTAAGTGTACTTCTTCATTTGCACTTACTTTTGTTTCAGATAATATATGAAAAATATCCCTTTCCTATCCCTTCGTATTCAGTGGATAACTCATGTCTACAATGTTTTTTGTATATTAAAAACTTTATAATATTTTACCATTTCTGAAAGTGTCGTTATTACTAAATGGGCATGGAATATTTGCTTGCTGACTTTGGAAGCAGCATTTTATTTAGAACGCCTACAAACTGGTCCACATGACACGTTTCAGTCCTAAAATAATAAATTAACACCTCTTCGACCAAAGCGTATACTTCAAGTTATCAACTACCGGAATAGTTCATATTAAAGTATTCCGTTCCAACTGTTTGTTGATTTTATTCAACCGAAAAAATTAAAATTTTATAGACACCTGCACAGAAGAAATTCAGACTGTATTTAGGGGAAGAGAAATTAATGATCTTTGGATGGACAAGCAGCAGTGGAAGATGAGAATTCAAACGAGTCTGTAATCTTTGGTTTCAAAAAATGTCTAAACATTGTAAATATCCAGTGAGGACTAAGGTAGTTATAAACAAGAGCAGTTTAGAACAAGTGAACCGTTTCAAATATCTCGGCTGTGCAGTAAGCTGTGAATCTGAATATGATATAAGAGAGAAGAAAAATAAATTTAGGAATATTTGTGGTACGATTCATAGAAATCTTAGAATTAAAACAAGACACACCCCAAGGATTCAATTTTATAAGAAATTTTATGCGAGTGAGGCGTGGGTCATGACAAAAAAGGAAAGCCGCAAGATTCAAAATTGCAACCTTACCACTTTAAATTATAAATTGCATGGTATAATAAGGAATGAAGATATCAGAGCAGAACTCGAAGTAAAAGACATAAATGAAATTATTTTAATTTACAGAAGACAATGGTGGGATCATCTATCAAAGGAGATCAGAGGATCGATTAACGAAAGCGGCATTGAACTATAAAGCCATTTGTAGAAAAGACGCGCGTCGTCCGAGGATGAGATGGGTGCCGGAACCGGTTTATATAACCTAATCCTTGAAGAGAAAAAGAAGAAGAAAAAGTGTAATCATTGTACAGCCGGAATAATAATAAAGCATTCCGTTCTCAGGAGACTTTAAATTCATTACGAAATAATTTATGCGTCAGATTAGTTTTATCGGGCGACGTTCTGGCCGCGTAACTATCTGACAGCTGTCATCAAGTACAAATGGAATTATCTAAATATTGAAAAGTGAATCACTTATCACTGTTACACTTCGTACGCTTACACGGCCGGAGTCAATGTTGTTAACATTCATTCCCGGGCCGTTTGGCCGTGGTCCATTGTTTTCAGCAAAAACAGACGTTTCGGCAGTGCCATCGACTGGCATCATCAGTGAAAATCGAGTCTCGCTAACGTAAGGTTAGTGACCACAGTACTGTGACCATAGACTCGATTTTCACTGACGATGGCAGTCGATGACACTGCCGAAACGTCTGCTTTTGCTGAAAAGAACGGACCACGGCCAAACAGCCCGGGAATGAATTTTAACAACACATATCACTATTCCTTGGCCCAATGACAGATAATCCATGATAAAAATATGGAATAGTAGCAAATAATTAAAAGTGTTAATAGCAAAAACAGTCTTTAGTAGTAGGAACTAACAGACAGTAGAGAGGTAATCGCAGATGACAGAGATACAGGACTAACGCGCCAATCAATGGTAAAAGGCTACGCGCTAGGAAAAGCAGAATCGCTCCACCCCTATATATTCATCACAAAACGTACCTGCATTTTCAACAGCAGGTCTAGCAGGAAGAGGTGTTTTCTTTTCTAAATATTTAGTAACCACACAAACGCCACAGTATGACAAGAATACACAAGACACTTAAACATGTTTGCAGACGGAACTGGAGAAGACAAGAGCGTGAAGGCGTGCGGTACGAGGGCGGCAATTAGAATGTCACCGCGACTACGAGCTCACATTGTCTCCCAACCTTCCACCCCCGTAACTAGAAGCAATTTATTCTCAACGCAACAGCACCATGTGACAATGGAAAGGTTGCACAGAGCTGTTTAATTACTTCATTTCCGAATTAACATATTTGCATACACACTCTGTCTGCCTCATTCTCTCTCTATTCTGTCTGTCTGTCTGTCTGTCTCTCTCTCTCTCTCTCTCTCTCTCTCTCTCTCTCTCTCTCTCTCTCTCTCTCTCTCTCTCTCTCTCTCTCTCTCTCTCTCTCTCTCTCTCTCTCTCTCTCTCTCTCTCTTTCTAACCCCCCCTTCCAGAACATTAGATACGCCTATTAAAATTTGTTTTTGTATTTTCTTAGACGCTCCTAACTCAGAATATCGTTTGGATTCATTCATTATACAAATTAGATCCGAAAAACTCTAAGATCGGTAGTGTAATAAATACATCACTACCAAATTTCTAGACAAGAAACTGTTAGGAACTGATCGTGAAAAGCTAGGGATGATCAAATAAGTGGATTATTTAAATCAAATTATAGCACTTGGCGCACCTCCACTAAGAAAAACCTTGTATTACACATTATAAATTCTTCCTTTTGTTTTTCTTTATTACTCACATTGGTAATCCTTATTTGTCTTTCAGTTACTTTGGCGTACAAATTACTTCCCACAAAGATGTAGAGGCTAAGTTAAAATGTCAAGTAATTAAAGCTTCAAGAATATCAATGCAATCTGGTCAAACCAGTTCTGCGCATGTACAAAGCTATGGAGCATCCAATATTAACCTATCCTGCTGCAGTGACACAGAAAAAACAACATTAGAAGCGGCGGGATGAGGCTGTTAAGAAGGACACTGAACCCAACATTTCTCGATAGCAAGTAAAGTCATGACATAGGAAAAGATTCGGCGTCAAGAAAATAAGTGATTGGGTTCAGAGAAGAAGAAATTGGTGACACGCGCATCCGGAGAGAATCATCAAGCACTATAAAGAGCGTTCTCGTTGGAAAGAAACGTTTAGAGCATCTTAATAGTAGAATCCTAAATGGCGTGACGTTTTGGTGGAGGTAGACCATGGGTCTACACGAAATTAGTCCTTACTTAGAAACGTTTTGGATAGTAAATGAAACCAAAAGTAGCTCTTGAAATCGCTGTATGCCGGACATGCATTGAAACAAGACGTTTCGGCCTCACCATTGTAGGACATCTTCAGTGGAAAACTATCGACAAATTGGCAGTCTGTACCTCAGTACTGAGGTGAATTGGCAAACAGTGTGCCAATTTTTCTATCGATTTACACTGAAGATGGCCTCCGATGGTGGGGCCGAAACCTCTGTTTCGTTGACGCCGGCTGTGAAAGCCTTAGAAATTGCTTACAAAAATAACTATATACACCACGCGTATTTAGTATTAAACATTATATGACTGAAATTAGTTTTATGGTACTTAAGCACAGTCGCCTAAAAATTGTAGCATAGACAAAATTTCTATGTTTTCAATTAATTACTTGCTCTTTTTATTTAAACGCACATTAAACAATTTGTTTTTCAAGTATTAGTTATTTGTTTAATACGAATACTTTCCTCAAATCCATGCTTTAGATTTTAGAAAACAATGTTCTGAGAATTAAAAAAAAGATTTATTTTTAAGCATGCTTTTGTCGTTTTAAAAAGTCAAGGTTTGCAAAGAAATTACTCTTTAATAAATATAAACAATCAATTTATTATTACTAACGTACTTTAAAATAATTAAGTTTTTATTATTTCTCTAGCTCTAAACGTTGGACTTTCCTTTCCCTTGTTTTTTTTTCCTATCATGATTATAATTTGTTTACCAGTATAAAAACAAAAAGAAATATATTCTACAAAGAAAGAGAGGCGACATTCTGACATTCTTTTCCTCTGCAAATTAAATTATATTTTCCCTTTATATATATTTAAACATTCTCTAGTATTTTTTAGAGTTTCTATAAAATTGTTTGCAAGTGGACTATACCTCTTACAGTTATAGTATCAGAAAAGTAAATCAATTTGAACGAAACTATGCTTGTTCATAATTTTCATGGGTAGACCTGTTACTTTTCTTCTTAAGTGATTCAGCTACAGGAAACTATGGGGTTCCGTTTTGATTCATAAGAAAACGTAAGCGGTATAATTATAAGCGGTAAAACGTAAGATTCATAATTATTTACTCAAAGAATTAATACAATTCTGAAATAGAAATGTTTTTTTAGTATTCTTAAAAAATTATTTTGATGTTTGTCTCTCTAATAAATCAGTCTTGAGTTGCTGACTGTTGTCTATTAACTTTAGTGGTCCTGATTTCTTGTTTGTTTCGGCTTTCACGTGAATGTATTCAGCAACAACAATATCGGTCGATATATTTCAATAGAATACCGTGCACTGACGCAAATTCCAGAGTGAATTACGCAACTCCCTCGACTCGTCAGGCGGAAAGTTACAGATTTATCTGGAACCTTTATGAGGTCCAGTTTAGACCTGGCGATATTTAAGCGCGGTTCGAAGATATTGTGGCGGATTAGTGAGAAGTGATTATTGTGTTAATTAGTGAGACTCTAATAATAAGGTGACATTTATTGTTGATTTTTCGGATAAATTTAACTTCAATTATTGTAGAATAATTATTGATTGTTGATTTCTAACTGTTTTTTGTGTCTAATTAAAGTTTGTAATTACTGACTTCACTGGTGTCAGATATATGTTTCCACCGCATATCACGTCGATCCATGAAACCGTCGTGACAACACGAACTATTTAAAACTAAAGACGCTAAAGAATTTGCATCACTTCTTGGATTCCGGCGATATCAGATCAAGAAAAAAAACATGGAGACAGTAGGACCTTAAAAACAGTTCGCTGTACACTTATTTTGGTCATTCTTTTGTGATCATGTTTAAGTAAAATGAAAATTTGTGGAGAAACGATACTAGAGGGATGAAGACGTGTGGATGTATCTTGAGATATCCAGTACTGATTCATAAGTACCGATGGAGCATCAAACTTTATAAAAAGACAAGGCTGAGTACGTAAAGTATATAAAGATAGACTTTTCATTGGGAGGTATGAGTAACAACAGGCAAGCATAAACAAGGCTGTGGCAGTTTGCTCCAACTCAGGTGAATGACTGACGACGAAACAATTAGCCTAGAAACGATTGGCTTCTAGAAAACTAATATCATTTCTGACATAAAAATAGGAAAATATTTATCAGAAACTAATTTTTGAATCTTTAAATATATAACACGATATCGCGTAGAAAAATGATGCCCGCTCGTAAATTACTCTAGGCTTATAAGCTTTACAGTGTTAAAACCTATTTTTAGTCTGGTCTGCAGTATGAGATATTCGGTTAAGAACTCTATGCAGCTTTCGTACAGGTCATACAAAATGGTTTTAATAACGTACTGCACTTAAACCCAACTTTTTAGTATGCGGTTAGTGTTAACATCTTTAACTTTTCAATACCTCTCAGAGAAGTCTATTTCGTGCTTTAGAAAAATTTTAGTATTTTAATTATAGTGCTATAAAAGGTAGAACAATTCTGAAGTATGTTTTATACAGATCGATGCCTAATTTACATACATATGCAAATGTTATGCATTATGACGAGAATAATTATATCTGCCTCTTTTACCCATCGTTGTACGGACGTCAGTAACGGTTCCTTTTAAACTTTACTGTGCAAAGAAATACTGACCTTGGGTTGCCTGTCGAGGTCATTTGAACAAGCTAAGTTAACAAGCAGCTAAAGGTAACTGTCCACGCCAGTGTTACTGTAACTGTTACACCAGATCTGTTTCTACCTAAAATTATAACACATATTTTACGATAGACTTTTGTGTTCCTAGTACAGGACGTGTTGAATATTCTTGCCTTTGCATTGTATCAACGACGTTCATCCACTAAATCTAACAAAACCGTTTCCCTTACCTTCTTTCTGGGGTTTTGCCTTACAGATTAATGGTTCTTAATCTGCATAAAGGTAACCTGCGAAAATATATCTTTATATATTTTAAAATGCATTACGATGCCAAAATATAGTATTGTTACGCGATTACAGAACGCTCTAACTGTTTCTCGGCTATGCCAGCAGAGCCCAGCTCTAATGTTTGTGTGCGTACGTGACACTTGACACGCGTCAACAAACGAGGCTATTCCAGACCATACAAGTCGGTGCACTGTGTTCAAGGCCGCAATCAATTACGCTCTAATGTTTTTTGAGTAGTGTTGACGCGTCCTATGGATTACTCTGGAACACTTGTGCTTTCAATTTAAACAATGACAGCTGTCGCTTAGTGTCAGTTTTAGCGGCGATTTATTCCAGTGAGGTTCGAAGTATGGTGGCGAAGTGTTATGTGTTTTCTAATTGTGGGGGACTCTGTTAGTTGACATTGTTATTGCGTGTGAACAATTTTTACTCGACTTGTTGTTAGAGACTATCTTGTTGATTACAAATTGTTAATGGTGGCAATTAAAGTTGGTGATTACTGGTTTCACTGATTTCTTGCATTTTGTTTTCCACTGTACCATACGACTATCAGTTAGACCGCAACCATAGGGCTAGGCGATCAATGGATACAGTTTAACGAGTTACCTTCAGGAGTGGCAACATTCCGTGGCCCGCGAGATTCTCAGTTTGCCATTTATTCCACTGGGGATATTTTCATAGTAAGGTGTACTATGACCACCCCCATGAAACATCGAAACACTCAAAGTTGGTGAAATTTCTGTTCACATGTTATGGAAAAAGTAAAAACTGGACTTCAAAAGTGTGTGAGTAGAAATTGTTGCCACATTTGGGGTGTAGTGTTCAAAAACGTCTAGTTAAATCGTATTATGTATACTTACAATTGTGCTGAGTCAAAAGATTCAGCGCTAAGTTCAGTCATTTTATTGGCCGTTTTGACGTTATTGGCAGTACAAAAATTAAAGTAATAATGAGTGCTGCTCCCTACCCGCGGATAGGAGAAACTACCATTTTCGATTTTTCACTGCTTGGTCGGTGTTGCCATCTGCTGAGTTTTTGCAGCAGTTTTAAAACAGTGCTGCGTCCTGGTGAGATTTTCCTTAAAAAACGAACAACGAACGGAAATTTCTGTTAAGGCCTTGTCTCACCATGGAAGCCTAACTCATGGCCTCGTGGAAAATTTCTTCGGTGGAGAGAAGTGTGAAAATCTAGCATCTACTTCTTATAACTATGAGATAAGTTTCTTAAACGACTGCGGTAAGTTTTGATTTCATTATATTAATTATATACTAAATTTCACGGGAGAAAACGTTTGTTTTTTTAGTAAGCTTGAGTAAGCCCCCACTGGTCGAAGCATGCATTGTAAGATACGTAATTGTTCGTAAAGTTTTTATAAACCAATAAAACTTGATTATTGGAGTGTCAGAATCTCGGCTTTAATACCTAAAGTACAATAACCACAAAATAATTAAGTTTGAATGTTCATTAACACTGATGTAACGAGATTGTGTTGTTCACTTAACCTATTGCACAATGCCTCGTCATTAAGTGGTATAAAGTTTTGCTACAATGACAGTAAAACTTTATACAGATATAATTGGGAACTTACTCAGGCACGTTTTAAACGTAAATCATGTCTCATTCAAAATAATAGTATTCTCAGATTCTATAGAGTAAAAAAAAAAACTATGTGTTTTAAATAAATTCTGCGCCACGTGGTAACCTCAATTTCACTCAAAGTAATAAGTTCATAAGATGTTACAGAGCCAAGATAAATTATTGTATTGCAAAAGCAACTCACATTCAGTGAGGTTCAAGTTATAAAGCGTTATAAAGAATCATTGTTAGAGAACTTTTTTAAGTAAGGCATGTTGGCCAAAATAATGTCACCAAGTTTTATTATGTACAACATAACTAGATGTTGTTTTTATTTATGTATTTTGGAGGGTGTCCAAACAGTGGGGGCATTTGTGTGTGGTCTCTCACTAAAAATATAATGTGTAAGCAGGGTTCACCGAACAGAGACAAGTCCTGCTACATGACTGAAAGAATGACATCTTAAAAGCTCCACACTCGACACCGAAGAGAATAAGACCACAACATGCCAATCATAAGACCGCCACGTTACAAATAAGAGATCATCCTTCTGGGCACATAAACAGGTGAAAAATAACCATTTATAATTCACACGTAGAATCAACATGGCACCAGTTATACATAATCATCAGTTTTACCGTTCAAGTATACATTCATTTGGATCCCCAATTGATGGGACAGTTTAGTAGTGTGAACACTAAGAATTAATTGTAAAATTTCTATATATGAATAGTAAATTGTCAGTTCAGAGACTGACATGTCTACAACACAGCATCCAACTTAGATTTCCACTCATTTCTTTATAGGGCTTTCGCTACAGATTTAAAGTCAGTTTGTTATTAGTAATTTTCTCAAGTTTAATTTACTATGCATAAAAACATATATTTTCTCTTATTTTTAAAATCAGGTTATGTCATTTGTATAAAAAGATTACTGGGGAGGTAGGTGTTTTTTTAATTAGTTTCAACCAAGCTGTGCATGTCGAAACACTTTTCAACTTGTTTGTCGAAACAGGGTTGTTGAGACAAATTTGTTGAGACTGGTCATAAGTTGAAAGAACATGTCCGTCTCTGACACACAAATGTATTTTTTTTATATAAGGTGCTAATATGGTGCAATTTTTCTCTTTCCATGAATTGGCCCTATTTTAGTATATATAAATTCTTTATATTAATCATGGTAACTGGGGGGCGTTAATTATTTTAAACAATTTTTATTTCTCACCTTAATTAAGTATTTTAGCACTTAGCCACTTAGGCACTGGGTTTTAAATTTTTATTAGGTCCTGGGGACATTTGTATGCAATACTTTATGATACACATGACGTGCAATTAACCCACACCATGGGGGTACATTTATAGAAATAAATCTTTAATCCTAATTGGGATTCCTATAAAGAAGAAGTTTAGAATTTATATACACCAGAAGGGTAATATAAAAAGGGGCGTGGCAAGAGACCTTTATGTATTTGTATACTATTGTATAATGTAATTTGTCTAGTGGAACATGTTATGTCTGTATATTTCTGTGTACATTTTGGGGGATATATATATATATATATATATATATAAATATTATGCATTACTGTACTTTTGGTGGGATATAGGGATTTATTATTAGAATTTATATACACCAGTAGACGAGTATTCTATCTCAATAATCGTGGCTGATCATTTCTTTAAATAAATTATTTATTTTATTTAACTGTATAACAAGTATAGGAAGTGTCACCTTTAAAGTTCATTTTATTGGTTGAGTAATTATTTTAATTATTAATAGTAACTGGGAATGAAATCATTTATCTTCATTAATTTATATACTGCATTTTAAAAGGAACACATGATATAATTTTTATATTGAATAAATAGTTTAATGGGAGTTTTATTTTGAGGTTAATGATTATTTTAAATTTTCAATTCATTGATGGTGACATAGCAATTATTTTCTTGGTTTCAGTTAATATTTTTCAGGTGGCCTTGTTGAGAGGGTATACTTCTTTATTTAACCATTTAAAGGGAAATTATAAATGACTGTTGTATTTATTTGTTCATTATATTTTTATTATGAGATAGAATAATAAACTGGGATTGTTAATTATTTAATTCTTGAGTTTTCATTGCAAGTCCCGTCTTACTGGATCCAGCGCAATTTTTAGCTTCTCTAGGCCTTAGCCTAGTTTTAATTAACTTGTAGCCCCTCTTTACAAAAAGAAATATTCTTTTTGTTTTAACTACTTAAAATGAAGTAGGGGTTTCATTTGGTAGCAGAGCGTGGTTACGATGAGGGTCCTGTGGGTGTGACGGGGCTTGCAAACTTAAGAAATATTTTGGAATTTTCACAAGGTTAAGTTCAAATAGAACTTAGAAAAATTTTAAAGGCCCTATATCCCAAGGTTGAAAATATTTTGTTAGTTTTAAGGTTTGAAACATATGTACATGTACTTGCCCGCCTTGCATAGTGAATAGTGCCACGTGGTGGGAAATTTTAGAAGGGGAAATCCCTGGGCAAGACTTATCGCAGTCGGTGCTTGGTTAGTTTGAGTTACCTTGCCCATGTTCGGGGAGGTGTTGCCGTTTTTGTGATTATGCGGTATGGCCCGATCGGCAGTCGGTTTCTGCCGATAAATGGTAGCCGGAGGTAACCTAAGAAATGGTTAAAATAAATTTTCGTTGGTCGGTATTTTGTTTTTTGTGTTGTGTGTGTTGTGTGTGTGTCGCGTTCCTTTTGTCTGGTGTAATCGAGTGTGAGCTGTTCAGGTAGTGGGATAGTTCTCGCATCAGTAGGTGGACCCGCAGTCTACTCTTTGGAAGTATAGTACGTGAGTTTTTCTTATTCCAATCTTATTATTGTCATTATGTTTGTAGGTGTTAGGTATTTGTAGGGTGTTGTGTTTTGTTGATAGTGTTTTCCGAATTGTGTAATTCTGGCGGCGCTATGCTTTCAGAAATTGTCGTCCCCCGACCACCGGGAGGAACAGAAATTGCCCCACCCTCTCACCCCAGTTCTCCAGAAATTTTCGGTGGTAGATGGATTTAAGGAGGACCAGCTGCTGGTTTTCTTGGACCTTGTCCTGCAGTTGGCAGCCTATCCGGGTATATCCGATGGGGAGGTCTTGTGCCTTATATACCCGTATTGCCAGGGTACGTTGGCACAGAAGGTCACCAACACTTGGCGTCGGGGCGGCACGGTCGACACTTTTCATGCGGAAGTGTTGGATTACTTCATGTATCCTCCACGACGTTCCCAGCTTAGGCTGGATTGGTTCTATCGTTATCAGGCCGACGGAGAGCCGTTGGGGGACTACGTGCAGGACATACGAAAAGCTGCCCGGGTATTAAGATTAGGGTTGACCGACACCGAAGTCCTAGATATAATTATAGGAGGACTGAATTCCCAAGACAGTTCCCGTTTGGGAAGGTTTGGGAATCGTCCAAATAATTTCGCGGAGATGGCCCGGTGTTGTGTTGCTTCAAATACGGTCCGACCAAAGGTCGCAGTAATTGTTCCGGTAAATCCATTTCTGCCCAAGGTGGATCCAGAGCCGATAACATCATCATCGCCTACGCCGGAAGATGATAAGTCACTTGATGGTGGAGCTTTACCATCGTCAGTAGAAGTTAATTTAGACATTGCACATGGACCTGGACAGCTGGATTCCAGGTTGAGTACTGTTGAGGAAGTTGTAGTTGCTGAGAGTGGTGAAGAAGAGGAATCGAAGGAGGAGGCAGAAGAGTGGTCTGCACATGCTACGCAGGGGAGTATAAGTGTAAGTGTTAGGGAGGCTGCAAGTGTTTCTGAGGTCGCGGATGGACTAGGGGATGTCCAGTCTGCAAGTGTGGTGGAAGTAAATGAGGTAGAAGTTGGGGAGAAACTGGGTGGCAGCGTTGTAGAGTTTGGGGGTGAGAATGATGTAGTGTGTGAAGATGTGCAGACGCTTTCTGTAAGTATTGTTGAGGATTCTGAGGAATGGAAAGAAGTTTCAGCTGAACCAGGTGAGCAACTAGAAGATGAAGATGTGCAGTGTCGTGATGATGATTTGGATTATGTAGAGGAAGAAAAGGAAGAGGTGGAAGAAATAGAACCAGAAGCAATTGTAGAAGAGAAGAAGATAGAAGCAGAGGAGTTAGAGGTTGAAGATAATCCAAATCGGGGTAAACGTAGAAAGGTAACTTACCTTGATTATAATTTAGATGAAATAAATCAGTATTGCTCTACACAAGATAGTTTCTCAGAGAGTGATGTCCACAAGGAACGGGTTCCTAAAGTTCGTTATAAAAGGGTGAGACAAAGCGGTTAACGGGTAGCGGGTAGATGTTCCCCACAATCCCAGTGGTGTCCATCTACTTCAGGGTTGCGCCCCTGCCTCCGCGAGCCTTGGTTTTCTCCACCTATCCTTCTTACCGGAGCGAACCATGTCCTTTACCTTAGTCCTAGCTGTTGAACTTTCAATGATCCTTGCCCTTTTCATCTTCCCAATTTTCCTACCCCTCCCCTCAAAAAAAAAAAAAAAAAAAAAAAAAAAAAAAAAAAAAAAAAAAAAATCCGAGAGGAGTTAGAGAGAAGTTAGTTGGAAGAGTTGTGACTACGTGGGTAGTAAGTTTAGTGTCGTTTTCATTTTTTCTTTGTTGTAGGTTGTCGTTGATTTTGTAGTGTCCTGGCCATGCCGCATTCCCTAGTTGCTTTCCGTGGTAGTTATTTTTGATTAAGTGTAGGTTGTTCGACGTGGTCGTACTGAAGTAAAACCCCCCTCGTTAGTTCTGCAGTATTGAAGACCAAGTGAAGGGATTGATGTTCGCGTGCCCTCGATGCGGTTTTCTCTGTCCGGCTAATAGGGGCCGTCCGCCCTAGTATAGGGATGTTTTTTTTTAACGACCAGTTAGATATGTCAAGGATATGTGATGCCTTGTTTTAGCATATGGCTGGTCAGTCCATATGTGGACAATAAAGTTATGGGCGCTCACATACCAAGGTATTAGTTACCTTGTTTTGGTCTTCGGACGCGTGTGTGAGTGGCAGCAGGAGGAGTAGGTGGTGGTCACCAGAGAGTGTGACGTATTGGGGCGGTCCTGTGGGGTTGGTCTGGCGGAGAGGGTCGCATGAGGATGGTTGCATTGGCGTTGAGTTTTCCAATCCAGTAAGAAAAGAGGGGGGGGTTTGTTGTTGTCCTGAGTAGGTATCAAGTTGGGTCTCAGTTGGTGGGCAAGCCTCAGGAGGTCAGAAGACCTAGGTAGGAATCTTTCTTTTGTCTTTTGCTGTCTCTCTCTCTTGTGCTGTATGCGGACTCTGATCAGGTCAGCATGCAACACCCGCACACTTACATAATACATATCTTCTTTCGTCTCTTTCATTTTCCTTTATGATTTCTGTTCTCCTGAGAGCAAGCTCAGCTGAGCCAACCCAACCACGACGTCCACTGGTATCTTTGGGGAGAGGTACACTGCAGGGTACCCTCCTGGCTTTTAACGTTGGGGCAACTATGTTGCCCTTTTGGGGTGAGGGTGTGCTGAGTCAAAAGATTCAGCACTAAGTTCAGTCATTTTATTGGCAGTTTTGACGTTATTGGCAGTACAAAAATTAAAGTAATAATGAGTGCTGCTCCCTACCCGCGGATAGGAGAAACTACCATTTTCGATTTTTCACTGCTTGGTCGGTGTTGCCATCTGCTGAGTTTTTGCAGCAGTTTTAAAACAGTGCTGCGTCCTGGTGAGATTTTCCTTAAAAAACGAACAACGAACGGAAATTTCTGTTAAGGCCTTGTCTCACCATGGAAGCCTAACTCATGGCCTCGTGGAAAATTTCTTCGGTGGAGAGAAGTGTGAAAATCTAGCATCTACTTCTTATAACTATGAGATAAGTTTCTTAAACGACTGCGGTAAGTTTTGATTTCATTATATTAATTATATACTAAATTTCACGGGAGAAAACGTTTGTTTTTTTAGTAAGCTTGAGTAAGCCCCCACTGGTCGAAGCATGCATTGTAAGATACGTAATTGTTCGTAAAGTTTTTATAAACCAATAAAACTTGATTATTGGAGTGTCAGAATCTCGGCTTTAATACCTAAAGTACAATAACCACAAAATAATTAAGTTTGAATGTTCATTAACACTGATGTAACGAGATTGTGTTGTTCACTTAACCTATTGCACAATGCCTCGTCATTAAGTGGTATAAAGTTTTGCTACAATGACAGTAAAACTTTATACAGATATAATTGGGAACTTACTCAGGCACGTTTTAAACGTAAATCATGTCTCATTCAAAATAATAGTATTCTCAGATTCTATAGAGTAAAAAAAAAAACTATGTGTTTTAAATAAATTCTGCGCCACGTGGTAACCTCAATTTCACTCAAAGTAATAAGTTCATAAGATGTTACAGAGCCAAGATAAATTATTGTATTGCAAAAGCAACTCACATTCAGTGAGGTTCAAGTTATAAAGCGTTATAAAGAATCATTGTTAGAGAACTTTTTTAAGTAAGGCATGTTGGCCAAAATAATGTCACCAAGTTTTATTATGTACAACATAACTAGATGTTGTTTTTATTTATGTATTTTGGAGGGTGTCCAAACAGTGGGGGCATTTGTGTGTGGTCTCTCACTAAAAATATAATGTGTAAGCAGGGTTCACCGAACAGAGACAAGTCCTGCTACATGACTGAAAGAATGACATCTTAAAAGCTCCACACTCGACACCGAAGAGAATAAGACCACAACATGCCAATCATAAGACCGCCACGTTACAAATAAGAGATCATCCTTCTGGGCACATAAACAGGTGAAAAATAACCATTTATAATTCACACGTAGAATCAACATGGCACCAGTTATACATAATCATCAGTTTTACCGTTCAAGTATACATTCATTTGGATCCCCAATTGATGGGACAGTTTAGTAGTGTGAACACTAAGAATTAATTGTAAAATTTCTATATATGAATAGTAAATTGTCAGTTCAGAGACTGACATGTCTACAACACAGCATCCAACTTAGATTTCCACTCATTTCTTTATAGGGCTTTCGCTACAGATTTAAAGTCAGTTTGTTATTAGTAATTTTCTCAAGTTTAATTTACTATGCATAAAAACATATATTTTCTCTTATTTTTAAAATCAGGTTATGTCATTTGTATAAAAAGATTACTGGGGAGGTAGGTGTTTTTTTAATTAGTTTCAACCAAGCTGTGCATGTCGAAACACTTTTCAACTTGTTTGTCGAAACAGGGTTGTTGAGACAAATTTGTTGAGACTGGTCATAAGTTGAAAGAACATGTCCGTCTCTGACACACAAATGTATTTTTTTTATATAAGGTGCTAATATGGTGCAATTTTTCTCTTTCCATGAATTGGCCCTATTTTAGTATATATAAATTCTTTATATTAATCATGGTAACTGGGGGGCGTTAATTATTTTAAACAATTTTTATTTCTCACCTTAATTAAGTATTTTAGCACTTAGCCACTTAGGCACTGGGTTTTAAATTTTTATTAGGTCCTGGGGACATTTGTATGCAATACTTTATGATACACATGACGTGCAATTAACCCACACCATGGGGGTACATTTATAGAAATAAATCTTTAATCCTAATTGGGATTCCTATAAAGAAGAAGTTTAGAATTTATATACACCAGAAGGGTAATATAAAAAGGGGCGTGGCAAGAGACCTTTATGTATTTGTATACTATTGTATAATGTAATTTGTCTAGTGGAACATGTTATGTCTGTATATTTCTGTGTACATTTTGGGGGATATATATATATATATATATATATATATAAATATTATGCATTACTGTACTTTTGGTGGGATATAGGGATTTATTATTAGAATTTATATACACCAGTAGACGAGTATTCTATCTCAATAATCGTGGCTGATCATTTCTTTAAATAAATTATTTATTTTATTTAACTGTATAACAAGTATAGGAAGTGTCACCTTTAAAGTTCATTTTATTGGTTGAGTAATTATTTTAATTATTAATAGTAACTGGGAATGAAATCATTTATCTTCATTAATTTATATACTGCATTTTAAAAGGAACACATGATATAATTTTTATATTGAATAAATAGTTTAATGGGAGTTTTATTTTGAGGTTAATGATTATTTTAAATTTTCAATTCATTGATGGTGACATAGCAATTATTTTCTTGGTTTCAGTTAATATTTTTCAGGTGGCCTTGTTGAGAGGGTATACTTCTTTATTTAACCATTTAAAGGGAAATTATAAATGACTGTTGTATTTATTTGTTCATTATATTTTTATTATGAGATAGAATAATAAACTGGGATTGTTAATTATTTAATTCTTGAGTTTTCATTGCAAGTCCCGTCTTACTGGATCCAGCGCAATTTTTAGCTTCTCTAGGCCTTAGCCTAGTTTTAATTAACTTGTAGCCCCTCTTTACAAAAAGAAATATTCTTTTTGTTTTAACTACTTAAAATGAAGTAGGGGTTTCATTTGGTAGCAGAGCGTGGTTACGATGAGGGTCCTGTGGGTGTGACGGGGCTTGCAAACTTAAGAAATATTTTGGAATTTTCACAAGGTTAAGTTCAAATAGAACTTAGAAAAATTTTAAAGGCCCTATATCCCAAGGTTGAAAATATTTTGTTAGTTTTAAGGTTTGAAACATATGTACATGTACTTGCCCGCCTTGCATAGTGAATAGTGCCACGTGGTGGGAAATTTTAGAAGGGGAAATCCCTGGGCAAGACTTATCGCAGTCGGTGCTTGGTTAGTTTGAGTTACCTTGCCCATGTTCGGGGAGGTGTTGCCGTTTTTGTGATTATGCGGTATGGCCCGATCGGCAGTCGGTTTCTGCCGATAAATGGTAGCCGGAGGTAACCTAAGAAATGGTTAAAATAAATTTTCGTTGGTCGGTATTTTGTTTTTTGTGTTGTGTGTGTTGTGTGTGTGTCGCGTTCCTTTTGTCTGGTGTAATCGAGTGTGAGCTGTTCAGGTAGTGGGATAGTTCTCGCATCAGTAGGTGGACCCGCAGTCTACTCTTTGGAAGTATAGTACGTGAGTTTTTCTTATTCCAATCTTATTATTGTCATTATGTTTGTAGGTGTTAGGTATTTGTAGGGTGTTGTGTTTTGTTGATAGTGTTTTCCGAATTGTGTAATTCTGGCGGCGCTATGCTTTCAGAAATTGTCGTCCCCCGACCACCGGGAGGAACAGAAATTGCCCCACCCTCTCACCCCAGTTCTCCAGAAATTTTCGGTGGTAGATGGATTTAAGGAGGACCAGCTGCTGGTTTTCTTGGACCTTGTCCTGCAGTTGGCAGCCTATCCGGGTATATCCGATGGGGAGGTCTTGTGCCTTATATACCCGTATTGCCAGGGTACGTTGGCACAGAAGGTCACCAACACTTGGCGTCGGGGCGGCACGGTCGACACTTTTCATGCGGAAGTGTTGGATTACTTCATGTATCCTCCACGACGTTCCCAGCTTAGGCTGGATTGGTTCTATCGTTATCAGGCCGACGGAGAGCCGTTGGGGGACTACGTGCAGGACATACGAAAAGCTGCCCGGGTATTAAGATTAGGGTTGACCGACACCGAAGTCCTAGATATAATTATAGGAGGACTGAATTCCCAAGACAGTTCCCGTTTGGGAAGGTTTGGGAATCGTCCAAATAATTTCGCGGAGATGGCCCGGTGTTGTGTTGCTTCAAATACGGTCCGACCAAAGGTCGCAGTAATTGTTCCGGTAAATCCATTTCTGCCCAAGGTGGATCCAGAGCCGATAACATCATCATCGCCTACGCCGGAAGATGATAAGTCACTTGATGGTGGAGCTTTACCATCGTCAGTAGAAGTTAATTTAGACATTGCACATGGACCTGGACAGCTGGATTCCAGGTTGAGTACTGTTGAGGAAGTTGTAGTTGCTGAGAGTGGTGAAGAAGAGGAATCGAAGGAGGAGGCAGAAGAGTGGTCTGCACATGCTACGCAGGGGAGTATAAGTGTAAGTGTTAGGGAGGCTGCAAGTGTTTCTGAGGTCGCGGATGGACTAGGGGATGTCCAGTCTGCAAGTGTGGTGGAAGTAAATGAGGTAGAAGTTGGGGAGAAACTGGGTGGCAGCGTTGTAGAGTTTGGGGGTGAGAATGATGTAGTGTGTGAAGATGTGCAGACGCTTTCTGTAAGTATTGTTGAGGATTCTGAGGAATGGAAAGAAGTTTCAGCTGAACCAGGTGAGCAACTAGAAGATGAAGATGTGCAGTGTCGTGATGATGATTTGGATTATGTAGAGGAAGAAAAGGAAGAGGTGGAAGAAATAGAACCAGAAGCAATTGTAGAAGAGAAGAAGATAGAAGCAGAGGAGTTAGAGGTTGAAGATAATCCAAATCGGGGTAAACGTAGAAAGGTAACTTACCTTGATTATAATTTAGATGAAATAAATCAGTATTGCTCTACACAAGATAGTTTCTCAGAGAGTGATGTCCACAAGGAACGGGTTCCTAAAGTTCGTTATAAAAGGGTGAGACAAAGCGGTTAACGGGTAGCGGGTAGATGTTCCCCACAATCCCAGTGGTGTCCATCTACTTCAGGGTTGCGCCCCTGCCTCCGCGAGCCTTGGTTTTCTCCACCTATCCTTCTTACCGGAGCGAACCATGTCCTTTACCTTAGTCCTAGCTGTTGAACTTTCAATGATCCTTGCCCTTTTCATCTTCCCAATTTTCCTACCCCTCCCCTCAAAAAAAAAAAAAAAAAAAAAAAAAAAAAAAAAAAAAAAAAAAAAAAAATCCGAGAGGAGTTAGAGAGAAGTTAGTTGGAAGAGTTGTGACTACGTGGGTAGTAAGTTTAGTGTCGTTTTCATTTTTTCTTTGTTGTAGGTTGTCGTTGATTTTGTAGTGTCCTGGCCATGCCGCATTCCCTAGTTGCTTTCCGTGGTAGTTATTTTTGATTAAGTGTAGGTTGTTCGACGTGGTCGTACTGAAGTAAAACCCCCCTCGTTAGTTCTGCAGTATTGAAGACCAAGTGAAGGGATTGATGTTCGCGTGCCCTCGATGCGGTTTTCTCTGTCCGGCTAATAGGGGCCGTCCGCCCTAGTATAGGGATGTTTTTTTTTAACGACCAGTTAGATATGTCAAGGATATGTGATGCCTTGTTTTAGCATATGGCTGGTCAGTCCATATGTGGACAATAAAGTTATGGGCGCTCACATACCAAGGTATTAGTTACCTTGTTTTGGTCTTCGGACGCGTGTGTGAGTGGCAGCAGGAGGAGTAGGTGGTGGTCACCAGAGAGTGTGACGTATTGGGGCGGTCCTGTGGGGTTGGTCTGGCGGAGAGGGTCGCATGAGGATGGTTGCATTGGCGTTGAGTTTTCCAATCCAGTAAGAAAAGAGGGGGGGGTTTGTTGTTGTCCTGAGTAGGTATCAAGTTGGGTCTCAGTTGGTGGGCAAGCCTCAGGAGGTCAGAAGACCTAGGTAGGAATCTTTCTTTTGTCTTTTGCTGTCTCTCTCTCTTGTGCTGTATGCGGACTCTGATCAGGTCAGCATGCAACACCCGCACACTTACATAATACATATCTTCTTTCGTCTCTTTCATTTTCCTTTATGATTTCTGTTCTCCTGAGAGCAAGCTCAGCTGAGCCAACCCAACCACGACGTCCACTGGTATCTTTGGGGAGAGGTACACTGCAGGGTACCCTCCTGGCTTTTAACGTTGGGGCAACTATGTTGCCCTTTTGGGGTGAGGGTGTGCTGAGTCAAAAGATTCAGCACTAAGTTCAGTCATTTTATTGGCAGTTTTGACGTTATTGGCAGTACAAAAATTAAAGTAATAATGAGTGCTGCTCCCTACCCGCGGATAGGAGAAACTACCATTTTCGATTTTTCACTGCTTGGTCGGTGTTGCCATCTGCTGAGTTTTTGCAGCAGTTTTAAAACAGTGCTGCGTCCTGGTGAGATTTTCCTTAAAAAACGAACAACGAACGGAAATTTCTGTTAAGGCCTTGTCTCAACATGGAAGCCTAACTCATGGCCTCGTGGAAAATTTCTTCGGTGGAGAGAAGTGTGAAAATCTAGCATCTACTTCTTATAACTATGAGATAAGTTTCTTAAACGACTGCGGTAAGTTTTGATTTCATTATATTAATTATATACTAAATTTCACGGGAGAAAACGTTTGTTTTTTTAGTAAGCTTGAGTAAGCCCCCACTGGTCGAAGCATGCATTGTAAGATACGTAATTGTTCGTAAAGTTTTTATAAACCAATAAAACTTGATTATTGGAGTGTCAGAATCTCGGCTTTAATACCTAAAGTACAATAACCACAAAATAATTAAGTTTGAATGTTCATTAACACTGATGTAACGAGATTGTGTTGTTCACTTAACCTATTGCACAATGCCTCGTCATTAAGTGGTATAAAGTTTTGCTACAATGACAGTAAAACTTTATACAGATATAATTGGGAACTTACTCAGGCACGTTTTAAACGTAAATCATGTCTCATTCAAAATAATAGTATTCTCAGATTCTATAGAGTAAAAAAAAAAACTATGTGTTTTAAATAAATTCTGCGCCACGTGGTAACCTCAATTTCACTCAAAGTAATAAGTTCATAAGATGTTACAGAGCCAAGATAAATTATTGTATTGCAAAAGCAACTCACATTCAGTGAGGTTCAAGTTATAAAGCGTTATAAAGAATCATTGTTAGAGAACTTTTTTAAGTAAGGCATGTTGGCCAAAATAATGTCACCAAGTTTTATTATGTACAACATAACTAGATGTTGTTTTTATTTATGTATTTTGGAGGGTGTCCAAACAGTGGGGGCATTTGTGTGTGGTCTCTCACTAAAAATATAATGTGTAAGCAGGGTTCACCGAACAGAGACAAGTCCTGCTACATGACTGAAAGAATGACATCTTAAAAGCTCCACACTCGACACCGAAGAGAATAAGACCACAACATGCCAATCATAAGACCGCCACGTTACAAATAAGAGATCATCCTTCTGGGCACATAAACAGGTGAAAAATAACCATTTATAATTCACACGTAGAATCAACATGGCACCAGTTATACATAATCATCAGTTTTACCGTTCAAGTATACATTCATTTGGATCCCCAATTGATGGGACAGTTTAGTAGTGTGAACACTAAGAATTAATTGTAAAATTTCTATATATGAATAGTAAATTGTCAGTTCAGAGACTGACATGTCTACAACACAGCATCCAACTTAGATTTCCACTCATTTCTTTATAGGGCTTTCGCTACAGATTTAAAGTCAGTTTGTTATTAGTAATTTTCTCAAGTTTAATTTACTATGCATAAAAACATATATTTTCTCTTATTTTTAAAATCAGGTTATGTCATTTGTATAAAAAGATTACTGGGGAGGTAGGTGTTTTTTTAATTAGTTTCAACCAAGCTGTGCATGTCGAAACACTTTTCAACTTGTTTGTCGAAACAGGGTTGTTGAGACAAATTTGTTGAGACTGGTCATAAGTTGAAAGAACATGTCCGTCTCTGACACACAAATGTATTTTTTTTATATAAGGTGCTAATATGGTGCAATTTTTCTCTTTCCATGAATTGGCCCTATTTTAGTATATATAAATTCTTTATATTAATCATGGTAACTGGGGGGCGTTAATTATTTTAAACAATTTTTATTTCTCACCTTAATTAAGTATTTTAGCACTTAGCCACTTAGGCACTGGGTTTTAAATTTTTATTAGGTCCTGGGGACATTTGTATGCAATACTTTATGATACACATGACGTGCAATTAACCCACACCATGGGGGTACATTTATAGAAATAAATCTTTAATCCTAATTGGGATTCCTATAAAGAAGAAGTTTAGAATTTATATACACCAGAAGGGTAATATAAAAAGGGGCGTGGCAAGAGACCTTTATGTATTTGTATACTATTGTATAATGTAATTTGTCTAGTGGAACATGTTATGTCTGTATATTTCTGTGTACATTTTGGGAGATATATATATATATATTGCGACAACACAAATTACTAAACTATTGGCGCATAGGATATGATAGTATGTGTATTTCAAATTACAAGTCTATATTGGAGGGTTTAAGATTATTTATTGTACAAACACAAGTTATAGTTTATATGGTATATTTGAAATGTACAGAATGTAATGTTTGATATAGAGTCTTTCTTTTAAAATGTTAAATAATGTTCATACGCAAGACATGATACGTTACATAAGAAGACTCCCACGATGATGTTGCTGAAGAGAAGGGCCGGTCTTTGCGGTATAGATGGTTCGTCAGGTGTGGCTTACAAATGACAGACGTTTCACCAGAAACGTTTACAGCTGGGCTGGCGTCCTGTAACAGCTGGGCTGGTCCTATAACAGCTGGGCTGGCGTCCTGTAACAGCTGGGCTGGTCCTATAACAGCTGGGCTGGTGTCCTACAACAGTTGGGCTGGTGTCCTATAACAGCTGGGCTGATGTCCTATAACAGCTGGGCTGATGTCCTATATCAGCTGGGCTGATGTCCTGTAACAGCTGGGCTGATGTCCTGCAACAGCTGGGTTGATGTCCTGCAATACCCACGATGAATCCGACACTTCGCACACACAACGGTACTACGGATTTTATTACTCGCAAAACTTATATAGAGTTTAAGACCAAGTAATATCTCAGGTGACAGTGAGTTTAATCAATAACGGTATATTGAGCTTATACCTCTCCGGCTTCTTCAAGTGTTCTCGCGAATACCAAGGTCTACCGCGATCAGCAGACCACCCTATGAGGAAATCTTGCACTAGCACGGAAACGTCTTGATGGAACTATTGCGTAACAATTAATGATACTGTCACTGCGGAAAATCTCACACAGTGATACAGTTACACTCACTTCTTACACACGTAATACTACAATATTAATATCGTGTGTAAAGATATAAAATCAATTGTTATGCGTCACACGCGTTACTATCCCCGAAAAGTCTTAACAAATCCTTGCAAGCGGTAGAGTCTTGTACAAGGATTGTATGTACCGTTCGCGGTAGCAGCAGTGAAGAACTGCTTGTAATTTTACGCACAATGCGTTAAAACACTGATGTGTGCAAATGTACTACACACACAGTTCTGAGTCTTCCCGTTTCACTAACGACGAATAGTTTTTACAACACCTTGCAAGCGGTAGAATTCTTGTACAAGGAGTGCACGTTCCGTTCGCAGTAGATGGCGTAGAAGAACTGTCGTAATTATACGCGTAATGCGTTTAAACACTCCTGCGTGCAGATGTACTACATACACAGTTCTGAGCCTTCCCGTTTCACTATCGACGAATAGTCTTTACAACACCTTGCAAGCGGTAGAATTCTTGTACAAGGAGTGCACGTTCCGTTCGCGGTAGATGGCGTAGAAGAACTGCCTGTGTAACGACAGGCTTAAGAAAATTTCCAACCACCAGTCAGCATTCTATTGGTGGATGGAAGTCACATGGTTAGTATAAATGACCATGCACTTTTCATGCAGTAGAGTGCATTTACTTTGTAACAGCATGCATAGCGGTAATCAGACTACTCGTATCTCATGCATGACTGCCTACATACTAATAATATACATGAACGTAAACAATAGTCCGACAGGTATAGGGATTGTAGCGATACACATGTCTCAGTTCAGCTAATGTCAAAACAACGATAATACTTCACGCACCGCCCGGGAAACGATTCCCACTCGCGCACGCGCGCACATTTCCCTAACACAGTACATGAATAACCATAAATAATAATGCACAGTTTTTTTAAACTAAACCCTTAACCTTACTAAATACAATTGATAACAACCAAACTTAACCATCTACCAATATAATATGAATGTCCATTGTCTGTGTAATATATGAACTTGCCCCGCCTATCATGATCCTGTGATTCGTTGCAGGATTAACTCCTTCCCGCATAAAAAAAAAAATTTTTGTTTCTTTAGTTAACTAACAAAAAATAAAATTTTTTTTTTTTTTTTTAATATACCCAAAACAACTTCTTAATCCTGAAATAATAATAATACCCTCGAATTAAAATCAAATAAACATCCTCAATTAATACTAACATTTCCAACTGTCACTTTGACAGAAGCATCAATTCAAAAGACACGTGGTAACCTTCAAACCAAAACAAACACACATGTTCTTGACACACAGATAACGAAATCTTATGCAGGGTCATAGGGTACACAGACAACATTCCTTAACAAAACTAGATTATTGTTCATTCACAGAGCCATCTTACATACAACATTTAAACCTGAATTGACATATTTAAATCACTACACATTCTTACCCCTATATCCTGACATTTATTTCTGAGTTTTTTGTATAAATTTTTCTCAGTTTTGAAACGCACACGTTTACTTGGAAATACAGATTTGAATTTGTTTAATATACGCCGTAATTGCCTTATCTCGCAACTCATTAACTGAACCTTGGGGGTCGGTGAGTTACTCGTTATCTTATCTTTCGAGCGTCCCAGTCTGATAACGTGAGGTCGACAATCAACTTTAGCTGGCAATAATTCTTTCTGAACTTCCAATGCAGCATGCCGTTTATTCAATTTATCAACTTCCCAAATCATATTATGTCCGAATTTTTTAACTCCAAGGACGGTCGCATCTACTTCCGTATCCTGCTCGTATGTTGCTTTAATTGCCTGTTTTTTAATTACCTGCGACTCACACGTTGCTGATTTTATCCTTGTGTGACTTACCTGCAGAATCGGCATTTGTACAAAGTGGTTTTTACACCTCTTTCGTAACTGCTCGTCCAACAGCGATATTTCTGTGCCGCTGTCGACCAACATCTCGTCAACATAACCACTGATTTTTGCTTCGACAATAAGGTCGGTGCAATTTTCACTACTAATATTTTCTTCATGTTTATTACTATTATCATTTTTACACATTAAATTATCCCTAATTTCGGCAGGATATAGGCCATACATAACAGTTTCATTCTTATAACTAACATTTTTCATACTTGATTGATTGAACTGCTTTTCAACTAAATCATTTCCAGTAACTGTTGCTAATAAGTTGGTATTAAATTGCTGAGTGGTAATTTTATGTTGCTGTGATTGCGGCTGATTTTGTGGTGTTTGAACATGAAACTGATTACGCGGCGGTTCATTATTATTTACCATAATTATTGTCACCTTATTGTCACCAGTATCATTCACCTCTCCGTCCTCCGTAAACACCTCAGTACCTGATATAGATTCATCTATTACCTCATCATCAGGCCATGTGCCATAAATACCTGCACCGTTAGTATCCATACTAGTTCCAGGCTCTATTACTGGTTCGGAATTTTTATGTGTTATGCATACACTGTCCGCATCCATGATAGCTTCAGATTCTATCATACGTTCACGGTTCTCGCATGCTATATCTGTTACACTATAAACTATCACCTCATCACAGCACTTACCTGAAGTATGTTCCAGACTAATAGTGTTGTTACTACTAATTTCATTTCTGTTATCTTCACTACAATCTGGTGCAGAATCTAAATACTCGACTTTACCGAGATATGAACTATTAGGCCCTAATAAGGTTGTTTCTGTATAATCATTTTCAATTTCATTTACTACGCTACTGTTCTCCGTTACTCCTCCAGATGTAACATCTTGGTTAACTTCCATACTACTTTCTTTGAGAGTATGTTCCACAAGGACATTTGGTACTTCAAAATTATCACAAGGTGCAATATTCTCAACAGATAAATCTACCTCAATATCAGCTGACATTTTCTGTAGTTTCGCCATCCTCTCCTCTCTATCAGCTTCCATTTCTTCCCAAAATTTCTGCATATTGGCGTCATGTTCTTCTTGACGGGCTTTATTTTCCTCTGAAATTTTCTGTATACTCACTTCCATCTTTTCTTCCATGGTTTTCATCTTCGCTAATATGGCCGCTAAAGCCTTCTCTATCCCTTTTGACTCCGCCATAGTGACCAAATTTCCGTTTAAAATTTAGTAAATTTAAATTTATTGATTTATACGCAAAGCAAGTTATTATTATCACAACAAGATTAGAACATATGGTAACCAGTTTATATGCACGCAGAAAAAGCAGTTCAAAATATCAACATGTAAATACCTTATCTAACATACAACAACTAATAATCTACCTCCAATATACTGATAAAATCTGTTCATATATGATATACACGAGAATATGCACAATTGAAAATTTATATCCTCAGCTTTTCATATGAACAATACACATACAATTATCACTTTAATTAAATTTATACGTCGGATTTTTCCAACAAATTTTATATTCATAGACAAATATGTAATAGCGTAAAATTACCGCTATTTAACGAGCCCTACGTTGCTAAGCGCCAAAATATCTCTATGCGACAACACAAATTACTAAACTATTGGCGCATAGGATATGATAGTATGTGTATTTCAAATTACAAGTCTATATTGGAGGGTTTAAGATTATTTATTGTACAAACACAAGTTATAGTTTATATGGTATATTTGAAATGTACAGAATGTAATGTTTGATATAGAGTCTTTCTTTTAAAATGTTAAATAATTTTCATACGCAAGACATGATACGTTACATAAGAAGACTCCCACGATGATGTTGCTGAAGAGAAGGGCCGGTCTTTGCGGTATAGATGGTTCGTCAGGTGTGGCTTACAAATGACAGACGTTTCACCAGAAACGTTTACAGCTGGGCTGGCGTCCTGTAACAGCTGGGCTGGTCCTATAACAGCTGGGCTGGCGTCCTGTAAAAGCTGGGCTGGTCCTATAACAGCTGGGCTGGTGTCCTACAACAGCTGGGCTGGTGTCCTATAACAGCTGGGCTGATGTCCTATAACAGCTGGGCTGATGTCCTATATCAGCTGGGCTGATGTCCTGTAACAGCTGGGCTGATGTCCTGTAACAGCTGGGCTGATGTCCTGCAACAGCTGGGTTGATGTCCTGCAATACCCACGATGAATCCGACACTTCGCACACACAACGGTACTACGGATTTTATTACTCGCAAAACTTATATAGAGTTTAAGACCAAGTAATATCTCAGGTGACAGTGAGTTTAATCAATAACGGTATATTGAGCTTATACCTCTCCGGCTTCTTCAAGTGTTCTCGCGAATACCAAGGTCTACCGCGATCAGCAGACCACCCTATGAGGAAATCTTGCACTAGCACGGAAACGTCTTGATGGAACTATTGCGTAACAATTAATGATACTGTCACTGCGGAAAATCTCGCACAGTGATACAGTTACACTCACTTCTTACACACGTAATACTACAATATTAATATCGTGTGTAAAGATATAAAATCAATTGTTATGCGTCACACGCGTTACTATCCCCGAAAAGTCTTAACAAATCCTTGCAAGCGGTAGAGTCTTGTACAAGGATTGTATGTACCGTTCGCGGTAGCAGCAGTGAAGAACTGCTTGTAATTTTACGCACAATGCGTTAAAACACTGATGTGTGCAAATGTACTACACACACAGTTCTGAGTCTTCCCGTTTCACTAACGACGAATAGTTTTTACAACACCTTGCAAGCGGTAGAATTCTTGTACAAGGAGTGCACGTTCCGTTCGCGGTAGATGGCGTAGAAGAACTGTCGTAATTATACGCGTAATGCGTTTAAACACTCCTGCGTGCAGATGTACTACATACACAGTTCTGAGCCTTCCCGTTTCACTATCGACGAATAGTCTTTACAACACCTTGCAAGCGGTAGAATTCTTGTACAAGGAGTGCACGTTCCGTTCGCGGTAGATGGCGTAGAAGAACTGCCTGTGTAACGACAGGCTTAAGAAAATTTCCAACCACCAGTCAGCATTCTATTGGTGGATGGAAGTCACATGGTTAGTATAAATGACCATGCACTTTTCATGCAGTAGAGTGCATTTACTTTGTAACAGCATGCATAGCGGTAATCAGACTACTCGTATCTCATGCATGACTGCCTACATACTAATAATATACATGAACGTAAACAATAGTCCGACAGGTATAGGGATTGTAGCGATACACATGTCTCAGTTCAGCTAATGTCAAAACAACGATAATACTTCACGCACCGCCCGGGAAACGATTCCCACTCGCGCACGCGCGCACATTTCCCTAACACAGTACATGAATAACCATAAATAATAATGCACAGTTTTTTTAAACTAAACCCTTAACCTTACTAAATACAATTGATAACAACCAAACTTAACCATCTACCAATATAATATGAATGTCCATTGTCTGTGTAATATATGAACTTGCCCCGCCTATCATGATCCTGTGATTCGTTGCAATATATATATATATATATATATATATATATATATATATATATATATTATGCAGTACTGTACTTTTGGTGGGATATAGGGATTTATTATTAGAATTTATATACACCAGTAGACGAGTATTCTATCTCAATAATCGTGGCTGATCATTTCTTTAAATAAATTATTTATTTTATTTAACTGTATAACAAGTATAGGAAGTGTCACCTTTAAAGTTCATTTTATTGGTTGAGTAATTATTTTAATTATTAATAGTAACTGGGAATGAAATCATTTATCTTCATTAATTTATATACTGCATTTTAAAAGGAACACATGATATAATTTTTATATTGAATAAATAGTTTAATGGGAGTTTTATTTTGAGGTTAATGATTATTTTAAATTTTCAATTCATTGATGGTGACATAGCAATTATTTTCTTGGTTTCAGTTAATATTTTTCAGGTGGCCTTGTTGAGAGGGTATACTTCTTTATTTAACCATTTAAAGGGAAATTATAAATGACTGTTGTATTTATTTGTTCATTATATTTTTATTATGAGATAGAATAATAAACTGGGATTGTTAATTATTTAATTCTTGAGTTTTCATTGCAAGTCCCGTCTTACTGGATCCAGCGCAATTTTTAGCTTCTCTAGGCCTTAGCCTAGTTTTAATTAACTTGTAGCCCCTCTTTACAAAAAGAAATATTCTTTTTGTTTTAACTACTCAAAATGAAGTAGGGGTTTCACAATTTAGTGTAAATGTTAATTTTACAAGATTAAAGATATCCGGGCTGCTTGGCCGTGGTCCATGGGTTATTTCCAAACCAAACGTTTCGGCAGCTCCAATGGATGCCATCATCAGTGGAATAATAAAATCCTGAACGTAGGGTGTTCACGTACAGGCCCACAGTACTGTGGTATAGGCTCATATCTTCGACTTTCTATTTTACAGACGAGGCTAAACCGTCTCAACTGTGAGCTTTGTATCATATCAATTGGAAGGATCATCTCAAAGTTCCTGCGGATAGTGAAGCTTCGTATTATATCTGTTAACATTTTAACAAAACTTTTAATTTCATTCACATACATATACCAACTGTCACTTGATGGAGCCTTATTAACAATTTCTTCCACATTTATTCTGAAGAAACCTTTATGCCTTCTAGAATAATTTCGTCAAACATGCTATCCACCTCGACTGAGTTTTCACTAAACAGCTTCAAATCTTATCAGAAGGCGTACGTCAAGCAACTAATATCGTTAGAACTTATCACACTACATTTCGACTACTAATCAATCTGTAATCGTCTCCAAGTATAACGTAAACCAGTAGCCTACATTAAATACAAACTTAAGCCTACAAAAGATTCGTTTACTAACAAGCGTGGATCGCAAAAAAAGAAAAAGCCACCATCTTCTATAAAGTTAAATACAACTTCAGAGAAACTGTATAAAAAGAACCGTTACTTGCCCTTTTAAGTCCGCTGGACAGAACCGGGAAGCACCACCACACTGACGCAAGTTTACTCAACGAACAACCTTCCGTCAGTGGTTGTATGTTGGTAGGACTTATGTGTGGTAAATTCTAACAATGGTACTTGTCCGACCTAACCCTGTTGATAATGTTCACGTACCACCAAAAGTTAGGTTCAAAGATTGAACTCCAAATCTTTAAGTTTCCAATTTGAGAGTTATATTCTTTATTATTCTAATGTCTGTTAACCTCCAGTAATATTGGAAATATATTAGGTAGTTCTCTGTCTTACAATTTTCTCTATTTTATATGTACATTTTGATTTTACGTGTTATTTTATTGTTTATGAAATACAATAAACATATTTATGTAATAAAAAGCAATTTAGCATGCATGTTTTCAGTTGTATCCATTTCACCTGTTTGAATAGATAAACTAACCTTTTCAATCCGCCTTGTGACTTGTTTACAATTGATGACGCGCCTCAAAGCATATGCTTCATCGTCAGAAATTTAACTAGTAGCGTGCTCACAGCGTCTAATCCTGAAGTAGCCCTACTTCAAAAATTTAAGTGTAGACTATATTACATCTTCAACCTATCTAAATAGTTAGCTACTAGTTAAATTTCTGACGATGAAGCATATTCTTTGAGGCGCGTCATCAATTGTAAACAAGTCACAAGGCGGATTGAAAAGGTTAGTTTATCTATTCAATAATCTTTGTGTGTTCGTACATTGGACTCCTTTTAAACATAGGCCTATTTGTCTCATTATGATTAACTAGTATGCTCCTTGAGCCTCAGAATTCTCTCACTATTTTGAACGGAGTAAATTTATTATTACATAAATTTTGTTATTATACAAGTTTTCTATTGCGGGAAATATTACATACATCCCGACTGCTCTAATATTTCTTTACTGACATAACAACTGTAGATGACGCAATCATACAATAAACGCAAACACTTAGGAACATTCGGATGTGGGTTACAATTACTTTTAATCTGACACCCAGTTGGACTTTCACTTTATAAAAAAAATGTGATCCCTTTACTGGTTCTTAGAGTTAAAATATTTTGAAATTTTAAAACTTAACATTACATTCAGATTTTAATCAAAATTGCTTTAACTTAATATGCCACTTGAATTTCTGTGATTTTATCAAAAATTTTGACAACGTTTTAGCCTCTGACGTTCAAAAACTTTGAAAATTTTAAAAATGAAAACTATATTTAGATTGTGGTTTAAATTTTCTTTAGTTTGATATCTCACTTGGGATTGTGCGTTTTTTTTCACAATTTTGACTCACCTTCCTATTTTTGGGGCGATCAATCTCGAAAACAACAAGGTTCTCTAGGGTAAAGTGTGGGCATGTGTCCCAAATCGGTTGATGCGTTCAAACGTTATCGTAAAACATACCCCAATTAGACAGATAAATGCCAAACGGTCGAGTTAAGCCCTAAGAACTTGCTTCGTTGTTCAACAAGAGGCGACTTTCAGGGTGTTATAGGGTTATAGGGTGACTTTCAGATGTAATTTTCATTATCTGTGCCAATCAAAAATACGAAAGAAGGAATAGTGACCGCTACTAGTATTTGTCGATTTGTTTCGGGTCACTGAGTACGGGTGTTCTGAGCACGGAGCCACGAAAACTTACGTTCTTTTCTCTACAACCAAGACATGACATGAGTAGAATTTTACGTTTGTGTCTGTAATATACTGTATATTTGACAAGAAGCAGAGCTGGATATGACAAAACATAAAATAAGTGGATGCTAGAGTTCTGGAGAAATGACATAATAGCCAATAAGGTACCCCAATGTCAGGTAGATGAAGACTATCCCCAACCTTCGTGAGGAAAGACTGTACTTTTAGACAAAATGTTTGTAGGTCGAACGAAGAGTTGGCCAAAGGGGAGCTGTGATTTGATTCCTGTAATGGACTCTCGCTGCAAGTTACGGCTGAAGGTGAATGATGTCTATAGTGTTATCAAAGTTTTTCCTGTCAATACCATACAAGTCATTTTTCTTTTTTTTTAAATCGAATCTTTCTCTCTTTCCATTCGTCTTCTGATTTCTTGAGCGACAATTTTCTTCATCCGTATATTTATAAATTTCTCAGAAAAACATTTGTTTCTTTATATGTTTGTGTCTTCTGTTTGTTTAACACCCATCATTCTGACCCATGTCACAATGCTACATTCCACTCAGGCTGGTAAATAACTAGGTGATATCCCGATCCCGATTACTGTTTTATTTCCTTAATAATATAATAGAAGAGCAAACAATAAACACTGAAAATTCAAAACGTTTTGATTTAGGTTAAAATTCCTATGACTCTAACACCCGGCTGGATTAGCACAATTTTTTTAATGGATGATCTCTTTTTATGAGCCTGGGGTCGCCAAATTGTGAAATTTACAAAACGTAACAAAATTTTTATATATGGTACTGTCCTGGAACAAGTTAGCAGTTTTGAATACCTGGGCTACAGTGTGTCTTATAATGCAAGCAACGACGTGGTGCATAAGTTGCATAAGTTCAACCTTATGTGGGGAACCATCAGAAAAACCCTTAAGTCAGCAAGTACAGGAACACGCCTAAAATTCTACAAGGTGATGGCTCTTCCCACACTTCTTTATGGGTCTGAGAATTGGAGTTTAACGAAAGGCCAGGCCAGTCGAATCCAAGCGGCTGAAATGAGATTTCTCAGTCACGTGGCAGGGTATGATCATAGAAGAAACACAGATATACGGCAGGAACTGAATATTATGAGTATATTCGACAGGATTGCCCAGTATCGGCTGAATTGGTAGGAACATCTTTGCCGAATGGATGACTGCCGCATCCCCAAACAACTATGGAAATGTAAGCCTAGGGGACGAAGAGGTGTGGGACGTCCGAGGAAGCGCTGGAGTGACCAGCTCTAATATTTGCCTATTTGAGACCGGAACAAACCATTCATGGTTTAAACCTTGAGGATGATGGCGATAATGACAAAACGTAACACTACATTCAGATGTCAGTTAAGATTCCCTTTAATCTAAAACCTCACATGAATTTTTGTGACTCTATCAAAATTTCCACACATATCTTAGGCCCTGACATCAACAAAATTTACAATTTTTTAAAACAAACACCGTATTTATGTTGCGGTTAAAAGTTTCTTTAATTTGATACCACACAGGAGCTTTTGCAATTTTTTTTTAATTTTGACCTACTCACATTTTACTTAATAGCTTTGAGGAGATCAGTCTAAAAATAATAGATTTCAGTAGGGTAAAAGTGTGGACACGCATGCCGTTTTTAAAAAATCGGTTGATTCGTTAAAACGTTATCGTGAGCAGTAGCGGCTCGTACAGGGTAGGGCAAAAGGGCGCAGCCCTCCCACTAAATTTGCAAATTAAACTTGTCAATAATATAACTATAATGTGATAATGTGTAGTATCCTTATTGAAAGATATTTTTGGGGCGACTAATAGCGATCACCCGATGTTTTCGGCATGGTCCCGCAGGCGGGACGGTTTCGCTGTAGTCCTCCCTGCATAGGCCAGTCTTTCGGGGAGCGGGGCAAGAGACGTGTACACATGTCTATGCATTTACATGAGCATCCACCATTACTGGTAGGGCTGTGCCCGCTTTCTGATTTCGCAGCTAAATTCATAGAGGGAGCGTTGTTCAAGACTTCTCTGTGGCTTTTTAAAGTGCATATATTTTCTCTTGTGTTTTATATAGTTTTGATTGTGTTCTTGTTGTACTTTTTGTGTAAACGTAATGTGCTAATAATTTATTCTTTATTAGGCAGTGTATTCTGTGTACGATAGTGTTTTTGTCGAACCTTGCGTAGGCCTACATAAACGTGTAACTTATTCTGTGTAGGCCTGAGCCTGTGTCTTCTGTGCGTATTTGTTAGAAACGATTAAAATGGCTATGAATTCGGTAAGTAATATTAAACGATTGATTATTTCAAATTCACTTACTTACGAAAAGAAAAGAAAACTAAAAAAATTAGGGCCACCAAAACCGAATTTAGATATTACACAACAAAATTATAAAACGGGGTTATAAATAATTTTAGTTTCAAACACTGTTTAAATATTGGTAGTTTGCAAGGTAGGTTTTTGATATTAACAATAATTTTAGTAGTGAAGCAAAAGATTCAATTTTACAATTATTTGATGATAATAGCAATAATTTAGTTTCTACTGGTTTGTTTTTACATAATATATGGGTACAACTAAATTTTGCCCCCCCAGTCAAAAACATTACCAGCCGCCACTGATCGTGAGACACCCCAAACAGACAGTAAGACAGACAGACAAATTCCAATCGGTCGAGTCAAAACTAACAACTTACTTTGCTTGTGTAATGTACTCTGCAGTATTATACTGTGACAGGATAATGGGTAACAAATAAATAATAAATAAGTAAACAAAAATTTGTGTAGACAGATGATCGAATTAAAAAGCGCATTAGGTGATGGGTATGATAACCGTATTATAACTTGTGACCGTTTTACCAGCTCCGGTGTCGATTTCTCGGTACCATAAAACGTTGAAAGCCACGTAACAATGGCTACTAAATTCACAGAAATCACCAACTGAACATACTTTTATGAGATGTAAAAGTAAAGCGTTTCGTGTAAACTCTGAAGGAAACTGAACACAAAGGCAAGGCGAGATTGTGAGACAATCAAGTACAGTATTCGGAATTGTGTGCCGTCTGGAAAAGGAGCAGAGCTTCGCTAGACTGTCAGTACACAAGAGCTGTGCAAATTCTAAGTGACGTAGAGTAGAAACTACAAACACGCGAGAAACGTTTGCTTTAACGTGCTCCCTAGTCATATATTTACCGAACAAGCTTATTTTACAATTCTTCACTTATTTGTTTTCCTAAGATTAAAACAATCTTCAATCGAGTACAAAGAAAAAGTCAAGAGAAACTCTTCACAAGAGAGTAAGAACGAATCTTTGTAGGGAGAGAGCTGCGATCTTACAAACTGTTGCGATTATTCGGCTTCGACCGAATGCAACGATCGACGAATCGTACTTTGCCCGACGCCTGACGTCACGTCGTTCCCTTTACTAACGGAGCCGTTTGTTCGGTTAAATCTTGTCAGTCACTAATGTAATCTGGAGGGAAACTCCACCTGTTTTATGCACTAAGCAGACTAACTGGGATTTATTTGAACACATTATCAATGAGAACATCAACTCTAACTTTCGCATTGCGGATTCCAGAGACATTGAAGAAGCCGTTCAATACTTTACTAAACTACTACAGGATGCTGCATGGCAAGCTACACCGGAAAGAAGAAACGTTTTACCTGATTATCATAATATACCTCTGCACATCAAACAACTTATTCAAGAAAAACGACAAGCTCGCGGTAAGTGGCAACGAACGAGAAACCCCCAGTATAAAACAATTCTCAATAGGCTCACCCATAGAATTCGCGCAGCTATGCAAGAGGCCCGAAACGCATCGTTTGAACACTACGTAACATGTTTAACACCCCATGATCATTCAATATGGAAGGCGACAAAAAAAAAATCAAACGCCCGGTAATCCCAGTATCCCCCATTCGTAAACCTGACGGTAGTTGGGCTCGAACAAATGAAGATAAGGTGAATGTGTTCGCAGATCACCTTTCCCAGGTTTTCACCCCAAACTCATCAGCAATTGATGACTCAGAAATTCTAACTTACCTTGATGCTCCCTGCCAATTATCTCCTCCAATCAAAGCGTTTGCCTTCTCTGAAGTTCTCAGGGAGATAAAACATTCCAAGACACATAAAGCCCCCGGGTATGATTTAATAGTTGGAGAAGTTCTGAAACATCTTCCCAAAAAAGCGTTAGTACTACTTACAACTATTTACAACAGTATGCTCAGACTGTGCTACTTTCCAATCCAATGGAAATTTGCCCAAATTATCATGGTCGCAAAATCTGGCAAACCTACTGACCGTACATCTTACAGGCCAATAAGCCTTCTTCCACTCTTGTCAAAAATATTTGAACGACTTCTCCTGACCAGACTAAAACAAATAGTGCCCTTTAGGTACCTGATCCCTGAACACCAATTTGGGTTCAGAGAAAAACATTCTACAGTGCAGCAATGCCACAGAATAGTGAACAAAATTAGGGATAGCCTGGAAAAGAAGACGATGTGCGCAGCTGTCTTCCTGGATATTCAGCAGGCTTTTGATAAAGTCTGGCATGAGGGCCTTCTGTACAAGCTGAAGAAACAACTTCCTGATCAACTATATTTACTGTTGAAATCATATGTGCAAGATAGACACTTCCAAATCAAAATCGAAGACACTGTGTCAGTAATCTCTCCTATAAAGTCGGGAGTGCCTCAGGGC